>CM027828.1:32232778-32744550 GCA_016097485.1 Eucalyptus sideroxylon x Eucalyptus melliodora
AGAGTTTAGATTTTTGGTTTTTTAAAGTAAATTGGATTTGTGGCGATTCGAACAGAAAACGATAAATATGGAACAAACTACAAATGTTAACTAAAATAATAAAGAATTGACAGTACGAATAAATAATCTATGAATTAAATTGCAGAAAAATTTGATAAGTGTTTATTATTTTTTATTTATTTACATATATAAATTTTAACCTTCCATTTATTGAAAATTTTTGAAATTGTTCTAGTCTGTCGAAATCACATGTTAGAATTTTGAACTTGCATGTTATGCGTCGAAGAGTGTCGGAGAGCTGGTTAGGTGTCAAATTTTTTAACACGTGTTGATCAAGTGGAGTATTAGAGAGTGTCGAAATGTCCGATACGACATGAAGACCCTCGAAAAGTATCGATAGTTCCTAGGTGAAAAAGTAACTCATGACATTACTATATATTTCAAAGAATTAAAAAAAAATCTTTTAATTCCTTTAAAAGGGAATATGTTGACACAAAAAAATGATCTAAGGTTTAGCAGAAATGTTGGGGCTAATTCATCAACAAAAATTAAGTTATGAGGTTAAATCAGTGAGTGCCCATTGCAAGATGGGCGTCGGACAGTCAATTATTCCATCTATGAAAGGGAGGCGAGGCAGTTACGTCGAAGAAAGTCCAACCAAGAGAAAGCTAGAGAAGATTACGACTGGTTGTGGATAAGAACATGTTGTTAAAGATCATGACAACAGAGCTAAGAATCTAAAAGGCAATTGAAGTTTGTGACTTAGAAGATAACCACTTATTGTGTACAAGGCTATATAAAGGCGGACAAAATCAATTAAAGTAATGAATCATATGAATAAATGATGAATTAATATTTTTAATATAAATTTATTCTAAGATCTTTTTTATTATTTACTTATAAATTTGAATCGAATTAATTTGATTAAAATAATTATATAAATGATAATTTATCATATATATTTATAAATATACATTTAATACAAAACATGTCTCAATATCAAAATTCTTTACTTGTTGAGAAATTATATATTAACTTATTATGTCATATTGTGTCTTATTATATCGCACACCACACGTCGATATTGATGCTATTTAGTCTTTCATAGCTCTGGTAGAATGCTGGTATAGCTACTCCATTATCCCAACAATCACTTTACCTTCTCCAGTTTAATTTGGACACGTAGCGCGATAAGCGAGATTTGCCTGCCATCACTGCCACCTGTCAGCCTATAGAGCCACTATTCGGGATCTGCTCTTTTTTTACGTCAAGCCCGAGATTGTATTTTTACCTCTCTTCTTCACCACGAACCTGTCGAGGACATTTACCTTTTCCTGGATTTGGATCTTCTTCTGTTCATTGAAGTTGAAATTGGCCCAAGAATCAATCTACAACATATTCACATTTGGCATTTCAATCTCGCTTTGACCAACTCCGGGAAGATAAGGATAACGGCAATTGTCGCCTCTGTTTGCTTAATGACTCTAGAAGTGACCCCTACTAGTCACCAGGCCCTTGCTTTATCAAGCGTCGAATTCCTTTGTCCCTCCAAGGTTGCTTTCCTTGATACTAGGAAGAGAAACTTCCTTTCCAGTGGAAACACATTATTGGATTTATGTGGACCACCCCTTTCCAACGATTCAGAGCTTTTCCTTCCTTTGACCATTCGCTCTTCTAATGGTATTTAAGGATAAAGGATAAGGTCCCAATAGGAATCAGCCTGGAAATCCACCCAAATTGATGGGGCTTTCCAATTTTCTTGTTTTGACTAGAACCTTGATTTGGGTCTTTTGGGTGGCCTAACCAGCTTCCAGTCTTCTTGTTCCGTTCTTGGCCAATGCCGATCACCCTTTTAAACTTATTTGCTATCACTTGGCTTAGCCCATGGGGTGAAAATCCGGCTTCTGTGGATTCAGCCAAATGTACCTACTTCGAATGCATGAAGGATATCTCTTACGAATCCTTTATGAGCCATTTTTACAAGGACTCAAGCGAAGTTACCCAGAAAGAGCATGCTTCCTTTTCGTTGTTTTGGCTGTCCAAATACGTCTTTTTTTCACCCGTCGCTAAGAGTTTCCAAGGATTTAGCAAACCTGGCCTTCTACCTTACTGAGAGCAAGCTTTTCGCTTTAGGGCTTCTCATACTAGCTGTTATCTACGGGGGCCTAAATCCCGCAGCTATGTCCATCTATGGGGACAAATTCGATGTCTTCTTCGGTCATTTCTGGGTCCTTCAGGCATGGGCAAAGTTGTTTTTCCCTTCTTTGTTTTCAGACGTCAAGCATGCCATGCCTCGCTCCAGAAATATTACAGCTGAACCTTATTTTCTAGAGACCAATGCGTGTAGACTATAGAGTTACGGGCTCAAAACCATTCCTGCAGGTGTTTCTTCTTTTCAGTACTTTTGGAGCTGGCTTCTATGACCATGTGCTTGTCACAGCTGACTTCTGCCCTCCTCGTGTCCTCGACTTTTTCAATGTCTTCAACTTTGTCTTCGCCAACAGAACACAGAAATTCCGGCTCTGTTTTTACTCCTGTTGACCTTCCTCTAAAGTTGTGGGTGAAAGGGAACCTCAAGCCTGGATTAGAAATGTACTCTCTGCAGTATTGTGCATGGCAATTTGGGCTCACCCAGGGCATCCCTATGCCTAACCTCTATTCAATTGAGTATCTATTCTGGAAGAGAAACCACTTCGTCTTGACCAGCAACAGTCCCTTTGAATGCTGTCATCAAATTACGGACGACATTTTTAATCCCAACCCAGAGTTACCAGCGAATTCACCGACTCGTGGGTTTTTTACCAAGAGGACATATTCAAGGAGGACTTCAGTTCCGTCATTAAGAAAGTGAAAGTTAACAACTTTTTTTTTCTTCTAAAACCAAGAAACCCGAAGAAGACTCTTCTCCCGGCACTTGTAAGACCTCAAAAAACCCACATTATCAGTTTAATTTCAATCTCATGTACCAAAATTTTATCTATGTTTACCTTACGGGTGACTCCCTAGATTTAATTCACTCAACATACTGTTTGGTTTAACCCATCCCATATTAAGTTGTCTTTCATCCTAACAACTACTCCTTGCCTTCATTGAACTGGGTCATTATGGGCCTACTAACTTCCATGTGTTTTGTCCTTGAGTCACACGTGAGGGGGTTTCACTTTGTCACCACATTGCCCCTTAATTAACTCACTTAAGGTATTTAGCACATCCCATACTAAATCTCATGATTTTGTTTTTCGGTATATATGTAGGTAGATTCTCAAGAGATCACATGAAGAAAATCAATTATAGAGTTTCTGACGAAAAAGTGGAATATGACTTTTCAGGAAATGAAGGCAGCATTGACAATCCCAGGGAGTTAAAAATTGGTAAAATCCGCCTATCAGGTCAAATAATTGGTAAGGGAAGTGATGGGACCATTGTCATTGAGGGCAAATATGAAGAACGGCCTGCTGCAGTGAAATGCCTTCTCTGGGATTATCATAATGTTGCCAAAAAAGAGAGTGACATTTTGGGGATATCTGACGGACATGAAAATATTGTTCGGTATTATGGAGTTGAGAGAGACCAGCATTTTGTGTATCTTGCACTTGAGCTCTATACTTGCACCTTAGATGATTTAATTCAAGCATATTCAGATTCTTCAAATAACCCTCAGTTCCCTGATGATCCAGCATCAATAAAGGCTTCTGTTAGGGATATGATGCAGGATTTTAACTTGTGGTGGGCAGATGGTCATCCTTCACCTACGTTATTGAAACCAACAAGGTAATTTTTATGTTTTGACGTGCCAAAAGGGTATGATTAGAGAGATAATTGCAGTACCTTGCTTATTGCCACACACCTAAAATCAACTGTCATATATTTGTATTTGTATTGAGCTTGCTTACATATGTTTTATGTGATTCATAAGCATTTTGTCACAGAACTGATTAGAGAACCCGCAGCAAGTAGAGAGAAAGAAGGAAGAGAGAAGGAGGAGAAAGAGAACGTAAAAGAAAGAAAGAGAGGGCTGTAGTTTTCTGTAATCACAGAAACCCTACACCCATTGTATTTATATTGAATATAAATTGTATATAACAATAATATCCTTATGTAAGTAAAAAAGGAAATAAAACTCTGATAATGAAGGAAACTTAATAAAGTAACTTAACACTCCCCCTCAAGCTGGAGCATATAGGTCGCCTATGCCCAGCTTGGAACAACCAGCAACAAAAAAGCAAGACGAAATAATGCTTTGGTAAACATATCGAACCGATCTCTAGAGGCAACGTAAGAAAGTAGCAACCAGCTTCGCTTCACATCATATGCTTAGTTTGCTCTTGAAAAACATGATTCCTAGCAATATAAATAGCTGCTTGATTATCACATATCATATCAATAGGTTGATTAATCGAAAATCTAAGCTCCTAGAGAAGAGATTTCAACCACAACAATTCGGCCACAAGTATGTGCCATAGCACGATATTCAGCCTCTTAGTTTGTTTCTTCCTATAGATAGTAGAGCCCAATCAGCAATCGTAGTAGTAGTCATAGTAGTCGCAGTAATAGTAGCAGCAACGATAGTAGTAGTAGCAAGAACAACAAAAGATGATAAAGAATAAAGTAGCAACCGCGGTAGTAGCGGTAACGGTAGTAATAGCAGCGTAGTAGCAGCAACGGTAGTAGTAGTGATAGCAACGGTAGGCGTACTTGATAGCAGCAATAATAGCAGCAACGGTAGCAAAGAGTTGATAAAGAACGGTAGTAGTGGTAGTAGCAAAGAAGAATAAAAAAGATAGCAGCAACAACAACGGTAGTAGTAGTAGCGATGAGTAGGAGCAACGGTAGTAGTAGGAGCAGCAATGGTAGCAAAGAACGGTAGTAGTAGTAGCAGACAATGGTAGCGACAACGGTAGTAGTGGTAGTAGCAAAGCAGCAACAACGGTAGTAGTAGCAAAGATAGTAGGAGCAACGGTAGTAGTAGGAGCAAAGCAAAAGTAATAAGCGTGCAATAGCCGCAATAGCAAAGAATAGCAACAACGTTAGCAAGAGCAGCAATAGCAAAGTAGGAGTCGTAGTAGTATCACTCATCATGATAATCTCAATATAATTATATGCTTGATGGAAACCAAGCAAGACCAGTCAACCATAATCAATAAAGTACTCCGATTCTTGAATCCGCCGATTAGTAAGAGTTGTAATCCATGTTCACAAACCAAACTCGATGAATTTGATATCTACCGATCTCATATGTATCAAAACTTGAAGAGAAAACCGATAAAAATTACAGCTTTAGGTGGCTGTGCACCAACCCTAGGGGACTCTCAAACCAGCAATAGGATCAAGTAATCGGGTAATTAGACCCGCTCCGATACCATGTCACGTAACCGATTAGAGAACCCGCAGCAAGTAGAGAGAAAGAAGGAAGAGAGAAGGAGGAGAAAGAGAACGTAAAAAGAAAGAAAGAGAGGGCTGTAGTTTTACGTAATCACGTAAACCCTACACCCATTGTATTTATATTGAATATAAATTGTATATAACAATAATATCCTTATGTAAGTAAAAAAGGAAATAAAACTCTGATAATGAAGGAAACTTAATAAAGTAACTTAACACATTTCATAGAGATCACTACATTCACTTACTTGCTGGCTTAAGTGGGATTCAGGTGCCAATCGTAGGACTTAATAGCTATCCTGCAAAAACTTCAAAGTGATGCATGATACAGGGAATTGTTAGGCCACTGCCTTGACTGTGGTGAGCCTAATGAAATCAACATGGTGGGCTGAGTTTTGAACCTGGCAGCTTCCTTTCTCGAGTTATAGGATAAGTTCAATCTCACTATCAAGGCTAAACTTTAGTTTTATCAATTGCGTAGTGATAAATCCATTGATTTTCCCATCTTGGTAAAATCAGTATACCTTCTTTCTTTTTGATTCGTGAATACTACAGAATCCTCATGCACTCAAATTGGTAAATGTTGATGTGATTGATACGGTGATCAAATTTTGTATTGAGTTTTTCATTGTAGAGTTTACGTAAAGAACCTGTAATAATTTTTTCTCCAGTGTACTTTTGGCATCCTTACTAGGTCTTGGTATGTTAGAGAAACTCCTTAATTTCCAAAAGGATAGGCCTCCGAGTGGCCAGGATACTATTTGGTTCCGACACATTCTTGATTGAAGTCATGATGTCTTCTCTATATTATGATACAGGAATATGGTATCGGGACTCAGCCAATTGCATGGCTTGGGAATAATCCATCGGGACTTAAAGCCTACAAATGTGTTGATTACTAAGAATCCATTGCGTGCTTAGCTATCCGATATGGGCATGAGCAGATGCCTTCCCGATGGTAGATCTTCCTTGGGATATCATGCCACTAGTAAGTGCTCGTGATAGCTTTATTCAGACCCTTGATCTTCTTTTCCTCAATATTGATCCGTGCATAATCTGAATCTATACAAGTGGTAAATCATCTTCGGATTCCTGGCTAAAAATTTTAAAACTGCAATTTTACTTTGTTAGAACAATCTCTTCTTTTAAAGAAGACTATTATGTTGGAAGTTAGGTTGCTTTCTATTGCTTCTTATGTTGTGGTAAAGTTTGTGGAGATTTAATAGTCTTTGCCATGGTCTCCCTTCGTTGATGGGTGAATCAATTATGTCCATCTATATTTTGTCCAAGTGATGAGGGCTCTTTTATTGATCTTCGTTGTCTGTCTTGCAGGTTGTGGAACCAAAGGATATCAAGCACCTGAAGTGTCTCGTGATGGTGGGCGCCAAACGCAGGCAATGGATTTGCTTAGTTTAGGTTGTGTCTTGTTCTTTTGCATCACTCGTGGAAGACATCTGTCTGGTGAAAACATTGCTTCCAACAATCTGGACCTACCCTCGGTGATAGATATGCCGGAAGCTTATGATTCGATTTCACGTTTACTAAGCCAAGATTCCAAATTGAGGTGAGTGTATTGTCATTGTTAATTTGCATCACTACCATTTTTATTCTGCCATTTGATAGATTTTACAACCATTTAGTTGACTGATTTCCATTTTCCTGCATCACTTAATCTCATGAGCATTAAAGGTGCCCTAGAACTCCTCCAACATGGCTTAAATATCTTTCCTGCTGTGGGCTCTACTTGATGAGCAAAAAAGGTGTAGATCCCACTTATTTCTTTTGGCAATTGACAATAGAAGCCAAAGAAAAGGTTGATTATGCGATTGCCTAAATGCATTTGACAATTGTAATATTCTAATGAAAGATGATCATTGTCGGAAGCCTAGTAATTAGGGCTATAAGTTTGTTACCCGCCCACGAACAAATAAATTGCAATCATTTCTAGCGCGGAATTAGATTTGCTATATATGCACCGAAAAGGATTTTGTATGAAGATTCCGAGGGTTTAGCATATGATGCTCACTACGAAATAAGAATCCTAGGGACTAGATGATTAGATTGCTAATTTAAGGTACTTGGAGTAAATAATTCCTGGGTTCTTGTTGTAGTCAAACAACTGCCTTCATTTCAGACTCATGAATTGTGAAGTGCATGGAAGTTGTCAGACATTTTGGTTACTCTTTCATTGAGCTAATGCAATTTTAATTACTTTAGAGATTGCACGATTGCCAAACTTGTGATGCTTTTAAACTCAAGAACTCAGTCCATCTTAGTATTGTTTGTGTAATTGATTTCTTTGAAATGTTGGGTCAATAGTAAATTACTTTTTATTACTAGCAGGCCAACGGCATTGGAGGTGCTGCAGCAGCCATTTTTTTGGAGTTCAACAGACTGACCTTTCTTTGAGACATCAGCGATGCAGTAGAACCGGGAGCGGGGAAAGGCAATTCAGATCTTCTCAAAGAATTGGAGAACATTGCGCAATTGGTTTTTGACGGGAATTGGATAAAGGAAATAGATATAGATGTTATGGACGACCTACGTAAACACAGACGTAAGCCCTATGACGAAAGCAGTGTCGGAGACTTACTGAGAGCCGTGCGAAATAAGTTTAGCCACCTAATGGAAGCTCCAGAAAAGTTGAGGTACTCTCTCGCGCTCCCTCCCTCTCTCTCTCTCTCTTTGGAACATTGTTGATATTTACAGCCGCATGCGTACAAGGCTCATATCTTTTATTGCTTTGATGATTCTGACAGGCGATCCTCAGATCGGATCCTGATGGTTTGGATGCTTACTTCACCAAACTTTTCCCCAGACTCTTGATTGAGTCATACAAAGTGGTGTCCCAAAGCCCCGAAAAGAAGGAATTGCTTGCGGGAGTGCTTTCTATGCTTCCTAAGTAACGTGCTTTTGACCCTTTGGCCACTTCCCGCTGTGATTCCTTCTTCAAGCCAGCAGGGTTGGCCAAAAATATTACGGGACATTCCACTTGTCTTTTTTGTTGTGTCCGCTGTCTTGTTTACGTGGATCAAGCTGGATGGCATCAGACTCTATTTGTATTGTCCCTAATATCAAATCTTAAATAATTTTATAGTATACTATTACCGCATACTTGAAATGTTTGATGTATTGTTCTTGATATTGCATAAACAAATATTGTATTTCAATTTCATGCAATTTTTTTCAATATCGCAATTTTTAAATTTAAATCTTGTACTTTTTTTTCAAAATTTTTATTTTTAGAGTTAAAAAAAAAAAACAAAAGGCCCAGGCCCACGCTTGGGCCAATGCAGCCCGGTGGTCAGCCGTCGTAGACACTTTCCATCAACCGAAGGTACCTTAATAGTTTAGCAACTTCTTCGCCTTGCTAGTAATTTTTTCCATATGCAACCTAAATGTCTAAAGAAAATATTTAAGTCAAGTAAATCTCAATGAAGTGGGTAACATTCTCAGTTATAAAAGAAATGTCACTCAACTCGCAAGTTTTTACCTATGAAATAAGCATCACCCTATTATTTTGAAGTATTTACACACTCTCTCATTGGAGGGAATTAAAAGTTGAATCTACATGTAATTAAAATACTAAAAAAATAACATTTATGTATTTCAAAACCTCAAAAAGAAATCAATGGCAATAAAATGCATTAACAGTTGTAAACCTCACAAAAAGTGGACGAAAAATCTTATCTATCGTCTACATACTCCATGCTTTCTCTAGACAAATTTATGTACACTTAGTTTGTCCAATCAAGTAGCTCTAGTTTCACAAATTTTTAGATCAAGTCTATATGACACAAAATAAAACTAAATTTGGGAGATGTGGCATCAAATGACCCCAAAGTATGATGTGAAAAAATATATAGATGCACACATGGATGCGTGTGTGAAAAAATAGCGAATATAGATAGTATTGAATAATGACTCATTACCCATTGTTGACGCTCATGTGGATGACTACATTGGAAAATTTTTAATCACATCGTACTCACTACTATATCACTTGATGGTCATGTCAGGTAGATTCGGCCAAAATTTGATGTCAAAAGGATTTGATTTAAAAAATTGTGAAAAAAGTAAGATGACCTCATTAGACAAATTAAAAATATAAGAACTTGATTAGAAAACAAAATAAAAATAAAAGTAAAAAGTATAGAGACGAAAAGTAAAATTTTTTGTAAAATAATTGGCTCTTGCGTCTCTCTCTCACAGATTGCTTCAGATGTTGCAAGTATATTATTTTATTTTATTTTATTCTAACCACATATAATGGGTGAGAATATCTCGAGTCCAGGAAAAGGGTTAGAGACATAAATAATATTATTATCAAACAATTCACACTTTTGATACTATGGCTCCAACATTATTCGCAACGAACCCATCCAAAACAATCATCAATGATTAAACTTTTGAAATTATCGCGTGTGAAAAGCTCTAATATAGTTCAAAACAAAAAATTCTAATATATGATGACAGTCACTAACACCTTATCATTTTCAAAGATTTAAAAAGCTTTCTTACATTTTATTTTTTGACCCTAGTCATCATGTAATAGTGATTATAGAGCATGGTAAATTTATTTTCCAATAATTTCTGATCATATTTACCGCGTAAAGCTTAGCAAGCGTCAAACATAAAAGTTGAAGTTCGTCAGTACAAATTTTCACGAGGCCGTGCGGTTCAACTACCCTGATTCGCCACGTTTCACTTAACAATTGGTTTCACTTTTCTGCACACATGCTATATAGACGTTGCACATTGTAAGATCTACATCATTGATTAAATTCTGACATATATCTTTATCATGGTGAGTGTTGTGCCATTGATTAAATTTCATATAATTTGTTTGCACACCTTGTGATGTTATGGAATTCATAATTTTCAAGCCCTATCATCGATTTAATTCCGACTTGGTTAGAGATTATACAATGTTGTTTGGATCGAAGAAGTTGATTTTTGTTTTTTTTTTTTTTTTGGTAAAGAGTTGATTTTTGTTTGTTTGTAATATTTTCTATCCAAAGTTAGCACATAACCTTAATTTCCTCAAATTATAATTGAAGAACAACCTTCGGTGAAAGATATTTCATATCGGAAAATTTCGACGAAACATCTTTTTGGCACATACGATAGAATCAGTGTTGATGATATGGGAAATAAAACGACACGCCGTATAGGGAGTCAACTTGATACCATTGATACTGGTGGGAATAATTCACCACCGCAGCCCGCTGACGAAAGGGTTGGACGCGCTGAGTTGTCGATGGCATCTCCAGCTTGATGCCTCAGACTATTCTGGCGCCTATTCCATACAGGCCACCAATTTCCGTCTATTCATGGGAATAAATGGAAAGATTATTTCATGAACAATTCCAGAGATCCATTCCTGATGTGTCTATGAAGCAGTAAAATGATGAGTTGATAGATCAGTTCATATTTCGGTTCAAAAAGGCAAGGAATCGATGCCTTCTGCCTTTACTGGAAAAATCCCTTGTGGATGTAGCTCTGGCAGGTTTGAAGTTTTCTATCAGAGAAAAGATGGTAGGACTATAAATTAATGATCTTTTCCGGTTGGCAACAGTGGCAACCAAGCATGAAAACATTTTGAAAGAGAAAGAAAGCATGGAAAACATGACGTAACCCTTGTGGAGCGATACGAGAACGATACAGACCAGGGTGAATATGTTGAGGTAGCTAGGGCCAAAATGATGATTGATGAGCCTTATACCCATCACACGTTAAGACCATTGAAAGAGAACATTACGCCTAGAGCGAATTTCTAACTATGTGGTTGTAAATTATGTTGCTTTGACATTAGAAATTCAAAATCTGTTTTAGGAAATACATGGTTGGTTATACATGCAATTATGCATGACTAAGGCCAATAATCTCTTTTGCGATGCTAAGGTTAAACTCCGTAGTTAATCTAATTTCCTATTTAAATTGGATACAATTCCGAATTTTAAAAGAATGGAAAATGTTTTCTTAAAATATATAATTTGTGATGCAATTTTATTGATAGCCACTATCCTGCTAATAAATTTATATTTTTCTCAAATAGTTTGCACATATGTTAATACAACACCATGCTAATATAAACATATGCTATATGGGGTTGTGTTTATAACTATAAAAGTTTTTCTGTTGTAAGCTGCATTAATTAATATTATAATTTACCTTTTTATGGGATCAATCTAATAATGTGAGATATAAGAATTCTTAATTAATCTAATATGGAAGTGGTTCGTGTGGGTTGAGTAAAACCCAGCCCATAATGAGAGGGCATGTGATTTAAAACTCTATAAGGAGTGTTTATTGAATGCTAAGAGTGAGGTTCAATATCATTGAACCAGTGATACAAAAAATAATAGAGAAAAAGTGTCTGAGCTTTAGATAATTGCTATTATATCAAGAACAATGGATTCCACGTAGAGTGTATAAATTTCTTTTACTTGATTATATGTATTATTGATTCTAGCTATGGAGATCTTCGATACCATTTTCATGGCTTACATTCTTATCCTTTTGACATTTTGAGTAATTGTAATTCTTTAAAGATTATTCTATAAACTTATTACGCTTATTGGTGATTTTCTTGCTAATTATAATGGTACCAAAAATTTCTCTATATACTTTATTATATTTTCTTGAAGATTGCTCTGATATCGTTCTTTTGGAACTTAGAAATTGTTTTACTTTCTGTTTTGAAATGAATATTTCTTTGTCTTTTCTCATACTTTTTCATCATCATATGTTTGAAAGAATTTAAAAGAGCTTATTTGAATGTGCGTAATATCTACTACCTATAAAAATATAATGTGTTTTCAACACATTTTTATCTATTCTTACTATCATATAGATCTCATAGTCATGAGCCACAACATGTCAAGCCACTTCAAGTTTTATCGCTCAATTTATTGTTGTCTATTTGTTTTATTATAAATAATTGTACACTAAAATTAATTAGTGAATAGTGCCTTTCGGTCAAAGGTTGCAACATTAAAGTTGCATGTTAATTCATTTTAGAGTTACATCTATTTATAATACATGACTATTCTTGTGACTTCCATAGATTAACTCATTTGTCGATTTTAGCCCATTTCATACCGAGCTTCACGGTTTTGTCCTTTGACTTATAGGCAGACACCTTTTCAAGAGATCATTCATGTTGGTAGTGCTCTCATTTGGGCATGCTTAATTATGGAGTTTGAAAACTAAGCAATGTCATTACCTCAAAAGGCACCTCCATAAATTAATTTTAGTTTTGACATACATATTCTAGAATGTCTCTTCCCCTATTTGGTGCATAGTTCAATTTATTCTTGCTCCCTTTGCTATTTTGGAAACCTATGAGAAGCCGCTCCTTGTCCATGCCCCCTACTCCAACGACCACGTAATTCATCCCCAAACCACACACCTATTAAGGGGGGTTCTACTCTAATACCATATTGTAACATTGTTGGATTAACTCACTAAGATATTATTCTCTTTGACTCGTCCCATAACTAAGCCTTATAGTTTTGCCTTTTGGCATAGAGGTGGATTGTGCTCCCACCTAAGTATGCTTAACTTTAGAGTTCTAAAGCTAACACGTTACTATATGCCTTCGTGAATTAATTTCAACTTTTACATATATATCCCAAAATCGCTATCTACTTATATAATGTACAGTTTGATCCATTTCTATCTCCTTCACCATATTAGAAGCTCTTTGACCTTCGCAACCACTCCCCATCATTACAATTCATACAAATAATGTGTCTTTCCATCTACCTTTAAAGGATTAAGTGTGAGAAAATATTTCATCTCTGTTATTTGTTAACTAGAAAAAAAAATAGCTTAAATCCTTAAAAGGCACGTCTTTTCTCGTTATAACTCATCAATACTTTGGCTGCACACAAAAGGAAATGAGAAACGTGGAGACTCACGTGAAACCCTTTCTGGTAATCACTTATTTGACCAAAAAGACTTTTTTTTGGTCATAAACAAAAAAGACTTACCAAACGCCAAAAACTTCTGTCCTTTATCTCTCCTTTTACGGGGCAGATCACTCGAGAATTGTTGACAAGATCATGCTTCAAGCTAAACATCGTCATTAAGATCCAAGTAACATTCACCAACCGACTTGAACATGGCTACTTTGAAACGAAAAGTTAAATCTCGTTCTGTCAGAGAGAAAGGAGCCCTCATGCATTAAACTGGCCACAGCAAAAATCTACGACCCTGACCGACATCGGTTTCTGTCGTCCTATAGACTAATACAAGCTTCATAGGCTTCTTCGTCATCATAATCCTTAAGACCACTTTCCATTTCTCACGATATGATCTCCTCTTCTTCGAATGAAAAGCCCTTCAGAATGTGTAATGCTGCTGAATGGAATCGATGTCCAGGCCTTTGAGCTTGACCACGGATTCAACATGGCCCTTCAGAGTGTGTAGCTCGCGAAGCCTGCAACAATAGATTCACTCTTACTGTCGCACGTAGGACTTAAAACGGTGAAAAGGAATTGCTAGCAGTGAATGGTTTAAACTCTGTTTCAGGAGACTAAGGCGCCTAAACTCAGTTAAGTACAGCACGGCCTTTGAACTTCAGTTATTAGGCAAGCAAACAGGTACGGAAGCGAAGAAGGTGGAACCATGTTTTTCAGTAAATAACACCATTTTCCTTACGAGTGTTGAAGTATGAGAATCAAGGTGCTCACCTCGCAACCTCAGCTCGTCGCTTGGCTTGCTCTGCAATCTCTGAAAGCTCCCTGTAGCTACCCTTGTCAGATTTTTGGTTGCTGGTTTCAGGAGGCTGAAGGCCGTGCAGAGTCCTCTGTGCAGTTGCCCACTGAGCTTCTCGCTCTTCTTTGCCATAGTCTTTTTTAGAAGTGAAGGCAGTCTGCGTGATAAAATTAGCCAAAATTAATGCAATGTAGGGTTTTTCATAATACATAATCCATGGTGGTGCCTCTTTCCTAGTGGAAATACCTTGTTCTCCAAAAGCGAATTCCATGCTCTCCCGCTCAGAATGTAGCGGATCGCGAACTTAAGAATATCAAGCGGAACATATGTCACCAAACTGTAAAGCCAGATGACACCAGCCCACCCCCATCCTGTTCCTTTTATCCTTGCGAAACCCCAATTTGCATAAACCGCTATAAGTGTCGCAACCTGTCCATGAAAATTTTTGTGTCAGAGAAGCATATTGGTGAATGGTGATTAAGATATCAGTTGTCCAAACTATTCTGAGGACTTTTAACCATTCACCATCAGTTAAAGCTAGTAAATCTTAGTTCTCACTTCGACCGGATTCCAATGAAATTAGTCAGTAGAAGGTACCATAGCAAACTTATATGCTCCCAGTAGAAAGTGAACAGACTTATGACTCAGAAATTCTTACCAGCTGAGCAGCTACAAATGCGCTGACCAATAGAAGTCCCGGGCGTTCAACAAAGGACCAGCTGCGCGATCTGGTGACAAAGATTAGAGCCTGGCTAACTATACTCACTTGCAAGTATAGAGCTGCCATCATTTCATCAGGGTTATCTTGGATTGATTTTACACCAAACTTGTCCTGTACATAGAATAGGGTAGCAATATTTTAGTATCTGTGGTTCCAATAGTTCAACGAAAGGTATACACGAGAAATAGAAGTAGAAAACCCAACAAGAAACAGATACTTACTGAGAAAAAGTCAGTATCCCTCATGGCCCAAAAGAAAATTACGGTCATTAATGCCTGGTAACCTCCCAGAACAATTCCAGTAGCGAAAATTTCTTTCAACTTCCAGCTATCTGGCTGTGGAGATGGCTTCACTCGATCTTTGGAGATTGTCATGATCGTTCCTGAGATTGGTATAGATAATTAATCAAACTGGTTCTTCTTGATCAGCATTTACGATGAGAACTGGGAGTAAAAGAATGAAAAACTATGGTCTTACCATCGTTTAAGATAGCAATGATCAAAACCATAAAGGGCGCAAAGTCAAACTTCCAGATCAAAGCAATGAACATAAAGCCAAACTGCAGAAGCAAAATGATGAGACTTGTTGCATGAAATTTCATGAGGGAATAGTTTCTCTATCTTGAGTCCACATTTTGAGATGAAGCACTTACCACAATACGAATTGTAATGGAGACTGCATAAATCTGCAAATATCAGCCACCTTGGAGTAAGCTCGGAATACGTTAAGCATATGAAAATTTTTGGTGCATAATAATCGGGTAACGCGATTGAAATCACTAACCGTGTAGTTCTTCATTCTTTGGAATATAGCGCGGCTGGTCAGCACAGCACTTATTATGACACTCAATCCTGGTTCAGTGAGGACAATGTCCGAGGCACTTCTGGCAGCATCAGTGGCATCAGCAACTGCAATCCCGATGTCTGCCTTCTTCAAAGCTGGGGCATCATTCACACCATCTCCAGTCATACCACATATGTGCTTCCTCTCTTGCAGCTTCTTTACGATTTCATACTTGTGTTCTGACATGCACCAATCAGAATGTCAAGAGCATAGAAATTACACTGTAACTATTAAAAGAGGATATCACAATCTCATAAGGTTAAAAAAATCAATTGGTCGTGGTCAACGCGGGTTGAGTGCTTTTTAGAATCGAGTTAACGCGAAGAATCATGGAAATAAGCAGAGCTTACCAGGAAATACTCCAGCAAATCCATCCGCCTTCTCAATCAATTCCTCCACAGGAAGTGCGGCGATCGAAGCATCTTTGTGTTGGCCAAGCAATGATGAAGAAGGATACATATTTGTCCCCATTCCAAGCCTCCTACCAGTTTCCTTGGCAATAGCAAGTTGATCACCTGAAATTAAAGGAGGACAAAAATTACATCCATAAAAGAAAGCATTACTTAGTGACTGATGGAGCTCTGTGATGCCAGTTCTTACCGGTAATCATCTTCACATTGACACCAAGATTGAGGGCCCTTCGGATTGTTTCTGCACTATCGTGCCTTGGAGGATCGAAAAGAGGCAACAAACCTACAAACTGCCAAGGAGCACCTGGGCTATCTTTTGTTCTCTCAGGAATCTCCTGCAAATCGCATGTAGAGGCAAGTAAATGAACTGTTCCATGGTCGTAGCAATTAGATATGTGGATCCCCATATTAACACACCTGTCTTGCAACACCTAGAGATCTAAGTCCACGTTCAGCAAACTTGTCAATCACTGCATGAGCCTTCCTCCTAACATCTTCCTTGCAATTGCAGAGGTTTAATATCTGTCCACGGCATGAGAATTAGATATATCATTCATGGCATTCAAGAATCTACTGTAGCTGCAACTATCAAGGAAAGTGATCACAAGTACCTGCTCCGGAGCTCCTTTGCTTGCACGATGCCATTTCCCATCCGAGTCAACGTATGTCAGAGCAGTCCTCTTATCCACGGGGTTAAATGGAAGGAAATGGACCTCACGGATACCAGCTCGGGCCTGCCCAGAAGGAGAAACATGACTAACAACCCATACTCTTCATGGTCCAATAATTTTAGAAAGTCATGCACATTCCAAAGCTGATAGATTTAAACCGATATGAGTCATACCTCCTTTGGATCTGCAAGCATTCCAACAATCGCAGCATCAATTGCATCTTGATTTTCGGTCCTAGATGCCCTGGCTGCGAGAAGAATGACATGCTCCTTTTCGACGCCCTTTGCAAACACCTCGATCAAGGTCCTATCAACGCTCAGCTTATTCAGGGTGAGGGTTCCAGTTTTGTCGCTGCAAAGTACATCCATCCCGGCCATTTCTTCAATGGCGGTCATTCTCTTGGTAATGGCACCTTGCTGAGAGAGCCTGTGGGATCCAATTGCCATAGTAACAGATAAAACTGTAGGCATTGCAATCGGAATCCCTCCGATCAAAAGAACCAGCAAGTTGTCAATCCCGTCCCTGTATTTGCGGTGTTGTATCGGGTACATGACTATGAGCTCTACTGCTATCCCGATGGCAATAGAGCATATGCAGAAGTTTCCGATCGCAGTGAGAACTTTCTGGAAGTGACCGACCTGATTGGTGCTGTCCACCAGATGTGCAGCTTTGCCGAAGAAAGTATGCACACCGGTAGCAATAACCACCGCTTCTATTTCGCCTTGTTTGCAGGTTGAACCGGAAAATACTTCATCCGACGGGTTCTTAGTAACGGGAAGGGATTCGCCAGTAAGAGCAGATTGATCAATCTTAAGGGGATCACCCTCAAGGAGACGGGCATCCGCCGGAACTATATCGCCCAATTTGATGCTGATGATGTCTCCAGGCACTAACATTGAAGCATCCTGCTCGCTCCATCGGCCATCTCTGAGAACCTACATTTCACAGCCACAAGTGCATGTTCTACGTTATGATCCTTTTGGTAAGAGAACTCTTGTTCAGGCACCATCAGAAGCTCTCTTCTCACCTTAGTTTTGGGAGCAAGACCGGCCATAAGGGCAGCCGCCGCATTACCAGCATTGTTTTCTTCAATGAAACTTATGGTTGAGTTGATCAGCAACAGTACAATGATACCCACAAAATCTTGCCAATCTGGAGGCCTTCCACCACCGTTTGCCAATGCAATGGCCATCAAAGCGGCAGCTTCCATGACCCATGACAGTGGGTTCCACATAAAGCCCAAAAACTTGAGAATTTTGCTCTCCTGCATTTAACAGGCCGACACGTCAATTGTATGGCAAAGCTTCAAGGAAGCAAACTGAAGCTTATCGGTAAAATCCATTGTTAATCAAAAAAGAACCTTTTTCTCTTCCAGTTTGTTTGGTCCGAAAACCTGAAGCCGGTGGGCTCCTTCGTCCGAGCTCAGACCTTCTTTCGTACATTTCAGCTGCTCAAACACTTCCTCTACCGGAATCTTTTCCTGCAAAACGGAAGGCAACTGTCAGAGTCCAATTCCCTTTGACACAAATCTAGTTGCCCGGAAGCTTCGGGAACCTATCCAGTTTTCGCTGGCCCCATAATGATTCTTCCCCAGAAAACATCTAGAACAAGCAATTCCTCCTCTCACATGTAACTAAAGTCCAGATCAGATGGTTTGACAGCAAATATCAGTTGTCTACTATTGGCTTCTCAGGCGGTATCCTAGTATATATCAGGTGGCAGTGACAAAACACAACTGTGAAACCACTTGTTATAGCATTAGCTTGAACTGTGAATTTGCTGCAATTTAGTAAGACTGCTTCACTAGCACGGAAATCAAGTGAACCCGAGTGGTGTGTCATTCAACAAGCGTCTTTCAATGGATTGGAAGAGTCAGTTAGCTCAAAGTGACGTAGTCAAAAGATGGAAAGAAGCTGGAGCCAATGGGTAACTGCTAAAAGAAGTCATCATCAAAATAATGGGAACCTCCAGAAGATCAAGTTAGTCGCACCCATCATGTGAACTTGAAGACTATTCCGGATTCCACTGCAACTTAAAGTCACGAGGATGGCCCCTCTCTGACTGACTCTCTCTCTCTCTCTCTCTCTCTCTCTCTCTCTCCATTACTCTAAGAAGTGATCGTGATTGAGATAACGCAGGGTTGAAATTGCTGTCCACCAGCGAGTACAAGCAATCATTTTCGAAGGAGGAAGAAATCGAATGGCTTCTAAACATTCCAGGAAACATCACGGTTCACGAAGAACACGATGAACCCTCCACTATTCCCCAACTTCTGTCGGTACCGTCCAAATTCTGACATTAAAATAAAGGAGGCTGGAAAAACACAAGCCTACTTCTTTTGACCGTCATCAGCATGTTCGTTTAAACTACCACGCACCACCTACTTCAAGATCGAGAATGATTTTGCCGAAATTTTTCCTTTTTCCTTTTTTTCATTTTGAAGTCAAACAGTAAGCTATGAAATGAGATAAAATAAGTTCTAGGACAATACGGTACGGCACAAATAATTATCAAGAGAGGGTGTAAGTCTTTTCATACTGGTCCACATGGGAAAACGACAAGGTGGAACTAAACAAATTAGATATCGTTATAGAGTAAATCAGTTTCCCACCTTGGAACTAAAATTAGGAACTGAGACCTTGTTCATCACGGAACGGGTATTACAATATTTTTTATGACTTTGTTAGTTCCGTCATTATGGTACGATTGCTCCCAAAAACTGAGAACTACCTAGAACTAGTAGGTATCATGCGGTTCCAAGTGTGATTGGGACCGATACACACTCATACTAACATCCTTTGATTTGATGCAAACCCTTGCAAAATTATTCGGTACAAGCCCTTAACAAACTCATCGATCAAGATGAATCCGATCCATGTGGACCCAAATTCTGGCGAGCATTCACGACCATCAAAGGAACCATTCTGGTTAGGTGGGGGGAACGTGTCCGGCACGTGGGAGAGGAGAGAACCGAAAGCCCTAAGCAGGGTATTCCCCGCCATGGAACATGCCGGGGGAAAAAGCTACAAGAAACCAATCCAGAGAACACACGTGGGAAAACTAAAGAAGCAGACCATTAAAAAAACAAAAGAAAAAAAAAGAACCAAAGCACAAGCAGCACGAAGCACAGCCACTGAGGAGAGCAAGGCATCGATGCCTGCCACGTCAGCCACCACCGGACACCCGCGGCGCCGGTGAGCCGGACGTTGAAATTTCGACCCGACCCGCCCGGATTCCCGCCGCCTACGTAAGTTAGGCGGCGCCGGAGAAGAAAAACTGTACCTAGGCACTCCAAGCTATATAAATAAATAAATAAATAAATAAGTAATAACAAAATTGAATTCCTGACGCCAGGTGGTAATCCAAAGTCCAGGAAATCATCCGAAAAGTCCACCGTAAAATGCTCTAAAAGTGGAAAAGGATAAGGACGGGGAAGAAGCCGTGCCGAACGGTACCGAATGAACACCCCCGCCCCCAACGATGCCGCTGTCGGCGGAACAGAACCAGAACCAGAACCCGAACCCGATTCCAAACCCGATTCTCCCTCAAAAACGCAAAAAAAAATATATATATATAGAGGAAAAAAAAAAACAGAGAGAGGAACGAGCGAGGTGGTGAATTGAGTTACACTGCTAAAATCACGAGCTTCGCATGGAAAAAGGGAAAAAGCAAAAAAAAAGGAAAAGAAAAAATCCATGCTTTTGCGCAAAGAGAGGCGGAAATGATGTGCCGAAGAAGAAGGAGCGATAGAAACCATCGTCATGGACCTGCGACTTTTAAGGATTTCCCTATTTTTTTTTTTTTTTTAATGTTGTGTTCTTTAATCCTGTCGTTTTGGGTCTCCTGAATTCTCTCCTCGGAACCAGGAATGAAGGAAATGAGAAAGAGAGAAAGAGCAGAGAGGGGCGGAGTGTGTGTTTTTTACCAGATCGACGGTCTCGTTCTTAATCTCCTCGAGGCTGATGCCCTTGTTGCTCCCCATGGCTCCCGAGAGCCGCCCGGCGCCGCCGGCGATCCCGAGCGAGCTAGCGGCGGAGGCGGCGGCGGAGGAGGAGAAATGGGAATCGAATTAGACCAAGTGGTTGTGGTGGTGGTGGTGGTGGAGACTGTTAGCGTCAGTGGAGGAGAAGGGGTTCTCCTTCGTATTCTGGCAGTGCGCTTCCGGGTGGTCAATTTATACCCGCAGAAGATTTCTCCGTGGGGCCCCTCCCTCCTCTGGGTCCCACCTCCGTCCCTCCCTCCCTTCGGTATAATAGTAGTCAGCTCCTTCCCGGGGGTCCCACGGCACCGCCACCTTGGCCGCAGTTGGTGGCTCAACTCTTGCTGCCCCGCTGTTCTATGAAATTACATCGATACTTCCACACATATCACGAATAACGTGGGAGACATATCTATTTTTCCCCCGCCCGGTTCCACACGGAACCCTCGAAATTCCTCCCGGGTTCGTGTGGCTCAGGAAATGGGTTCCGCCCTTCTTATGCCGGCACATTGAATTTAACCCGTACAAGCAATCGCTTCTCGTTTTGGAAGATTTATTACTTGCCCTTTTTCCTTTTGTTTCTTCTTTCTCTTCTGATCTCGATTTTCACGACTGGAGGCGAAATTACCTACTCATTCTCCTCTCAAACAACGTGCATTAAAGGTCAAACGCGGGGCCTATGCGAGATGATTTCTTGCCTTGTTTTCTTCTTTCCTGATTTTTTTTCCTCCATTTCTTTCTCCATTTGGAACAAAATCGGTGTCCCTCTTTTCTGAAAATCAGTTTGTTTAGTAGATAGTTGATTACTTATTATGCTAGCGAGTTGTGTATTCTCTTATTTGAAAACAACCTAAGCACGAGCAAGAATAGAAATTGCCATGGGAAAGACAAAATTCATTACCTCAAAAATGTTGTGAGGTCCTTAGTTGAGTGGTTGTAGTTTCTTGCCTTCCTTTTGAGCATTAACTAGTCCACGTAAGACAAATGATAGGCAGATGAAACATTGTTAAGTTAAAGTGAAAATGTGTGAAGTCCAAATATCTCTTTTGACTAATCTCTAATAGTACACTTCATGTTTTTCAGATTTAAAAGATAGGCCGCCCTTATATAGTTTCATTTCATTCGTCAAATTTCTCTGGAAGCACAAGAAATTACCTTTTTGGAATTTTCTTACCCACTCAATGTTGAGGTCGACATGGTAATTTGATAAATCCATCCTCTCTCATCACTTTCTTAAGTATTTTATTAAAAAAAATCATATATCTACAATTGATTAATAGAGAAATGATTGCATGACAGTCTTTAATATATTATGAAAATAACAGTCTATTCTAAACCACAAAAAACCAAATCACAAATAATCATAAATTATTGTGGGACCTACTTCTTGAAGAATTTGTGATTCATAATAAACTATTATCCTTACGGTACCTCATGGACTGTTATACTAGTAAAGTCCTATAAGATATTACTTTTGTAAGCCAAGCCCTAGAAGAGTACCATTTGAAGTCACACAAGTCGATAGACTATTCATGAGTTGATGTTAACTCATGTATCAAGGTGAGCCACTAACGTTTTGATTTGGTCAATTAAGTTCTTTTACTTTCAACCAATCGGTTTCCCTCTCCAAGAAGTTGAAAAGTCTTTTCCTATCTCTTCTCTGTCTTCTTCAACCTTTAACCATAGGAAAGGTTTGAGCTAGTCTCACCCTCCCCTCCATCTATTTTGATTTTCTATGAGTGTTTTTATGTACTTTTCCATTTTTTTTCCTTTCCTGATCTAGATTTGGGAGTTGTGCTCTTCCGATCTAGTTCTAAATTTGAGATTTTAAATTCTTCGAATTTAATTCTAGAACCTAGGAGTTCTTCTCTCCCAATTTAGATATGGAAGTTTAATAACGTTTTTGGGGATTCGAAACCCACGTGCTTTGTTCCTATATAGATCATTTGCTTGCAATTTCAATTATGATCGCAAGAGGTCTAGAGTCTCGCTAAACTATGAAGATTTGCTCTTCCAAAGGTTAGATATGTGTTTATTCAACATATTTCAGTTGTCTTTGTATGGCAATGGTGTAAAGGAAACTGAACCTAGGCATGCACCATCAACTGGCAATGTCTTAGTTATTGAAGAAGAAATTTTTTGTGTGTGCTCATTACTATCACCGACGATGATACGAAATCTAGTGATTGGCCACCAATTATTTTGTTTGACAAATCCTTTTTTTTTTTTTTTTTTTTGGAATGAGCGTGTGCTTAATCTTGCTGATACTTTGTTTATCCTCCTTGTTTTGTAAATTTGGCTTTGTTTTGCAGTATTCTGGCTTTTGCTTTGCTTCAATTTGCTTTACATGAAAGTTTGTGTACTTCTCATGTATCATTTTGAATCATAAATATAATTTTTTCCGACCCAAAAAAAAAAAAAAAATCCTATATCACTCAACAATATTTCTTGCATCCGTTGTGGAACTAAGGATGCCAAAAACTCTCCCGCTTAAAGAATTGACGCCCTCATCAGTGTTGGCTTCTACCACCCCCACCGTACTCTCCTTATATGATGTGTTCAATTCACTCCTACCCTTCTATAGCTCTTCGACACCCTAAAGTCCTACTCGTAGCCGCACCTTGTTTAAGTCCTCTTGGCGATTGATTCCCATTATCGCCATATTCTTCATAAGCCTAGTTTGTCTACAAACCACATATCTACTCAAGAGAGTCACACTCTAATACTATTCATAATAATCTGGCTTGTATCATGCAAGGCAAGCCCAAAAAGATTGCTCTGAGTGTTAGCTTATATATAAATCAATAAGGCCTCTCTTATACTCACACATAAAAGCCAAAAGATGCATTTTAAAGAACTTTCTTCCCTTCCTTTTGACCGTTGACTAGTACATAATAGGCAAACACGAGGTTGTTGGTGAAATTGTTAAGTCAAAAAAAAAAAAAAAAAAAAAAAAAGTTGTATGTGAAGTCAATGTCTCTTTTGACTAATCTCTTGACAGGACTCTTTATGTATTTCTGATTTAAAAAGATGGGCCGTCGTTAAATAATTTCATTTCATTCGTCAAATTTCTCTAGGAAGCACAATTAAATACCTTTTTTTTCCAAATTTCCTCACCCACTACATAATGAGGTCACTACAGTAATTTGACACATCTATCTCCCTCTCTCTCTCTACACTTACTTTCCTATTATTAAAAAAAAAAAATGCATTTCCTGGTACCAATAAGTAATTATTTTCATTATAAGATATAACTTTTGTAGACCCATCCCCACAGGTGCACTCTGTGTAATTACAAAAGGTAATGGTCATTTGTGAGTAAATGCTGACTTATTTAACAAGCAAAATTGAAAGTAAACACCAAAATTCGCCAATCTTTTACTTCCTCTAAAATTGAATATCACTCACCAAGGTCTCGAGGTGATGACCATTCATGAGTAAACTCTATAATATCATTTACTTTCTCTGAAATTGAATTTTTTAAAAATATTTTTGAGCAATAAGTTTCAGTGAAACCACCAATCCCTTAAAAGTACTTTATTTGAAATTCGTCAATCGTTCGTCATTCACTAATCTTCTCTACACCAACAGTCGTGGATTCAAAGCTTCGTGTTTCTTCTCACAATCTGTAATTTCCTTTACATAGTAATATCATTACATAATCTATCCTATTTCTGGAAGTAAAATCCAAACAGCAGAAAACTACTTTCCCCTCATTTTCATGCTTACAACCAAAAAAGGCAAAATCAATCACTTTCCTCATAAATGAATTTCGTGCAAGACCATTTCCTTTGACATAAATTTTTTCACGAAACAAATGCGTCTTTGATTCTTCTTTTTTCCGTTCTTCCTATCAAGAATGTGACATTGTGAGGCTTTGATAGAGTCCATCTGAACAAGCACGGCTTGAGGTGGGAAAAGGCAAGGGATCTCAGTACCTGGACTTGTAGAAGTTGAGGTTGGGGTTCGCTACGTCGAAAAAACCAGAAGCCAATAACATTAATTTCCTTCACGACTACGTCTCTGGTTCCGGTCAAAACTTTCTGTCCAAATAAGTTCTGTTCGAAGCCATGCACACTTGCAATCTTGCTCAGGTCTCCCGGGCAAAAGATTGAAGAAAGCTCTACCATGGAAAAATAATAAGTAAAAACTTCAAAAAATTCCTTTGTATAAGTATTCTAACTTTTTTTTGTATAATTCTAGATAATATTAAGGGTGAATGAATTAAATGACCGTCTATATTTTTCATCCTATGGGCTTATGATACTCTCTCTCTCTCTCTCTCTCTAAACCCTAATACGTTTGGTCGTCCAGCTTTCTAATTAGGATATAACTAGATAGGATAGGATATGAAATCCTAAGATTTTTTTATATCCAAAGTCATTGTTTGTTTGATGAACGTAGTATTAAAGTCGGATATATTCACATCATATCATGTACATTTTTTTTATATATAAATGGCATATCATTATAAATGAACCTAAATGTTCATAAACAAATATGGTGAAAATTTCTCGTAACATTATTTCTTATTTTATTTTATATTATTTTTCCTCTTTTTTATATTATTTTCTTTATTATTTCTTTTTCCCCTTTCATCATTCTTTAATAAAATTTATCAAATAGTAAACTGTACTAACATACCTAAAATACAAAAATACCTCAAGTATATAATAAATATAAATATTTAATTTATAGATTGAATGCTTATTATAAGATAGAATTAAAGTTGAATATATAAATTAAAATAAGATTAATTTAAAATAAATTTCTATTTTTTTCATTTTTAATTTCTTAAATTAGAATTCAAATATTATTTATATTGAAATATAATTTCAATTTTATTAATTTAATAAGTTTGCTATTCGAGAAAAATAACTTTCCTATTATGAACATTAGAAATCCTATCCACTTTTATCCCACCTCCTCCATGAGATAATTTTATCTTGCCTACATCCCCTTTATATCCGACTTTATCATGTCCTAAGCGAGCATCAAACATAGGATAGGATAAATCATATCCTATCCTGAATTTTATCCCGACTACCAAACGCAGCCTAAGTTAGAATTTTCACTCTTTTCTCTTGAAGTTGCCGCCTCTCTACAATGCTCTCCTTGAGGAAGGTCCATGTCTCCCTATTCCCTCTTATAAAGCTCTCGTTCTTTTCTATCCCGATTTATTCTGGTAGTTTGTATGTCTGAATAAGTTTCCGCAGGTGACCTTGGGTGAAATGTGGAGATTAGTTCAGTCACTTGTCCAATCAATAGCCATTGAGGAAAATGTTCATAACATTCCGCAGGTGACCTTGGGTGAAATGTGGAGACTAGTTCAATCACTTGTCCAATCAACAGCCATTGAGGAAAATGTTCATAACATAACTTCATAACCTCCCCATGATTATTAGAGGGAAAATTATCCAAAAATTCATAAACTTATCCAAAAAGTCATAAACTTATTACACTTTTGCCAATTCAATCATAAACCTTCTTCCCGGCAAGGTAGCCCCTCACCAAATCTCGGCGAGGGCCACCTCGCCTCCTCACGAGCCTTTGTCAATGAGGGCGAGCTTACCCATGGCCAGCAAGGTCACCCCTCGCCAGATCTTGGCGAGGGCAACCTTGCCTCCTTGTGGGCCTTTGGCAAGGTTGCGCCTCACCAAATCCCAACAAGGTTGACCTCGCTTGAGGCCGGCGAGGCCAACCCTCGCTGATCATGGCCTTTGGCCGGTTGTTAAAGGTCTGGGCAACTGGCTAGAGGAAAAAAAGGCAAAGAAATAAAAAAATAATAAAAACATAAAAAATATATATATTAAAAAAAATTTAAAATGTCCATGTAGCAAAAAGTGAAAATGTTTAAGACTCAATTAACAAAGTTGAAAGATTTATGACTCAATTAGGAAAAGTGCAATAGGTTTAGGATTTTTGGACAATTTTCTCCATGATTAGGCTGCTCTCCTATCTTGATTTAGATTTAGGTCAAGTTTTAAGAGTTTTACTCTCTTGAACTAAATTTAGATTTAGATCTAGGAGCTCTTACTAGTATTTGATATGTGTTCTTTCAACATTTTAATATCGGTGTTTCTGCACAATGATGATGATGAGAATGTTGAACCTAAATGCACATTGCAAGTTATTGCAAATGGAGTGGGAGATCTCGGCATGTGCTCATCATTGGATCTAGTGATCCGCCATCGATTGTTTACGGTGTCAAGTCTGTTCTTTGGAGATGAGAACATGCTTCTAGTTGCAGATTATCCTTTATTAGTTGCTTTATGGCTTTTGCTTTGTTCTGTGATTATTTGGTATTTGCTACACTTGAAAGTCTTTGATGTACCTTTAAAGTATCATTTTGATATATAAATGGCATAAGAAAAAAGAATTAAACCACCGTATTGAATGAAACAAAAGAGTTCGGGACCCAATCAAACGTGAACAAAATTCAA
Organism: Eucalyptus sideroxylon x Eucalyptus melliodora; assembly: GCA_016097485.1. Classification (NCBI taxonomy): domain Eukaryota; kingdom Viridiplantae; phylum Streptophyta; class Magnoliopsida; order Myrtales; family Myrtaceae; genus Eucalyptus; species Eucalyptus sideroxylon x Eucalyptus melliodora. The sequence goes on from CM027828.1 coordinate 32,259,952, forward strand.
GGACGAATCGAGAATCGAGTAAACTTCAACGGACCATCGTGCCATTATCCTCATATTTTTCTCGAGACGCTAAGGCAAAACTGCCGTTTCCAACTTCCCCATCCCCTTTCATAGAAAATTATCTCCTTCATGCTGATTTGCTCATGCCACAGTTTTTCCTAACGATGAGTCATGCCTTACAAAGAACTCTACCGACTAAAAAGAGACTAAGCCGACTTATGTATGAACCTTTGAACCTAAGTATGAATACGAAACTTAGTAATGCCTAAGAAGCTTCGTGTTTATAGCTATCCGAAACGTTGAAAAGATGGATAGCTCTAGAAGAGCAATTAAGCCTTTTTGAACCCTTCCGCTGGCCAAAGAACGATTGCTACCAATCGTTATTTTGTCTCTTGGGGCGGGGCCGAGAGAGGGTGCATTAAATTCAACCCACAAGCTCTCCTTTTCTAAGTCCAAGAAAGATATAAGTCTCCATAAATGACTTGACGAAATCATGTTCTGATTAGTCTCGTTTTCATGGCGAGCATTGACGGATTACTCCAACCGTTAAGTGGTAGGAAGCGAGGGAGGGGGAGAGGGTATTAGTATATTGTTTTTGCGGTTTCTGCTTAAGTAAGGAGGAACGACGATGGCCTAGCAACGCATAGGGACAATTCAAATGTAGGGATTATTATCCAAAAAGGCTTCTAATTTATGTATGACGGTTAATTCAGTCTTGAACTTTTTCATTTTGCCAATTTAATTCTAAACATATTAGCAATTTACCAATGTAATTTTCATGGCTGAATTTAAATTTAAATCACTAATATGGACGCCAACCATTCTATATGGTATATGTGCTAGTATCGACAATTTTTTACAAATTAAAAAAAAAATGATATTTTTCTTGTTTCCGTTTTTCTTTCTTTTTTTTTCTTTCCTTTTTTCTTTTTTCTTTTTTCCCTATGTCCCTCCACTAGTTGTGAGGCCTCAATGATGGCTGGTAACCACTATTGACCACAAGTGAGCAGGACGTAGTCACTAGCCATAGCCCTCGCTAGATCCTGGGCGAGGGTTGGCCCACAACCAACGAAAGGAAATAGTGATAAAAGGAGAAAAAAAAAAAAAGTAATATTTTCAATATTTTAAAAATTATGAAAAAGGTCCACATCAGCAATTTTCAGCCAAAATTAATTGAAAAAAACTATATGAGAAATTTGTCGAAAGATTATGACTAAATTAGTCGAATTAAAAAGTTTAAAACTGAATTAACCATTGTACAATAAGTTTAGAATTTTTCTAGAGAATTTGACCTTCAAATGAACGATTCAACAGTAATCTAAACCATTGTAAAAGGAAAGCATGCTAATTGCGGCAACGCAAAGAGGTGATGAGGCGTAATGACCTTTATTTAAATAATAAATCATTGTGATTAGTATGGATTTTTTTTAAGGGCAATTAGTGTGCCTACGGTCGTCGGCGGTGGTTGTTAAATCGACCTTCAGAGCGGTAGGACGCAAGGCCCCACTAATTACGGTAATTAAGTAGTCTTAATTTATGTTGACTGGCCCAAAGTTTTCCTCGAACAAATCTGACCCGTCAGATTTTGCGTCCTTAAAAAAAAGAAGAACGAAAGCAACGCACTTGTGCTCCGGCCAAAAGGGAGACACGCAATTTTGACGGTGCCATAATCAACTCTTAATTCTCTCTTTTCAACCAAACCTAGCTACGTGGATTTTGTACGGACGTGGCGGAGACTATCATGGCGGAGGACAAGCACGCACGGCGTCTAATGAGGCGGGACATTAGGCCAGTTTTTTTCTCCTTTAGGTCGTTCTCGAGAGTGACATGGTGGATTTGGTACGGATGTGGCGGAGACTTTCATGGCGGGGGACAAGCACGTGATGAGGCGGAACATCGGTCCGGTCGTTCTTGAGAATAATGTGGTCAATTGCATCATCAGGACTATCCGCGCCATGCCCCCTTCATAAAATCAGGCTCAAGCTCGCTTACTCATCACCTCAAGACTACGTAAATCTATGGCGTGTTCTAGGCTTATAAATTAAGAAATGCAGGCTAAAAGTTAGAGAAAGCTTCTGTCTTATACTTTGCTTCGTCACACCACCTTCTATCTTATGGATGGTGCCTTGTTCCTAGAAACACCTTTATAGATTACATAATAATATAGTTCTATATTATTAACTAAATCGGATATCCATTATGATAATATGAAGTTTGCATATTTATGTTGGTTGTTGGGAAAAAATTGATAGCTAATGAAGATACAATAAGTAATTTATAGTTTTTTTTTTATACTTTTATATATGATGACCATCACTGTTTTTAAAGTATTATTATCTTCATGAAGATGGAGACAATGGCTACATCAAGTGCTCGCAATCTTATAGATAAGTAATATTCTACTTACATGCTTGAGCCTTCTTCCTTACAGCATAATAGATTCTCTCGTGTTGACTATAGTACTAAGAAAAATATGAATAAAAGTGATATGATGTCGTGTGATAATTAGGGTAGGAAGAATTATGAAATGTGTCTACACGCAAAGATAACTAAGAAATTGTTTTCAAAGGCAGAAAGATCTTCAATTGGTGCATTGTGATATTTTGATGATAATTCTAGATATACTCATATTTATATAATGAAATCAAAAGATCAAGCTTTTGATGCATTCAAGATATATAAGGTTGTAGTTGAAAATCAAGGGGATAAAAAAAATCAAAATTTTGAGAAGTGATTGGAGAAGAGAATACTTCTCATTAGATTTTTCTATATTTTGTGATGAAAATGGTATTGTGCACCAAGCAAAAGCACCTTATAAACCACAACAAAATAGTTTGGCATAAAGAAATAAATTAAATTTTTTGTAGATACGGTTGACTCCATAATCTTATGAGTTTGTGGGGAGAAGAACTTCTTGTTGCATGTCATGTTCAAAACTAAGTTATTTCAAAGAAATTTAAGATATCTCCCTACGGATTATTGAAAGGAAGGGTACTAAATATCTAGCACTTTAAATTAGGGTTAACACTTGTGACAAATTTACTCTAAACTAATTTTTTAATATTCAAAAATTATAAACTGATACATTTGTGATAAATTTACTATATGTTAGTTTCAATTAAATTGGATTAATACCACATAAAAAAATATTATAACTGTGACAAAGAGAGAGTAAAGTCCCAAAACCAATATATCATCAATTGCCATGTATCATCAAACTCAGCAATTGAACTGTAAAATATAACAAAAACCAACATATGATAAATTTGTTACAAGTGTACTAGTTTTAAGCTTTTAGTAATCAAAAAATTAATTTATGGTAAATTTGTCACAGTGTACCAGTTTTGAGATTTTTCATGATATTAACCCCTTTAAATTATCAAATTGCCTTGCATATAAGTGAATTATTGATCCTACACAAACCAAATTAGGCCTAAAGGCATTAAGAAGTGTGCCTATTGGATGTGTTGAAACTTCTAAAACTTATCAATTATTAATCTAATATTATTGTGGAATCAAGAGATGTTAAATTTCTTAAACACAAATTTATTAAAAGTTCAAGTGACACCTTAGGACTTTTTTATAAACAACAATTGATGCAAGCAATCCATCCACAAATAAATAAATAAAAATCTATTAGACTCTCCAAATGAGCCAAAGTAAAGTCAAAGAATGAAGAAAACGAAAGATTTTGGATAGATGATATGCTAACTATTGAAATAAATATGCATGACATAAATAAAACAAAAAAAGGGTGGCAGTCAGGACCACCATGTGGAGAAAATTATTAAAATAATATCAGCATTTGGAATAAATAGTCAAACATACCATATGATATGTCAATTAAATTGGTGAAAAATAAAGGGTGGCCTTTAGCACAATTAGACTATTCTAGTGTAATTAGAAGTATGATATATACTTGCACTAGACTAGATATAGCCTTTATTGTATGTAAACTATCCGAATTTACTAGCAATTCTAAAACTATGCATTGGAAAGCCATAAGTAAGATTCTTGATTACTTAAATAAAGAATAAATTATGCTCATGAACATACAAAGTGGTGCCACTTCTAACAAAAGTCAGATGAACTTTTGAAAATGTTCATGAATGTAGAATAAAGCACAATGCCATTACAGTGCTAAGACATAGGAAATTTCTAACCGAATGTCTATAAATTCATATGCGTGATAATTTGATTAACGAATGGAATCCTAGAACAAAGTTTTTTCTACCACTAATCTCATTAATGAAATTATTTACACTAAATGAAGATTCAAATCTTAATTATACATTTTTCTATATATATACACATATATGTGTAAATTAATACCGATAATAAATTAAGTGGGGGATTGTTGAAATAGTTTGTTATCATGAAAAGAAGTAATTGCCGAACATGAAAAGAGACAATTGTTGGATTTGAAAATGATTGATTGTTAACAAGAAGAGAAGTGGTGATTGATCATAAAAAAAAGTGATGATGATAGAGATAAAATATATATTCCCAAGAGATGTGTTGTTATTTGTCTGTAAATACACCAAATCACACATTATTCATCACTACTCTTCAAAACAAGAACAAGAAAGCATTCTCTTTCTCACACAAGTATGACAACATGTAATGGTGAAATTCTAAGAGGGAAAGAGTAATTATTGAACTCATTTATATATGATTTTGGCGTATATTATGGAGGTATATTTGTTTAAACCCCGTAGCAATGATGGCAGGGGTAAATAATATCTTAAGGTCGGTGATGGTCATCATGCATCAAAGTGTAAAAGAACGATAAATCATTGCTTGTATCTTCATGAGCAATCATAATTTTCCCACTATTGGTACCCATTTTACCTCATTGTGTTAAGGTTTGTTCAATATAAGAGTTAGTGCGTGTTTGATAACACCATTAAGCGTTGAAAATTGAAAATTCAGCACATAACAAAATTAAGTATTTTAATAACCTTAATTAGCATTAACTTAGTAGACTCAATTTAGCCACAAATTACTTGATGTGGTAAGTAATGGGTTGCTTGGAATAATTGATGGCGACTAAAAATCTTACCAGATAATTGAAAGCTTTGTCCAGTTAAGTAGCCGTTGGTCTGACCTTCGTTGACCATCATAGCGCCCTTCTATGGAGCATTTTAGGTCGATTCCCGAAGTAGAACAATCTGCTTCTGCAATCAGCTTAGAAAATTTTCTAATTATCTAAAAATGGTAAAATACGTCCAATTTCTATTTTATTTTATTTTGTCGAAAAAGAGGTTCGATTCACTCCAAACTACTTTTAGCGATTTCCAACACTTATAGACAGCTATAAACACCGTCTTGAGTCTAATTCAAACTGATAAAGATTGTATAGGTTTGTAACCATCCACGTTGTTTGTAGCATGTGCGACTTCTGTAAGATGGTCTTTTCAGATTGTTCATGAATTTTCACCATATGGTCTGTTCACCTTCTGCAAATAAATTCCTCCAAGCAAGCTGACAGCCTTATGTTCACCTTTTATTGGTCCACCCAAGTTTTAGCAAACCCTTATTTCATAACTTGTTTTTTTTTTTTTAATAAATGTCCTTCCAGACTTCCCGTCCAGCAACTCGTTCTCCTTTTATAGTGCCAAACCTTTCCGTGCCTGCATGTTGCTTGTGTACACAGAAGCTGTTCGTTTTAGACACTCAAATACATATTAGCAACATCTGATTATTTTGCTATAATACTTCTCTAAGCATCATAGAAAATTTTCCAAGAAGATATACTTCAATTCAAGGAAGAACGTTAAAATATACATTTCATCACTTTTCTAATAGTATTTTTATACTATATCTGTCACCTCTTCATTACACTACTCATGATTTCTATAATTTTTTTCTTTCATAGACAAGAAAAACCTACCAAGAGGGCCGGGTTGGAGGCCATGGGCCACTCTCCTCGAAGATTAGGACCCGCAGGATCAACCTGCCTAATGAGTCCGGTGCGGGTATAAGGTAATGTCGAGTTGAAGCATAAACAATGGCCAGAGACCAAATTATTTCATCAGAATAGAACGTGTATTATAGACAACGAATAAATAGTGCTTTTTTCCCATTGCATGAAATAAACCACCTCTATGCAAAATAATGCGTTAAAATTTTAAACGGACATATCTCTATGCATTAAATGGTTATTTAGAGAATAAATTATATATATATATATATATATATATATATATATATATGCATCTTTTTTAGATAAACATGTTAACAATGAAAATAAAGAAAAAAGAAAATCTAAATTAAGAAAAAGAAGTACAAGTGGCACAAAAGAATACAACCATAGCTCACTTCTCGTGGATAGCTACACTTCTTGTATCCATCTTATTGGAAAAATTGTCTAATTAGTTATAAACCTATTATATGGATATTAATTCAGTCATAAACTTTTCAATTTATATAATTTAGCCCTAAATCTTTTGCGCAAAATTCTAATGTAACCCTTCTGGTCAGCTTTTGCCGAAAATCGCCAATATGTCACATAATACAACTGGCGATGACTGGATTTCGTCTAAAAATTGACTAGAATGATTACTTTGAAATTTCTTATAAAAGTTTAGTCACATATATTAAACTTCTTCATGACTTTTAACTCGTGAAATTACGATTTTGCAGAGTTGACTGCTAATTTTGGCAACAATGAGCGGGGACCTCAAAAATCAACCACTCAAACGGACGTGCTGTGCCCTTCAAGTTGGGGAAGAAAGAGGTGTGGCCATCGGTCTACCTCTCCCAAAAGGCTCATCCTCCATCACCCAACATGCTTTTCCAGTACAAAAGTAAAAATTCCCTAATGCCTAAAATTCTAATCGGACCCACGTACCTTCATTTCATTCGATCTTGGAGATTGGGCATTTTGGAAGGCAGAGAAAAAGGAAAAGAATTGATAAAAAAAAAAAAACAAAACAAAACAAAAATGGAGGGTAGGCATAAAAGATGCCTTAGGAATACATATCGGCCTCCATTCCTTTTTGGTGATGATGATGATGATGATGGCCATCGTACCATCATTTTGATTTTCAAGATTCTTTTTAGGGACATGAGGTGTTGGGTTCGTGTGGACTACTATTTGTCTGAGTACTAGGCGAAGAGAATGGAGGCAGAGATTCGTCCAAATCAGTCCGTCCATAAAAAGTGACCCTACACAGTGCAAAGGTGCCAAAGGCAATCTCCTATTTCCGAATATTGGACATATGGACATATGCTTTGATTAGACAAGGCGTTAGGTCAAGTCTAACTTGTTATTTATCAGAATGAGTGGGTATAGCTTAGTCGCAACCGGGGCAAGCCGAACTTTGGAGCTAAACACCAAACCTGCCCAAATTTACCGAGCTTTCTAGCATCGGTTAGCCTAAGGGGATCTTTGAACCGCTAAATGATCAGGTCTATCTATCTGGATGTGCACATTTTAAGGTAACTATATGGGTAGGCATATTTTAATTTATAAGAGATAGTGGATCATTTCATAATCACTCCAGTTAGGGTTCCAATTACTCAATTAAAAAAGAATGGTTGTGGGGGTGAGCACACAAAAGATTATTCTGCCGCTTTTCCCTAAAGCATCTCTTATTGAAAAGCCCTTTTTACCTATTTGTGGCGAAAGCAACTTCTATCGGAAGACTCGACGCGTCGATCAATTAGTAGTTAATGCTAGATCCCACTCGCAACAAGAGTTGGCCTAGTTCCCTTTACAATGTAAAATAACTAATCTATTTCAAGGATTGTTGGCCTAGTTCCCTTGACAGTGTATAATAACTAATCCACTTCAAGAATTGTGTAGAAGCTTTACACATAAGATTTGTTTTTGCTTCATCTTCCATTAAGTGGACCACCAACTAGACCACACGGAGAAATTATCCAATCAGTCATAAACTTATTATACATATATCAATTTGATTTTAAACTTTTTAATTTTGTAAATTGAATCCTAAAATTTTATGTGAAATTTCAATATTATCCTTCCAACCAACTATTACAGAAATTGCTAATGTAGTGGTGCACTGCGTAAAATAACCAACGGTGACAAAACCGTCACATTAGAGATTTTCAATGAAAATGGACTGGAGTGATTAATTAGGCACTATTTCCAAATAACACCAAAGGAATTAGAGAAGTTTTTCATATTTTCAATAAAAGGAGAATCAATTACGTTAATCATACCATCTCTTAATTATTTCTCTCCATAAGCTCCGTCCTTGAATTTTTAGCTTAATTAGTATTGGAAGGAAGGTTTTTTTTGTTGGTTGTATTGGAAGGAAGGTTAGATATCTCAAAACTAGTCAATAGCCACACCTTTTTTTTTTCTCGGCCAAAAAACAAAAGCCACGCTTTTATTTATCTCAGTTCACCTTCACTACGCCAAACCACTCATAATTAGCTTGAAAATGACCAATGAAGCGATGCAGAAAGTTGACTTTCAAACAGAATCCTGACAAAAATAAAATTGAGGGGACCCAAGGAAGAAGATGACTCTCCAAAGCTTTACCACCATAATTTTCAAGGCTTAAATTATATTCATATTTCCATTTTTATTTTATTTTTTGGCGAGATTGTCATAAATAGAAAAATAACAAGTAGCTTTTTACTCATTTTCGGCATATCTTTCGTTGAAAACCAGAAAATTAATATGAAAAAAGTTTCGATTAAAAGTTCAGCAGTCACTAGAAAATTGCAATTTATGGGAAAAGTTCTATTATTTTTAATTTTTCTTGACCGTATCTCTGGTAAGCAAAGATATCTTTTCCTTCATGTGGTCACACGCATGAATTGACAAGGAATGCGAATAAAAGCGATGAAAAGTCCATAGGCTTGGAGTAGACGTCTTTAACTTGCCTACTCCAAAGATAAGTCAGATGAAAGAGAACATATGCTTCTTAAACGTGCATTTCAACGTAAGCTAGGAAATTCGAGACGAGAAATGAACCTTTGGATGGCTGATGGACGTATGATCCGTCAAAGAAGTGCCTAGTGATCCAAAGGCCAGAATCAGTTGGACTTTGAGCCATCTATATCTAGATTCATAAAGCACTCACCAACCATTATGAGACTATTCTGATGTATCCACACAATGTCCCAAATATATTGCTATGAGATGATTGATTAAGTTATGCGTATCCATGAGGAAGTACGATCCAAAAGACCACTGCCACATCAGGAACTATGCATGGATGAACGGGGAGCCACACACGCAAGATTAACTGAAGAGAGCCGCTTCTAAAATCACGTTAGAAAGTTCATCCAAAAAACTTAAGGCTACGTTTGATAGTCGGGATAAAATTCGGGATATGATCCTATCCTATGTTTAGTGCTCACTCAAGACAGGATAAAGTCAGATATAATGGGGATATAGACAGAATAAAATTATCCCATGAAGGAGGTGGGATAAATGTGGATATGATTTCTAACGTCCATAATAAGAAAGTTTTTTTTTTTTTTTAAATAACAAATTTATTAAATTAACAAAATTGAAATTATATTTCAATATAAATAATATTTGAATTATAATTTAATAAAATAAAAATAAAAATTTATTTTTAATTAATCTTATTTTAATTCTATTTTATAATAAACATTCAATCTATAAATTAAATATTTATATTTATTATATATTTTAGGTATTTTTGTATTTTAAATATGTTAGTACAGTTTACTATTTGATAAATTTTTATTAAAGAATGATGAAAGGGAAAAAAGAAATAATAATGAAAATAATATAAAAAAGAGGAAAAATATAATAAATAATAAATAATAAATAATAAATAATAAATAAATTAAGGAATAGTGTTACGAGATATTTTCACCATCTTCATTTATGAACATTTATGTTCATTTATAATGATATGTCGTTTATATAAAAAAAAAATGTACATAATGTGAACATATCCGACTTTAATCTTGTGATTCACCAAACACGGACAGGATATAAAAAAATCTCAGGATTTTATATCCTATCCTATCCCGATTAGAAATCCGGACGACCAAACGTAGCCTAAGTTAATATAATTAGTATATCAATCCCATTGATAAGTGGTGTATAATACTTTAACGGATGATCTTTTGTTTTGGAAAAGTTGTCCAAAAAGCCTTAAACCCATTATACTTTTGCCAATTTACTTTTAACCATTTTAATTTTGGCAATTAAGTCATAATCATTTTTCACGTTTGTCAATTGAGTCAATTCAGCCAATTTTGATTGAAAATCATTGTGGATACCAATCATTTTATGTAATATGGTCAGCACTAATGTAGACAAATTTTAATAACATTTTAACACTTTTTTTAATTTTAATTTTCTCTGTTTTTATAACACTAGCCAACAAGTCGCTTGGATTTGGCCTTCACCCAAATCCAGGCGAGGTGTCACTAGGCAAGGGCCCGATGCCCTCGCTAGTCACCAACCGAAGTTGTAAGAAAACAAAGAAAAAAGAAAAGAAAAGGGCAAAAAGCAAAAAGATTAGAAAATTGATAAATAATTAGAAAATATATTAAAACATTATAGAAATTGTCCTGTCAACAACAGCTATGTCATGTAAGATGACCAGCATTCATGTCAATGACATCCAATCAAAATTGGCTAATTGACTCAATTGGCAAAATGTAAAATTAAGATTCAATTGATACAATTAAAAAGTTAAAGGTTGATTGACAAAATTGCAATAGATTTAAGATTTTTTAGACAATTTTCCCTCTTTTTTTTTCATATCCACAAATTTTTTTTTATTTTGCCTTTTTTATGGCGTGATCTTACCAGATTAAGAGTGCATAACTTTTATTCTTAGACTGACAAATGCCCTCACTAGAGTATATCTCCAAGACTACGAGTGCGCTTTTTCTTGCTTTTAATCCTGTCTATCACTTGGCTCTTTCGATTTCATGGTAGCAACTGGCAAGCCATCTCCATCAAACTAAAATCTTGGGGAAATAGTGCTAAGCGAGAGAAAATTTATCTTATCTTTTAGGAATCCTAATCTTAATCTTAAAATACATACACATAAAGAGAGAGACAGACAGACATACAGACAGACCGACAGACAGAGACACAGGGAGACAGGTTACGAAAAGCATGATTTGGTAAAGCTTTTGGCGTTGGCCTTCTTGCCTTATGGTGGAATAAGGAGACGTAAGAGGCCACTATCAAGATTGATTCATCAAGATATAAAAACCAGGAATGAACAAGAAGTCTCGAGGAGTTTCCGTGAGAATGCTTTCGACCTGAAAATGACGTTTCCATGAAATCCTATTGCTGTAACTACTCCTCTACTGATTTTATGTAGATGGGATATTATAGTGTAGCACTTGTTCCAAGGCCTGATGAGAAGACAAAAAGAATAATGCGGAAATCAAATAAAATTGTCCACTCAACTTTGAGTGGTACATTTTGCCCCCGAATTTTCAACTGCTGCACAATAATCCTTGAACTCGTCTTTAATTTTTATTTTTTTTGTGAAAGTAAGTAATTAATATAAAGGGGAATGTCAAAATGTACAATCAACCAGCTCCAAAAACTTACACTCAAATAAACATGCTCAATCTGAGTGGAAGGGAGATGAGAAGAAAAAGCCAAAAGGCACCAAACCAAGCGGAGAACCAAGAGCCAAGCGACAAAAAATGCCAGGCAAAATGACCTAGGGTGTGCATGGAAACGTTTCTTAGAAACGTTTCCGGCACACTTCTATACGGAAAGTGTCTTAGGAACAAAAAGGAACGAAACGCGTTTGGTTGCGTTTCTGTTCTTTTTTTGTTTTTTTGTTCTGGAACGAAATAGAAACAAAAAAAAGTTGTTTCTCCGGAAAAGAAACACTTCTCGGAAGAAACAAAAGAACAAAAACGACTCTTCTCTCTCTTCTTCTTCTCTTCTTCTTTTCTTCTTTTTTTCTTCTTTTTCTTTGGTCGGTCGCCGACCTCGGCCATGGCCGGCGACCGCCATCGAGGCTCGGCCTCGCCCGATCCGGCGAGGCCGAGCGTCGCCGGCCCCGGCGAGGCCGAGCGTCGCCGGCCCCCGGCGAGGCTCGGCGTCGCCGGCGCGGCGAGGCCGAGCCTCGCCTTGGCCGGGCGAGGCCGAGCCTCGCCGGCCCCGGCGAGGCTCGGCTCGCCGGATCTCGGCGAGCTCGAGCTCGCCCGGCCATGGCGAGGCTCGGGCTCACCGAACTGGCGAGCTCGAGCTCGCCAGATCCGGCGAGCCGAGCTCGCCCAGCCAAGGCGAGGCCGAGCCTCGCCCAACCACGGCAAGGCTCGGCCTCGCCAGGGGCCGGCGAGCCTCGCCGTGGCTGGGCGAGGCCGCCGACCCCGTCGGCCGAGTCGCCGGAGGCCGGTGACCGGCCGAAAAAAAGAAAAAATAAAAAGAAAGGAAAAAATAATAAATAATAAAAAATGTTTAAAAAATTAAAAGAAACAAAAAAATAATAAAATTTAACCAAACGTGTTTTTGTTCATTTTTTATTCCCGTACCAAACGTTACCAAACGCGTTCTTTTGTTCACAAATTGTTCTAACAAACACTTTTTTTTGTTTCTGCGTTAGAAAAAAAAAAGCACAGAAATAAATCCATGCGCACCCCTAGCTACCAACAAGACACCTAGCCAAACGGACTAGAAACAAGGGAAGAGAAGATAATAGGATCCAACTCCCACGAGCACTGCAACCATCTGTTTCTAGCGGAGTCCTCAACATTCCTTTAGGTAATAGCCTTATCCTTCACGACCTTGATGAGAACTCGTCTTTAATTGCTACACAATATTATGGAAACTATTATTTTGTTACGGTTGTTGACCCTCCGTTCTTTTTTCTCCATTATCATGTGCAACGCACATGACTTTCAAGGGATAAAAGTGTGTTTCCCATTTTTTTTTAGAGGAATCTCTTTTTTTAATTGAAGAAAAATTAATAAATAAAGTACAAATAATGGAAAAGATTAAATATCCGTATAATATGTGACAATAAAAATTAGTTGACATTAGGCATATACAGTCTAAATAAGAGAACTCAAGAAAAAAATAAATTAAAGGAAAAACGAAAAGGCATCAATAACAAAACGGTCATGACAAAAATCTATTGCTTATTATGTACATTTAAAAGGTTAATTAATTTAGATTAGCATAGTATTTAAAAAGTTATGACTCTATTTGCTTCATGAAAATTTGACACGTTTGGAATATTTTTCCAAGCAGTCAATTTTCAGGGAAATCATAGTAGTTTTTAGTATTTGATTGAAATGTAGAAAATGAATTGGAAATTATTTTCCATCACTTGAAAAAAAAAAAAAGCTGTTATTTATTTCCTAAACAGAAGTGCACTATTTATGTAGTATAACAGCTATATAAAATATCTCATTAATTTTTCAATGATGTTTATCGAATTAAATTTTCGTGCCATAAATACTTAAATAAACTATAAACAATTACTTTTTCACTAATGGAACCGGCACTTGGGTCACTTGGGATCCAAAGCAAAACCAAATAAAATAAATGAAGTATGGGAAAATAAACATCTTGGCATATCGTGTACAAGTAAACAAAGTCTGTCGTTAAGCCTCGGAACAAAATCCTCATCAGTTTAGTCAAAATCAAATACGTAAGTTGTATGAATATCTTAATTCTCCAAGGCTAGGCCTAAGACCTAAGCACCTGAGGCCTGCTTCCATGAGAGAACAAATAATTGTTTACAATCTAGAAATATCTACGGTATGGAAATTTAATTCGATGATTATTTATATGCTTTTAATAATATAGCATATGTATAACCTTTATGGTGCACGGATAGTGCATGCCTTTATAGAAAAATAAAAGCAAGTTTTTATTTTCAGGGGATAAAAAATAATTTATAGTTCACTTTTAAATTTCAACCAAATACCAAAAAATATTATTATTTTCCTAAAAAAATGACTTTTTCAAATATGTTTTTCAGAAGTGTCAATTTTTTTTTAAAGAGATAAACGGAGCCTTGGAGGTTGTTTAATATTCCTGATGATTTTTTATAGCAGGAAGACAAGACCCCAGATTACAGGGCCAATCCTGTCCCAACTTTTTTTATGTTCTATCACCGGGGAAGGTATCTTTTCTCTCCCGATCTTGTTGTGATTTGGAATCAGTTATGCTATTACCATTCTATTCTCACGCTTGTGCTAGGAGTCACTGAATCAGTGCCATCTGTCAGAAAAATACAAACGTAAAACCAGAAAAATAATGTTTTAATGCATAAGAAATTCATGCTCTTCTCTGCACCTAGAGTAAAATTGAAAGAATTTCATGGAATTCAGGGTTCGATCGAATTGTGCAAGGCTTTTTTTCCATTTTTTTTTTTTTGGGTTAGGGGGGTGGGGTGGGCGCTCGAATAATTCATGTCCCATGATTGCAGACGCAATATACCCTCCTGGCCAAGAAGTTTGTGTTTGCCCTGATCTTCAGGTATTGTACTAATATTGAGGTGTGTTTGTATCATGGAAAATTATATGAAAAAAATATATTTTTTGTGGAAATTATTTTTAAGAAAAAAGTTATTTCTTTTTTATTTGGTGGTATGCTGAAGAGTATAACCAAAAACTTTTTGGGTGTTTGGATCTCATTTGGTGAGAGATAAAGTTGAGGAGATAGGAAATACGAAAATGATATCTTTGTTGTTAGAAATGGAAATCATTTTTCCCAATCTATTTTTTTTTTTTTAGCCCATGAAAAATGATTTCCATTAATTAAGTAGTTCTTCGCCATCCAAATACTAAAATGTCCGGAAAAAAAAAATCTTGAAAATATTTTTTATCAAATAAATTAACCAACTATAAAAAGTTGTTTTCCTAAACTCATAAAATACTTTTAATGATCAATCATTACTTTACATCAATTAACCATTTAAAAATACATAATGAGTATCCAAATTTTTGTCATTTGACCTCTTCATTATTGAGCATCTTTCTCCTTTTTACTTAGACTCCATTTGTTTCATGGAAAATATGGCGTTTCCAAAAAATGCTTTCCAATAAGCCATTTTTCAAGAAAATCACAATATTTTCTGGTGTTTATCTTAAACTTGAAAATGAATTAGAAAATATTTTCTATCATTTAGTATGAACAATCAATTTGATTTTCCTTTGTACACTCCTTTTAGTAATTTTTATAGTATTAAAAATCATTTTTTTATCTTTTATTTATCTTTATATTTTTTCTTTTTTCTTTTCCCTTTCTTCTTTCATTCAACAAAAAGACTTAGAAAGGCAACTAACGACTACTCAAAAGTAAGCTCAAGCTCGCTAGCCTTAGAAAGGCTCACGCTCGCCAATCAGGTGAGCCTCGAGTTCAACACCGGTGCTTGTCGATTTGGCAAGTGGTGAGCTTGAGCTTGCCTTTGGCCCATGCCAACAATCAGCCAAGAAAGAAAAAGTGAAAAAATAAAAAATAAAAAATTTCTTAAGAAAAGGAAGAAATATAGAAGTGAGGGCCAGTAGCAGTGTGAAATAAAAGAAAGTGAGTGAGAAAAATGTTCCCTCCTACTCGAAAAGTGAAAAACATTTTCTCTTATTTTAGAAGTTTTTTTTTCCATTAAAAGAAAAATTCCCCGACCAATTCATTTTGCATGAAACGAACATTGAAAAATTCAGCAAACGTTTTCCTAAAGGTTGTTTTCCACAAAACAAACAAAGTCTTAATTGCATTGCTTTTTCTTATGATATTTTATTGGTTGTGTTAAAATTTTCATCAATTTTTTAAAAATATATATTTTATTAATGACATTTTTATGCATTAATATTTTAGTTAATTTTCATTTGTCCATTTTCTTTATGTTTTCATTTCTTAAAGAAGTCCAGGGTAAAAGAGAAATTTCAAAAAGAAAAAAGAAGATGAAAATACATATTTACCTCTTAAAAAGTCATGTGCATAGCACATGCTAACAAAAAATATAATGAGGGGTTAATAAGGGCAGTGTTATTTCCACCCTCTAAATGACTAAATCCATTGAATTTTCATGAAAAGGACATAATTGCCCTCTATTTTCAATTGCAATTTAAATTGGTGGTCCCAAATTTATTTACTTTCATTTTTTTTACTCTCTCTATATATATTTAGAGTAATGACTTAATAAAGAAAATGAGCTTTTGAGATAAGAGGGACAAAAAATAGATAAATTGTTATAAGATCAATGATGAAGAAGAAACTTTTCAATTTGGTAATGTCATTTTTACTTATTATTAGTAAGATAATTTTACGTGGAACATGTAAAACGTTGTCAGAATATCTGAGAATGCTAAACAAAACATGTGAAATTTTTAATTATGATAACTTGCTAAATTGAAAAAGGAAACATTATGAGCAAAGGTATACTACCTAACAGCTCTAGAGAGTTTTGTGTAACTTTCCTAAGAGTAATTTACCTCCTCGGCAGTGACGAAGCTAAAACGACATGGAAGGGATATGATTAACTTGTGTACAAAAGAAAATAACAAAAAGTAAAACAAGTCGAAAGAAGAAAATTTGATTTGGCTAAGCTATCCATTCAAATTTGGCGAGCTGAGTAATAGTCAAGTCCTTAAGAATTATAGAGGAGAATTATAAAGCTTGTCCTTGTACTATTACACAAGTTCTCTTTTCGTCCTTGAAATTACATTTAGGGCCTATTTGGAAACACCCTAAATAGTGTCTGATTTTATTTTTTTATTCTCCCAAAAAAAATCTATTTAGTAAATTTTTTTGTTTCCATAAAGAAAAATCCATTTTTTTTTTCGAGAATAGGCTTGAAACAAATTCAAAAGGTAAGAAAAAAGTTGTTTCTTATTCCTACCGACAATTCCTGGAATCAAGTCATATTTTTGTTATTTTCTCTTCTCTATCCTTTTCTTCTTCTTCTTCTTCTTCCTCCTCCTCCTTTTGGCCAGTCACCAACTGCCACCCTTGACCATGGCCAACAACCGGCCAGATGAGAGAAGAGACAACGACCTGGCCTCGATCATGGTCAGTGACTGGCCAAACGAGGATCGACGATCTAGTTGAAGGGTCCATCGGCCCTTAGCAACATCGAGCCATGGCAAGGCTTGACCTCACTAGGCTACCGCAAAGGTGATGTGAGGCTCAACCTCGTCGGGCCATAGCCAAGTCGACATTGTCTAGCCAAGGCTAGCCTGAGCCTCACCCAGCCACATGGAGGCTCGCTAGGCTAGGCAATGCTCACCTGGCCATCGACGAGGCTCGGCCTCACTTAGATTTGCGAGGTTGAGGCTCGCGGTGGCCAAGTGAACCTCTTGTGAGCTTGCCAAGCCTCACCAAGCTTATCACCGGACATAAAGAAAGGGGAAGAAAAAGAGAAAATAAAAAATAAAAATAAGAGAGAAAAATAAGAAAATTATAATAAAAGTATTTAAAATTAAAAGAAACAAAAAAAATTTAAGAATCCCACCAAATGCATTTCTATTTCGAGAACAAAAATTTTAGACAATTACCAAGTGCCTTTAAAAACTCAAAAATTGTTCCCGAAAAGAAAATAAAATAAAATATTTTTAAGCAAAAATTGTTCCAAAGAACAAAATGCTTGCCAAACGCATCTTTACTCCTCGCCAACTCATATGTGGCAACAATTCAAGACCAAATTCAACTTTCTATCTAAATGTCGACCATACATACTAAGTCAGCACCGCCAAGTTGACATGCAAGGCCAATGTGTACAAGTCTCTAAAACAATTACACTTTTGGTCCTCTAACATCTAAGAATATGTTTTTTTAGTCCTTATATTTTGTTTAGCTATAAAACTAGTCCTTAAATTATTTTTTGATGAAAACTTAATTTTCTTAGTCATATCTTTATTAGAGATCTTAAGAAAAATGTCAATTTGAAGCAAATTATTAGTTGCTGATTTTTGCGTTTACAGGTTACCACAATCAGATAGATTGCCCAAGCAAGATTAATTCATCGTATGAATAACTTAACATCCTCATTATCATTATAGATCCGTATAATAGTATCTAGGACTACTTGGGGAGAAAAAAGGATCATTTTTAAATAATTTAACCATAGCTTAAACTCGTTATTTTAAAGCTAAAAAATTTTAGAAAGTTTATAAGAAACCTTCATATTATATCATCAACAACCCTATATCATATTGATCGTAAATATTTTGCATACGATAGCATCCATCTTAATAAGACATTCAATCAAATCGGGCAAATTTGTGAATGTAGGAATACCAATTAATACTTGGTTTTAATTTGACATCTTATAACATTTTGGATTAAGATGCGATGAAAGAAACTAAGCTTTTGTTAAAAAATAACATGAAGGCTAGTATTGTAACTAAAACAAATTACAAGGACTAAAACCGAACATTTCTAAAGGCACATGGATCAAAAGTGTGATCTTCTTAGAAATTTGTACACTTAGACGCCAAATGTCAATTTATCGGTTCTGACTCAGCATATTTCATTCACATTTGGACGGAAAATTGAATTATACCCTTATCAGAGAAAAGTTTGGGGACTAAATCATAACGAAATACTGCACAGAGACCAAAAGTGAATTCGAATAGTAGTATAGGGTCGACTTTTGTAATTTCCCCCAATTATACCGACTGACCATTTATTTTTTAAGATAATCATAGTAACTTACAAGGGCTGAGGGGCCAACGACAGCTCTTGCTTGTGCCCCCCTAGCTCCA
Organism: Eucalyptus sideroxylon x Eucalyptus melliodora; assembly: GCA_016097485.1. Classification (NCBI taxonomy): domain Eukaryota; kingdom Viridiplantae; phylum Streptophyta; class Magnoliopsida; order Myrtales; family Myrtaceae; genus Eucalyptus; species Eucalyptus sideroxylon x Eucalyptus melliodora. The sequence continues at coordinate 32,278,609 of CM027828.1, forward strand.
TGTTCGTTTCGCAGCATATCAATCTCAATAGAATTTTCTGCATAGGCGATGTGTCTTATGGCTTTGGAAAATGTAAGTTTTGCATACCATGTTCGAGCTTTTTAAAAGCTTAAAGCACAAGGAGATCGAGAACGCATCTTGTTGGACGTTTTGCTTAAAACTCAAGGAGGTTAAGGAGTGCAGTGTCAGGGTGGAAGATGGCTTTGTGAATGGTAAACACAAATTTTCCCCCTTTTTTCCTGGCCTAACTTACAGATTTCCCAAAACTACATTTGGAGATCTCGTAGGTTTTTGGACTTCTATGGGGAAAGACAAGCAGGGCATTCCCAGATAGACAAGGTCAGAGTCTGCCCAGAAGATTAGACCATTTCTCATAGTTAAAAGATCAAGCGAATAGGTCACACTATGCTAAAAAAATTCAGGCAGATACAGAGCATGATAGGGGTAGCCAAACCGCAGAAGCAGAGATGATACGAGTCGGACACCAGAGTCAGACACTTGATAATCATGGCAGGCCTTATGTCATACTCTCGTCCCCCATTTAGAAGAAGATCAGAGTTGAAGTACACTTCTTCCAGAACAACCCCAAAGTTGCCGGTCCAAAGAAGCAAGAACTCAAACTTCATGTGCATTGCCAAGGACTTTCAAGGACATCTCACTTCAACTAAACCCAACTTAAATGTTTGTATCTTATAATCCGCCGCAATCCACCCCTCACCTCTCATTAGCCACCATAAAATCCAACCAATTCAACACTTGATGCTGGATAATTTACAAAATCATTAACCATGAAAAATGTGCATCCTAGTTGATTCCCTTGGATTCAACCTCGTCAGTCTGCCGCAAATGAAGGCCAAGGAAATGCATACATCAGCTGTAGTAACGCATGGATGTCAGCATCAGGTCTCGACCATGGGTTCAGGCTCAGATGGCTCTGAGCATGATTTCTGGGATTGGCGGACAGAATTAAAAAGAATATCCTTAATAACCTAGACGAGCAAAGAGAAACGGTCAGTGCATTGCTAAATAACAAAGCACGTAAATTGAAGTCACGTATCATGAGCAGATATTAAGCACAATCCAAAGTTCAAGAATGAATGGTCACCTGTGACATTAGGCCATGAACTTGCTCTACGGTTATTTTTGCACTATCACGAGTAATCTTGGTGAGTTGAGAGTCTTCCTGCAGTTTACCAAAAAGTTGTCAACAAGATATTCTGAATTGTAAAAGAGACAGACTAGAAAGCAAATTTCAGGGTGCTTCATGAGAAATGGTATAGTTGGCCATAAAATTTTTGAACCTTTAGATAAACCTATTCTTTTCCCTCTAAGCAAATGATGTATAAGATGAGCACCAACCCAAAAATGGATAGGAGTGACTTTGCTCAATAGAGCAATAACTCATCCAGACGGAGAAAAAAAAATTGTATCTGATTTCAAGCACTATGTATAACCTAAAAGAAAAAGGCCAGAGCACAAAAAAATCAGGCATCCAGCTTTGTTACAATGGACAAAACCAGGATGCCACTGAACCATATCCATTTTTAAAGGGGAACAGAACCACCAAACTACTTCGACTATATAAATGATAAAAAAAAAAATTGCACGGGGATCTCCTACTCATAAGAACATCATCATCATCATAAAATTGTAAAACCTTTACATGGCTTACTCAAGCTTACTGAACTAGAAACTAGAAAACTGCAGAACTTCATGCTATAACACAGGTAAGCAACAAGGAGAGCAACAAGCACAGATATTGGATTGTATATTCAAATGTGCCTTCCAAGGAAGTTGAAAGCTAAAGTCCCCGGAGGAATGATTCACGATCATGGGAAAGCTCAGTCCAAAGTTCAATATCAAAGATAGGTGCTGCCGCAAATGATTCACGATAACATTGTATATTGATCATTCTAGAGAACTTTACCAACAAGATCACAGGAAATCATATGGATTTCCATATCGTAACGTGGGAAGACAAAGCCGAAAGCAATGAACTGAAATTCATATGGAAGCCTGGAAGTTTGCAATTTTTCAAGAAGCTAATCTTCAGATGTCTCTGAAATCCTTCACCTTTTATAGTGACTGCACAGGTTATCTTGCATTCAAGAACAAGCTATACATAAGAGGAGGTCCAAATTTGAAGTTCCATCCATTCAATGAATCACTCTTAACAGGCTTCATGTAAACCGAAGTTCTCATGAATTCATCCAATGTAGAGCAAATTCTCTAACTCCCATTCTCTTTTTAATCACTGATTCACAATCAAAAACTGGTTTACATGCCCATCTAGCAGCAAAAAAAAAGGCCTGCTTTATGTCATTTTCTAGGGTTGTCAGTGCAGCAGCACACATGATCTCAACATTACATCATCTCTCAATTGCCAAAGAAAATCAAAAAAATATCATCCCATGTTCCTTAGAAGGCCCTGACCATAACATAAAATAGTAAAGTTAATTAACTTTCAACAGCACTCTAATGGTTACGTGGAACGGCCACAACTGATTCAGGAACGTAGTAGAAGTTAGTAAAATTGCCCATAACCATAATAAAAGCATAGTGACAACAGAAACCCAAAAAGCAAGAGCCATCTCTAGCAAGATAGCAAGAAAAGGATGAGAAAAAGCAACAATCACCTCCTTCTTTCTCTGAGGAGGTGCTATCAATGGCCCGGCGAGTATGTGCCAACTGATTTTCTGCTTGCTCTAGCTTTTCAGCTGCATAGTGGACGAAAATGGATATGTTTGAGTAATGAGAAACATAGAAACAAACAAATCAACCTCATGTTATAATTCGGCCAGAGAGAAACTAGAAGAACAGATACCTAGATCAGAAATCTGTCCAGCAACGTAGTCTCCATTTCCTAATAAAGGTGAAGATGAAAGAGTGTTCACCCAGTACTTGTTCCACAACAGATCCAGGAGGTGGGAATCAAGAGAGGACTTAAAATAAGTGATATCGAGAGCATAATACTGCAGAAGCAAACATGACAAGAGTTAAAGCGGCAGCAATATACAGGCTCCAAAAGTTGAAACCTAAGAAAAACTAGCAAAAACCTGTTTACAGTGCACGCCAAAGTCCTCAATTTTATTTAGAGGGATAGTTTGATACTCGGAAACAGGGTCATCTGTAGGCTTATATCCTTCTGGATATGTCCTGAATGCCCCAATCTCCACTTTACCCGCAGACACAGTCCTCGTTGGATCAATGACAACAGCCAAAAAGGGTTCTTGAAACTGCTGGTTGAGCATTTGCGTAGAAACATCAATGCCGGAGAGCCAGCACCCATATCCAGGATGCGAATGGTACCAACCAACAACATTCTCCAATCTCCCAGCCTACATACAGAATTTTGTACTCTACTTTAAAAATCATAACGAGCACTGCCACCATCTCAGGCTATCACACAATTCAAACCAAAATCATCGCAGACATAAAACGAAATTAAAGAACTTGACAAAAACCCTTGTTTTCCCTCAACACCCTTCAATGAATTCAATAAGCTACTCCAAGATTCTTGATTCGATACCACTTAGAAACATTGAATAGGACGATCAGATACCCGAAAACTAGGGTTCGAGGGAGAGGGAGCAAAGGCGAAGAGGCCAAGCCCGAACCTGCTTGTTGGTCTGCGAGTAATCGACCATGTACTCGTACGCATCGGCCTGGGCGTTGACCCTAGTCTCGGTGCCCTCGACGGGGAGGGCGAAGGCGTCCATGACGATGATGGCGTCGCCGTCGGTCTTCCCCTGCATCAGCCCCATGACCTCGATGGTCCCGCCGGAGCGGGCGTGGACGACCATCTTCAGGAGGGCGAGGGCGGAGATCTTGACGCGCTTGAAGTAGTGGGGGTCGTGGGACCAGGGCTTCTCCTGCTGGAACCGGACCTGGCCGGCCTCGTCGTAGAAGAAGATGGCGTCCGACTGGTCGTGCTTCGAAGGGTCGGCAGCGGCGGCGGCGCCGGAGCCGGAGCCGGAGCCGGCGGCGGCGGTGGAGAGGATGTTGTTCTCGAGCTCCCACGTCTTCTGGGCTATGGCCGCTTGCGAAGCCAAGGCGTCCATGGTTTTTTCCTCCCTTCGGCCTCTGGAGTTTTTGGTTCGAGCGTGAGGGAGAGAGAGACTGTATAAGAAGAGGGACTGAGGACTCGATTGAAAAGACGGATAAAAGAAGAGGGACCGGGAGAAAATATTGGGCGGGCCGGGCGCTCCACGTCACCGTGCGCCCGCCCAGTAAGGATGCGACACGCGTCGCCACGTGGCTCCACCTAGAGCCGGGTCCCGCTTTTGGTTCTAGCCAAAATTTTTGCCTTCTCCTTCCCCCTCTTCATTAATGGCCGCGTCCTTTTCTGTCTTTCTCCCGCCCTTCGCATTTGAAGTGCTCTGTCTCTTCTGTCTTCTCCCGCACGAAGTCTCTCTCTCACAAAAATCGCTCGATCGCATCCGGCGATCGGTCGTCGGGAGGGGATGACGGCGAGGAGAACGAGGTGCGGAGCTCGTGCAAGGGACCGCTGGAGATGGACGCGTTGGAGGAGGTCCTGCCTGTGAGGTAATTGGATCGAGCTCCCGAGTTCAAATTCGGTATCTTTAAGGATTTTCTCGTACGGGGGACTTTTTACTCGAGGATGGGTTTGGGGGTCTAGATCGATTCGTGCTGCGAGTCCTCGTGCTTGTTGAGATTCTTGTGTCGGTGGTGTTTGGAAGGATGTTTCCTGGATTGTCCCTGTATCTGTTTGATTTTTTGTTATATTTAGAAAGGCTGTTGATCAATCTATGGAGTGGATGCTCGTTGATGCGTGATCCTAGGGAGATACCCGTGTCGCGATGCTTCAATTTCATCTGATTGAAGCAAATTTCGATCGGTCGTTGCGTGAACTAGGGTTAGAGATCTTTTGGGAAAGAACACTAAATGAGGACAATGTGATGGCTTGCCTTGAAGTCCTGTGTCCGAAGGTAGCATCATGATGTTGTTTCATAATCTGTTGAATGTCTTTCAAATTCCACTTATCATGGGATTATCAGATTTGGTTGCTCTTTTCCTCATAAAAGTTGGAGTTGGAGTTCATTAATGGTTAGATTCGTTAGGTTAGAGCTGAGTTAAGCGACTGCTTTTGCATACTTGATGTCAAAATGATTGCTTTACCTGAAAAACTTCGACTTGAGTCGATTTTCTCAAACACGGGGGGAAAAGTTTGAGTTGAAATGGTCCTTCACTATCCATGAAGATATATTGTCCTTTATGTGCCATTGATTATGGTTGCTTTTGAATATTTGCAGGAGGGGCATATTGAAATTCTATGATGGCATGTCGAAATCTTTCACGAGCTTAGCAGATGCTTCTGCTTCTTCATCTGTTAAAGAGATCGTGAAACCGGAAAATGCTTACAGCAGAAGGCGCAGAAATATCTTCGCATCCAGTCACATGTTGGACAGAAGCCGCAATTTTTCCCTGAGAAGCAACATGGTGGGGATATCTAAGAGAAGACCGCTCACCTCGAGCAACAGCGCATTGGTCTTGAAGGTTGCTGCTATGTGCAACTCAGAGAGTTTTAGTTCCGTGAGTGAAGACTCTAGTACGAGCTCAGCTTCCGCCTCTTCATCCACGTAGAAAGGGTTCTCGTAACCAGATAGCTTCTCCTCAACAGAATTTTTCGTCTTGGCGGTCATACTCCTTGGCTGATCTGCAACAGTGTTCGAGCCCATCGAGCCCGGTCCTTTCTGACCCAATGACCGAAAAAGCTGACCCCGAGGATTTAGCTTGAGATCTGTAGATTGTGCTCGGCTCGGTTCGGTTTCATACCCACGAGGTTCATTTGCGTTTGGGGGGTGTATGGTTTTTATTCAAATTTTGGATACATCTTCCACTTGTACTAAGTAATTTATTTCTCCATGAGGATATCAAGGCATTGCAAAACTATGAAGCGGGCAGGGCAAAGCCACATCTGAGGTGCAAAGCCATTGCCCATGTATTTTGTGGGACGATGGACTGGTAGTATGTATATATGTTCACTTGCATCAAAGAAAAGTTAGTAGTCCATTTCAGATGTTCGTGTATTTTCTGCTGAATCAGAACCCAAGGCTTTTACTGTTGAATTTGGAATGGAAGATTCTTGAGGTGGTAAAACCTGGGTTAACCTTCAGTCGGTAGTTCTAACCAGATTTAGATGCTGTGTATTCCACTATGTACCAAAATCACTTGGCAAACGATCTTTGATCTATTTTCCACTGCATCCATTCATTGGTACTTTCTACCATCAGAACAAAGAGTACTCGACAACATACAGTGCCCTCGGCAGACCTGATTACATCTATGGCTCACTTGACAGTATCGCTGGACATTTTCCAGTGCCACACGAGGACCCGACGGCGGCGATGGCAGTCTACCATGTGCAAAAATTAGTATCATGTACTTCAACATAGCGCAACGCTTATGGTAAGAATCAGGGCACAACCCCATTTGACCTATCAGTATCAGTGAGTTTGTTCAACCTTTTCACTTCAGCTAGAAAGCTGATACTAACTAGAGAAGTACTAAAACTAGCATGCTAACAAGAGAATGTCGAGTTCCACATATTTATACACATTTTCCGTCTTTGCCTCCATCCCACCTAAAAGCCTACCCATCCTTACTTAAGCCGACTTTTCAGGTCCAGGTCGCTGTTCTGAGAGATCACCTCACCAAATTTACGGAAGAGTTGGGCATCCGAGGTGCTCATGGCTGAGCAATTTACCAAGTGCAGAGTCTTCAAATTTGCATACTCGTCCATGTAACTAGCGATCTTTGTGCTCGGGAGCGGAGCGGACTCTACCGCAGATAACTGCTTCAGCGGGGTTGTGGACGGCAACAGGCTTCCGAGGACTCTAGCCACTTCGTGCATGGTAGGACGTTCCGATGGTTGCCTCTTAGTGCACTAGAGAGCAAGTTGGAAAACCTTCTGCACCGCTCTGAGATCCTTACATGGGGGAGTGACATCGGGATCAACCGTTTCCATTACCAAATCACTTGCAGTTTTGGATAAGATATAATGAGAATCCAAAGCAATTTATATAAGAGAAATCTCGAGATGTACTTATTTTGCATTATGCAAGTAGTCATTATTGTGAACAATGAAACCGCAAAGATCGACCAAACATGCAGAGCCCTAGAATTCTAACCACGGAATGACAAAGATGCCTTTCCTCACAGAGCGTGCAAAGAACATGTTTGATACCATGACCAGATCTAAAATTATTTTTAGTTGGGCAACTAGGTTGAACAGAAATTGATTTCTGGCTAGAAATTGAGAAAATCAATTTCTATTTCATAAATTGAGAAGTTAAAAATTTTAACTTCTAATTTCTTCTTCAAATCTATTTCTGGAATAGAAATATGTTCCCGAAATAAATAAATAAATCAAATTGTGTTACCAAACGAATTTCTATTCTAAACCTGTTTTAGGGAACAGAAAAATAAAGAAGTAGAAATTTTATCATGCGTGCCCTAAACTGTTGATATTGTGCAATTGCCCAAGATTCGACTAGCCACTACTCGCAACAGTCTCGTTTATGTAAGAGTTATGAACTAAAAGAAACACAGGAGGTATTCAAGGATTTTGGACGAAAGACAAACCAGGTGATGGAGATTGGATTCATTGTCCACTGCTTTCCTGCCATATAGCAACTCTAGTAAAACAATTCCATATCTGTAGACAACTGACTTCTCTGTGAGGCGAGAAGTGCAAGCATATTCTGGGTCTATGTAGCCAATGGTCCCCATTATGTATGTAGAAGTATGGGACTTCGTCGTGCACAGGCTCTTTGCAATCCCAAAATCAGTGAGATGCGCCTCAAAATGCTTGTCGAGTAGAATGTTTGACGATTTCACGTCCCTGTGGATGATACGAGGACTACAATCATGGTGAAGATACGAAAGCCCCTCAACGGAACCAAGTGCTATCTTGAGACGAGTATCCCAGTCAAGCTTCTTTTTCTTTGCAGGGCCTACAAAAATCATTAATTTGTAAAGATCTTTGGTCGGAAGAATCCTGATATAATTAAAAACTAGAACCACTTTATTTTAGATGATTTCAATATACGTGAACAAAATAAAATTTAGCAGGAGTGAAATGAGTACCAATAAAAGCCACTCCAGATTTTCACTCTTTCACGCTCGCTCAATCTAGTTCTCACATATGATGGGAAAAAGTTTTGACACGCGCATTCACGTAAGAAGCTCTTGAGCAGGACATCCAAGTCATTAAGGGCGCGTTTGGTAACATTTTTATTTAAAAATTGTTCCAAGGAACAGAAATTAAAAAAAAAAAAGTGTTTTTGTTTCGAGGAACAATTTTTAAATAAAAAAACGCATTTGGTAAACTTGTTCCAGGAATAAAAAATGAACAGAAACACGTTTGATAAATTTGTGTTCTTTTTTTTGTTTCTTTAATTTGTTAATAATTTTTTAATAATTTTCTTTTTTTCTTTCTTTTTTCTTTTTTCTTTTTTTCTTCTTTTGGCCGATCGCCGGCCTTGGTCATGGCCGGCGACCGGCCGATGAGGGCCGGCAACCTCGCCGTGGCTGGGTGAGCCCGAGCTTGCCCAGCCTTGCCCCTCGCCCCTCGCCGGGGGCCAGCGAGGTCGTCGACCATGGCCAAGGCCGGTGACCAGCCAAAGAAAAAAGAAAAAGAAAAGAAGAAAAAGAGAGGAGAAAGAAATTTTGTTCTTAAATTATGTTCCAGAAATAAGAAACACGTTTTTCTTATTTCTTGTTTCGTTTCAAATGTGTTCCGGGAACAAAAAAAATAGATTTGGAATAAAAACGCAAACAAATGCGTTTATGTTCTTTTTTTGTTCCCGGAACAAAAAAACAGAAATTTTGTTTATAAACAGAAATAAATAATGTTAACAAACAAGGCCTAAAAAGAAATTTCACTCACCATGGAGAAGAATCCCAGAGGTTGCTACTTTCCAAAGAAAACATAGTACCATTATAATCTATGCAGCATTGGGGACAACATTGGGACAACAATAAACTTACGAATAGTCGGACTAGGGGAGTTCATCAATGAAATCACATCTCCAAATAAATTATTATTGTCCAGCCTCCTGTAAAGTTAAGCATAACATTATCCACATTTCATGTGTGAAAACAATACAATACCCAAACCTAATAAAGTTAACCAAGAAGTTACATCACTAGCCATCCTAGTATGAGGAGCTCAATTGTGATAATCAGTAATCACACCCAACACCGACATGACAACACGACAAAAGGTGACATGAACCACTCAGAACTACAATAGCAATTGCAAGGTGAGCTAGCAAATGTTTTGAGCAAAACAGCAGTGAACATAAGTGACGTGTAGCCATAAGGCTTTCTGCCTAATAGTACCGGGTTTTAAGGCATTAGGGCACAGGTATAGGAGAAGAAGGTCACCGGGGTGAGTCTATCCCCTGTTGACTAGGGGAATAAAACAAACATGCAAAAAGAGCTTAGAACATCAATAAGCATCGACATTCGTGTTTCTCAAATATCCGGGTGGGGGAATAGGCAGCTAAGACAAATGAATAAGCTCAAACAACGAACAATTTGTGAATAACAATCTCAAGCACCAAATATATCCCAATTTAGGAATACTATGAAAACCATCAAAGGCCTATCAAAGGGAGTGAATGCGTACAATGAGAATATGCTTTGAAGTTGACTAAGGGGGCGTTTGGTTGGGCATTCCCAAGGGGCTTTGGGCCCCCAAAGCCCCTTAGGAGAAAATTTGGGTGTTTGGTAAAATATTTGAAAGCCCCTTTGCCAAAATATGAGCATTCCGAAGGCTGAATGCTGAAAGCTGGGGAGGGGTGGCATTCAGCATTCGGCATTCCAGAAATGCAAAAATTACTGTTCATTCTTCTTCCACCTTCGTCTTCCTTCTTCACGGCGTCTTCTTCCTCCCGGCGTCATCTCTTCTTCCCGGCGTCTTCTTCTTCCCCGCCCATCGGGAACCAGCGACGCCGCCGAGGTCGCGCGGACCTCGAGCGGCGTCGCCCGGTGCGCGCGAACCAAGCGACGCCGCCGAGGTCGCGAGGACCCAGCGGCGTCGCCCGGGTTCGTGCGGAACCAGGCGACGCCGCCTGGGTCCGTGCGACCTCAGCCGCAGATCCGGGCCTCGGGCGCCCGAGGTCGCGCCTCCAGCGCGGCGACGGCGCGCCGAGGTCGCGTACGCCTAGGTCCGCGACCTCAGCCGCCAGTCTGGCGGCGGTGCGGAGGCCGATCGGCCGTCGGAAGGCCAGATCGGCCTCTGCGCCTCCAGCACTCCGAGGTCACACCCCAGCGGCGATGGCGTCGCCTCGAGGTTGCAACCTCGTGTGGCCGGACACCAGATTTGGCCTAAGCTAGTTAACCAGCCGCCGGATTTGATTTTTAATTTTTTTTTTAAATAAAATAAAAGCAAAAGCTCATTTGTAATGCAAAATTTGCCAAACGGTATTTATGTAAAAGTTGCATTTCAATGTCATTTGAGACTACAAATTACCAAACGGTCTAGCATTTCGAAAAACGTCTTTATCTCAAGGATATTTGCATTCTCCTAAGGGCATTTCCCAAAAGTCGAACCAAACGGGCCCTAAGTTCTTCAGGGATCAAGCTTGATAGATGATTATTTGAAAGATCTCTACAAGGCTTAAATTAGAGACTCGAGAATTTCTCAGTCTTCAAAAGGAAACATAAACAATCTGCGTATATAAATTTAATAATAATCTTAAGCTACTGAAATTAAGAATCATGGGAACGAAAATATAGGTCAAATAACTCGTAAGCTTCCCAAGCTCGGGTGGAATACTCCCTATGAGATGATTATCATTTAATTCCCTGTTACAGAAGAATTTTGCACATTATTAATCACTTTCGAGAGCAGTAATCTACCAAAAGGAACATTCAACATGGAGCTAGGGGTGAGAAGATGTTCTAAGTGGCCTGAAACATGCAGAACATATTCTAATTGATGTTTATTAAAGCTTATGAAGGATGCCAGAATTATCATGAGAGCGGACTTGGAAAAATTACATAGAACGGGAAAATGAAATAGTTATAAAGATCCTCAATCAGTAAAAAAAAGTTGCAGAAATGGACTCCCCATGCAGATGAAATCACATGCATAGCTTCAAAACAATCCAATATATAAGAAACTAAGCATACAAATAATGAAGCTTTGACATATTTCCAAGCTCCGAAAGAATTTGTTCGGTCAGTTTGTTGCCATGCAAGTACCTACAACATGTTTCATACCCAGGTCAAGCTTAACCCAACACAAGATTTGTTCGGTCAGTTTGTTGCCATGCAAGTACCTATAGCATGTTTCATACCCAGGTCAAGCTTAACCCAGCACAAGCAAGATGCCAACGTGACCCCTAGAATTAAGTACAAGTGTAAAAAAATGATAGCAAGTATCGAGGATAACATACAGTTTCTCCTGTCAAAGCAATGACATTTACTTGCACGACTCACAATTGTAGCACTTTACAGCTTGGCAGTTCTTATAGAGCTTGTGATCCTGGTTGGAGCACAAAAGACAAAAGAATTCCCAGAAAAGTATAGTCCTCACAATCTAGAAGTCAACAACTTCTTGAGTTCCCTCCGAATAATCTTTTTAGTAGCTGATTTTGGAATTGAATTGGCAAAAGCTACTTTCCTCACTTTCTTATAGGAAGCAACCTATAAGCACAAAGATGCGTACATTGAAAAGCTTAGTTCATTTGATCATCAAGAAAGATTGATGAAGCATGGTCAAGTGTGTTTAACACAATAAAAATCATTGACATACTGCTATTATATTGTATAAGTCACATAACTTGGGAAATGGAAATATCTAGCTTGTGGATGTGTGCATGCGGGATGACATCTAATTGACTTGATGAGAAACCTATGCAGCTAAGCTAAGTAGTCCATGACAGATTCCTCAGAAAGATCGCTTCCAATTCTCTTAACCATGAATGCCAACAGTATCTCACCCGATTCTTCATTGAGAGCACTGTATGTTACAAAGAAAATAACTAACAGTACATCACTAGATCAACATTGCAAGAAAAATAAGACATTAAAATAAATTTGACTAAAACATCATATGTTCAAACTTTGTTCCAGTCATGAACATATTTCACAAGTAAAGATGGATTGGTTCTTTCACATTTTTCAACTATATTAATTCACATAAACAAAAAATGAAGATAATTCAGCTGTGAGATAACAAAGATGTTTTGAATATGCATTTTCTCGCTCTCAAAATCTACATCACAGGAAAGGAATTTACTCTACTCTCGATTTTCTTGTCCAAACTAGCAAGGATTGTTTTTTTTTTTTCCTTTGCTTACCATGTTGCTGCAACATCAACATTGTCGGGAAGGGTACTTAATATGACCTCCAGATCCACATGAGCTATATGTTGGCAGCACAAGATGTCATGTTAAGTTAAATAGTATCATAAAAAAAAAAAATTGTTAAAGAGCATGTGAGAACTTGTTACGATTGATAATCTCTGAGAAACTCATGTTCGGTAATAATCTCCTTTTGATATATTGAGAAGAAGTGAAGATATAAATCATAGCACCATTTTCACTTTTCAACATAAAGCAAAGAACTAACACATCTCTAAAAGCCACTTGAAAAATCAACATTTTGGCAAATCTACAACAACAATTAACATAAACCATAAAGCTCTTACCTAAAAGCCGCCAACACATAAGACAAAAGAATTGTCAATGCTATATTTTTGAAAACTTTATTTAGCTATCCTTCACCTCCCAACGCATTATGGTGCAACCATGCTTTCTTTATGCTTTAAGAATTGTTCAATTCATTCATCTAAAGATATTGAAATGAATTTGATGACCCCTATATAAAGGTATAAATAATACATTCAAAAAAGACATAGTTTGCTAAATAATGTTATTGCATAAATTGTATCTCAAATAATCTCATGTTAAAAGAAGTGAACCAACTTGTACCTGACTCAAATTGGTTATATGGGATCTATTATAGTACTCCAACATCTATCGCCAAGAACCCATTATAAATAAACATTATAATATTTTAAGATCTAAAATGATTTTCATAATAGATACCTGATTAGTGAATGGAGAAAATCCATTTATAATCCCTTGTGGCATGATGTATAGTGTTTGCATCTATATGAAAAAAAAAAAAAAAAAAAAAAAAAAACAATCTCATTATTAGAATGTAATAAAATGCTTCCATGGGATTTATTATGCTACTCCAACATTTATAAGCGATAAACCACTAAAAATAAACATTAGAATTTATAACAAATTTCAGCCAAAAATTATAATAGTAATGCAGACTTCTAAATATTTGACTTGTGAATGGGGAATATCCATCCATATTCGCAGGCCGCATGATATATGGTAGTATATAAGAAAACATCATTGGTAAAATGTAACAAAATGCTTCCAATGAATCTATTTTGCTACTCCAATATCTATAAATGATAAATCACTAAATATAAACATTAGAATTTGCAACATATTTCAGCCAATTATAATAGTAACCTAAACTTTTAAATACTTGACTAGTGAATGATGAAAAACCATTTATAATTCCTGGTGGCATGACGTATTGTGGTCACATCTATATAAAAAAAAAAAAATTGAACCAATTAGTAGAATATCAATATAAAATGTTGAACTCAGAAGGACATACTTGATTATGGAAATTTACACTAACTATAGGACCACCAATGTTACTAAGACAAAAGACATTTCGAATCTGATTTGAATTTATTGAAAAAATTTGGCATGAGTCTCATTAGACATTGCTTAGACTGCGAGCTCTATATTACAAAATAAAAATATATTAATTCAAATCATGTAGCTTATAAAAATAAAATAATTTTATGTCACTCAGCTAACCTCGATTTTTTATTGGCATTAGGGATGTTTGTTTCTTAGATTTTTTCTTCTTTTTCTCATTCGAGCTTTTGAGCCTTTCATAACTCGTTTCATTTCCTTTCCTTTGAAGGGGGCCCAATATCGATATTTCCCTCAACGAAACCTCATTGTTATCATCATCACTAGCATCATTTGTCACAACCACACTTGAGTTGTATGATGAAATTTCAGCCATTGTTGCCTTCAAGTTCTTCTTTGCTATCCTCATGGTATTTTCATTTTTAGCTCCCAAACTCATCACTTTAAAAGCACTTTGCATTAAAGTGGAAAATCGATTAAATGTGGATGGACTAGGTAATATTTTATGAGATTCATCATTCACATACTCTTGCTTCGCACCTTTAGTCCATCTTTTTAATATATAGGAAGATGGAATAGCCGAAACTTATATATTTCCATTCAAAATGTGCAAAGCATGACGACATAACCACCATTTCAATCAAATAATTTGCATTTACAAGAGACTGAAAAGTCGGTGGGGTTAAATCTAACAACATGTTCACCTTGAATCCCATTACACTTAAAAGTATATTCATAAATCAACCCATCGAAAGTGGTACCTGAAATTATTTTAGAGACAATTTAAAGAAATTCTTCATTAAACCTTCTAAAAATAGCACGAGTATACACTGAAGCAGCATGCGTCAATATCCCATTATTCGAAATCTGCAATCTGGGCATCCCACGAGAACTATAATCATTTTGACTTTCAATTTCTCCCATATGCTTAGTAGATAATTATTGGAAGATATTGTTAGTACTCTCGCTCCTTTGACTTGATCTTATATCACAAGAAAAAATATCACAACTAAAAGCAGAACTCTATTTATGTCTCAAGTTGTATAACTTTTAAAGCCAACTATTATTCTCAGTACCCCACTCTTTTTCCATTTTTCTCTAAGTAGTTTCAAATTCATTATCTGATTTGCATTTATACATAAGTTTTGAGAAATATTTATCCTTAAATCCTGGCATGTGGTAAAGATGTGGAATATTTTCATTAGCATTTTTTCCAATGTGCCAAGTGTATAAGCGGTGTTGAGTATTCGGAAACACTATTCGAATAGCTTTTGCCATGGCATGGTCTTGATCAGTGAAAATAGTTTTTTGAGCCTTATTTCCCCTAGACTTCAGAAATACTTCAAATAACTAGATAAATGAATTTGCAATCTCATCTAACAAAAATGCACAACCAAATAAATTGTTATTCCGACGATGATTAACTCCAACAAAAAGTGCACATATTAAGTTATACCTATTAGTACAATATATAGTATCAAAAACCATCACATCACCAAAATAATCAAAATCAAATTTGGATAAACTATCTCTCCAAAACAGATTAGTCAATCTACCATCTTGATCTACCTGTTGTGTACAGAAAAACATTGGATTTTGCATTTGCATGCAATGAAAATGATTCAGAAGACTTTAACAATCTCCCCCATCTATATAATTTAATATTTCACTTTACAAAGAATTTTGACAATCACATAAAATGAAACCCAAGTTTTGGTTTCCTTTCTGTTTCATTTGCCAAAAACTTATATGCCATCGTCTCCCCAATGCCAACTTTTGTCATGTCAACTAAAACACCCTTGCAAATGTCAGAAATCATTTTTCCACATCTTATGAAGTGCCTTTGATGTTTCATTATAAATTCATGATTATGCTTGGAAACATTGTCTATAACTTCATAAGCGTCATTCTCAACTTTAAATCTAATAAATGCATAGCAACCACATCTAATTTCCCACATTTAATTTCAAGTCTTTCTTATTTTCTTTCTTGATTGGATAAGTTGATTGAAGATCCCTCACAATTAAATACAAAAGTGCATCAAGTTATTTCTCATTTATCGTTTTTTCTAATCTTAGACTTCTTCACTCCAAATCCTTTACCTATAGCATAAGCCACATATTTATGATATGCTTCAAGTTCATTTGCAAAAATCATTTCTACCGTAGACTCAAAATCTTTTTACAAATCACGAATAACATGTGCTAAATCAGTAGTTTCATGCTGCAAACAAAGAACAAAAAATGATTAACGCAATACTTTTACAAGTAAAATAACATCCCATCTATTTTTTGAAAAAACAAATATCTTTTACATAAAATTACCTCTGATTCAGCCATCAAATAACCTTACACGTACAGATTAATTGACTAACGTAAGTAAACCTTTGTCCGTTAGACTTCTTCTCTAATTGAAGAGAGATTGAACTTTGAAATTCAGTGTCATCCTAAACAAACCAAACCTCCAAAAAATCACAACATCGGACACTCAAGGGCAAAACTACCAACTCAATAGCCAAAATCATGCAAATACCCACCAATAATTTTTAAAAAAAAAAATAGTAGAAACAGCCAAAAAAGAAGCATATCTTCATTTGGAATGACCTTCTCAAAACTTTGTTTACCATGTTTAACATGTTATGATGGATCATGAAGATCTCAAAAAGCTCCCTAAATTTCAACAAAAGAAAAACAAAGAATTTAATTGTAGACCTATAAATACATGTCAACCCAATAAGATTCTAGTAACTTAAAATTTGAACAGATTAGAAAACCTCCTCCTATTAAGCACAACTGAAAATTTCATATCTAAAAAAATATTCTTATAGTCCACCCGTTTAATCTAGAAAGAAATGATTATGTGGTATAAATGTAATCACAAACAATAGTATGTTTTTTACTTCGCTATAGACATTTTCAATTTTCTAAAATTAAACGAAAATTTCACAACACATTCTATGTAATCAATTGGTGCTAAAGAGGCACACAACAAGCTTACTTTGGACTTCCTTGATACCTAACAATCCACAAGTTGCATTAAATGATACAACATGGAATCAACAACATCATTCAAGAAAAAGAACAGGAAATGAAATGAAGCAAACTAATTTGGGAGTCATTTTGGCACAAGAAAATAAAGAAAAATGAAAGCACCTAACCTGAATGTCAGTCGTAATGAACTTAAAATAGAACTGCTCAATCTCTACAATATTTCAACAACTAATTACAAGCCCATCTTAATCTGCATTGCAAACCAAACAACATTAAAATCTATAGATACTCAAAATATGAAACTTTAATGAAACAATACTATAAAAAAATATGAATCAAGGAAACAAGATAAAATATAATAAACAAACATTAATGGTCAAACATATTATTCTCTTAGCTAACATATAGTCAAGTTGTCCAACAACATCAAGATCTGTCAAACCTGAAAATCATTCACAACGACGGTCGCAATGTCGTCACTACTCACTTTGAATTCTTCAACACCTTATAGCAACATGGAAATGTATTATGTGATCATTTTCATTTTTGTCCAAGAAATGGATGACAATAAGCAATTCGGAGAATATAATCCGTTTATTTCCTTTCCATTGATATCTTTTTTGGTTGTACTTTAGTTAGCTGAAAAACACCATAGCCATTCTAAGAAAAGCTTAATCTTTCTATATTCAACAATAAATGGTTGTTTATATAAGAATGTTGAGATGCAATTGCAAGCTCGAGCTTCTTCTTTTTTTCAATTCTTCTTGATATCAAACTTTTTTTCATCTATTTTTCTGTTTGCACCACCCAAGATATGAAAGTGTCATGACACATCGGTGATGTATAAGGTTTTGCCCTAGCTATCTAACATGTCTTGGTTTTTGAGGTGCAGATGTGATTAAGCTAAAAATGCATTACAATACATGATAGAAAATGTTGCAAGTTTTTTTTTTTTTTACATGAACCACACGCACAATTGTGTAAACTCGCCTACCTACCTTGCAACTCGGAGGCGACTGGTGGGCTTTCAGGTGTCTGCACTTGCTGAAGAAGGCAAGGCGAAGACAATTACAACTTGAGACCTAGCCAAGACCCGCAGGGCTCCTAGGAGAAAGTGGTAATGGCGGAGGTGGCCGAGCTCAAACGCGCCCGGTGAGCATTTAGGTGTCCGCGATCACCGAGGAGGCACAGGCGGAGAAGGTCAAAGCTTGGGGTGCAGCCACGACTGGCGGGGCTCTTTGGAGCGAGTAGCTCTTGGCAGTGATAGCAGAGGCAATTGAGCTTGGAGGCAAGTAGTGGGATTTTGGGTGTCCATGCTCGCTGAAGAGGCCAAGGCGAAGATGGTTGGGACCCAACCACAACCGACAGGGTTCTTAAGAGTGAGTGGCTCTTGACGGCAACGGCAGAGGCAGCCAAGCTTGGAGGCAACCTACAAAGGAGGCCAAGCTTGAAGGCGACTGGCTGGATTTTGAGCGTACACGATCGTCAAAGAGGCCGAGGTAGAAATGGTCAAAGCTCGGGACCCAACCACAACCAACGAGGCTCTTCGAAGCGAGTGGCTCCTGGCGACAACGGCGGAGGTGGCCGAGCTCGAAGGCAACCAGCAGGCTTTTGGATGTTCGTGCTCACCAAAGAGGCCGAGGCGAAGATGGTTAGAGTTTGGGACCCAGCCACGACCGGAAGGGTTCTTGGGAGCAAGTGGCTCTTGACGGCAACGGTAGAGGCGACCAAGCTTGGAGGCAACCGGTGAGCGATTGGTTGAGAGAGATGGCGTTGCAACTTTCATTGAAAAAAAATTCAATTGTTACTGCCGTTGAACTTACAATATTTCGTTAAAATTTGTAATTTTGTCCTTCAAGTTCTTTCTTATTAGTTTATTCTCTGCAAGAGTAAAAAAAATGACTATGATTGTCCTAAATTTTGTGATAAGAATATCACAAATACCATAACTTTGGTTCGGCACTCACTTGAAGGCGAATGCTTATTTAAGTGCCATAACATTGGTCCAATCAATTGAAAGCCAAAAAATTTTAAAAACGTTCACCTCACTACTTGAAATTCAACATGGCATAACACATGGAGTGATTATTTTTGTATAGTTATAACACTCAAGTGATTGATTGAAAAATTATATGACACTCAAGTGATTGATTGAAAAATTATATGACACTCAAGTGATTAATCAAAAAATTATATTACGCTCAAGTTATCGAAAAAAAAAAAGTTATGATATTCAAGTGAGCATTGTATATAAATTATGGCACTCAAAAGCGATTG
The DNA here is from genome assembly GCA_016097485.1 of Eucalyptus sideroxylon x Eucalyptus melliodora. Classification (NCBI taxonomy): domain Eukaryota; kingdom Viridiplantae; phylum Streptophyta; class Magnoliopsida; order Myrtales; family Myrtaceae; genus Eucalyptus; species Eucalyptus sideroxylon x Eucalyptus melliodora. Next base: position 32,297,603 of record CM027828.1, read on the forward strand.
ACAAAAAAGTTATAGCATTCAAGTGGGCGTCGTATATAAGTTATGACATTTAAGTGATAAAAAAAAAAAAAAGTTATCGCATTTAAGTGAGTATCATACGAAAATTATAACAAGTGTGGTTTCCTTTTCCCCCTAAACTTCCTTCAATCTTTTCAATCTGGTCCTTAAGAAAAATGTCTTCAGTTGATTAAACTAATACAGTTTTAGACGGAGGATACAGATCTAATTGTATTGAAGGAAAAGGTGATTTCATCTCACAAGGACTCAAAAGAGATAGACTACTCAACGAATACATTCATGAGGTTTAAAAGTTGCCTTAGTCTATTTAATCATACCTCATTCTGGACATATCCCGATCTTTCATCGAAGGAAAACCTCCGATTACAAAAGCCATCGAAAGCCCCCTCCATTACAAAATTAGTCTAACAGGCTGGATCTTTATCATAGCATACTAAACATGATTATGTTTTTTTCCCTATTCACGTGTTGATCGTCTTTCGTGCCGCTACTCCCTTGAACAGAATCGGTCCGTGCTGAGTATCTTGCACAATAATAGAATTCTCCCAGGAGCACTTCCAAGAATCCTACTTTTCTTCGTCTTATTCAAGCCGTATCCACGATTTTTTGATTGGTAATTTGGTATTTCCGCAGCTCGAGGGGAGCTTTGGGTCTCCACCATCGAGTTTCTTCTACAAATATTCCGCTAATATCTTCTTTAAGATGCCAAATGTGCAAGGATTACCCAAATAAACTTCACTAAGCCTTCATTAAATTTGGGCAAACCGAATGATATTCCTTTTTCCGAGGGCATGTTTGCAATTTCCATTGACAAAAGGATAATAGAAGTGCTAAAAATTTCATATAGCGCTCACTTTAGTGATTTTTTAGATTATTTTAGTGCCACTTTTTGAAAAGAAAAAAAATGATCGTTTAAGTATCAACTCTGATTTGTGTCGTCAGAAATCTGACATTGTCATATTCTATTAATTTATTTGCCCAACATGACTCGCGAGGGTGCTGAGTCAATATATAAACTCCTAAACGATGTCATTGTAGACATTTACCCCAAACCCTAAATCGAAAATTAAAAGAAATTCCCCAATTTGAAATTCTAATGACAAATTCAACCCAAATTCAAAACCTTAGTTTGGTTTGCCCCCCAAATTTAACAGCTCAATCTTGCAAATAAATAGCAGGAGCATGACGAGTAGCTCTAATTTATTTCAACTAAGCGAATAAGAAACTGAATATTACCTGGCTGAAGGAGGAGTCTTCAAACTTCACCAAAATAGAGGGGAATAGGGATGATGGAATTACTTGGCTGAAGGAGAAGTCCTCTCGCTATAGTTACAACATCCAAACCTGGGAGGGTCTAAATGCATCGCCTAAGTTGATGGGTATCAAGGATAGGTCTTCAAACAAGCGCAAGCCACTTTGAGCTTTCCTGAGCGAGAAGCGGGTCGAAATAAAGTAATGGCGACTATGATGAGAATCAAAGACAATGGTTTTTTGTGGCCGTCGATTATTCAACTAGTAAGGGAGGGGGGTCTTCATAACATCGTCACTAGTGATTCGGAGCCGGCAGAGGAGCATCGGACGAGCTAGAAGCACCTTAATTTTTCTAGCTAAGAAATAGGGCAAAATAGAGCCGCTCCTTTGTTGCTCCAGGATGATGAATAGCGACGGTCGATAGTGACTTTGACAGCTTAAAAACGATGAGGAAAGTTGTCACTAGTGGTTGACACCAACGAATGAGCTTCGGGCGAACCCCAAAATCTTCAAGCCTTCTTTGCCGGAAAACAAAGTAGAAACGAGACGAATTGACCGCAGGCTCTGTTAGCGACCAACGAGGGCGGTGAACAGCAGGTGGCTTCAATCTATGGCCGCCTGAGATATTGGTGACCGATGGGTCAATAGTGGTCGCCGTGTCTTTGCTCGTGCTCGGTCGATTGATACCTGTGGGAGAATGGTTGAGGCGGCATAGTGATTGATGGTGGCCATGCGTGGGACGATGAGGTAAGAGTTGAACGATGGCGTCTTTCGCCGAGGATTGGTGCGATGTCGTTTTTAGACAACCCAACAGCACGGATGTCCACATGGATTGATTATTAAAAAAAAATGCCAACTCATATTAAATTTATAATTATAAAAGGCATGTACTACTTTTTACGGAATTTCTTGTTAGAGGCATTTTAATGATCGTTTTTCCTTTAATTTGACATTTAAATGAGTCAGTAAAAACTTATAGAATTAAAATGAGCATCATACAAAACTTTATACACTTCTAGTAGTATCTCATGCCATTTCATCTTAATATCCAGAGGATCTTGTACAACATGGTGAAATAGAAGGAGAATTTTTCTAGTTCTTTGAAATTACTATGGATTTGAAAACTCATAAAAGATTTTCTATATGACTTCTTGACTTATTCTAGATAGTTTTTTTCAATAATTCCAAATAAAGTTTTAAAAAAAAAATATTGAACGAATTTGGAAATTTTTGTTGTCTACGTCTAGGCTAGGTAAACCATGAATATTTTTAGCTTGCTTTTTGAAATTTAAAATTAATTTCTCGAATGCATCCATATAATCAAAACAGTAACATGGGACGAAATGTGTAGGTGGTTCTAGGGTTTTGGTTACTAATGGATTTTCTGCCCATTCTTCCATGAACATGATCATCATGGTTTGAAGTTTTCAATAGCCAATTTCTGCTAGTTCCATAAAATTATGCAAAGATCGGAATGGAATTTGTTTTCTTTCAAAAGATTCTCTTGTTTTTTTGTTTAAAAGGTGAATGTCTAGTTCCACTGGATTGCATAGTTTTCAACTTTCTATAGGCTTGACATCCCAACATGGTATCTAGTCTCAATCCACTTAGCTCTATTGCCAAATTATTTTAGAGAATACTCTCCAACTGAGGTTGTATTCAGAATTAGACTTGTCCTCATTGGAATTATTGTTTCCTGTGACCATATTGACTGTGAAAAGTTTCCTGAATGTTGGTCTCCTTTTCCTTTTTTCTTCTTCTTTTTTTTTTTTTTTTTTGGCTTGGTCTATACAAACTTCTTTCATTAGGCTCGCGATTACCAATTAAGTGGGCCTCTGAACAAATCAGGTTCTCTTTTAAGAGATAAGAAACCCAATTACTAGGAAGGGATTTTCGCCAATGGGCCTTAAAGATCCAATCAGCTACCTAGTTTGCTCCTCTCTTGCAGTGGGTTATTGGAATGCTCTTGTGATGGGCTAGCAAGTTTTTGCCTTCAGAGATAAGAGGTTGGATGTTCCAAATGGCAAATCTGATCTGATGGTGCACTTGTCGTTGACCAACTATCTTCCTTTAGAGTGTACCTGAGTTCAGAAGCAGATCTGAAGTAGTTTAGGGCTTCAACGGAAACTAGGCCTTCCACTTACTCCATTGAGTTCGTACGCACTTCCTCCGCAAGTCCAGCCTCGATCTTCCGGAATCGTCTCTATATACGCCTACGATACTTCTTGTTTCTCTCCATTCGAAATGAGCCATCTACATTGATATTTAGAGTGCCTTTCATGGGGGATTCCATTTTGCAATGAGACTATAGTTTTTTTTTTCAGGAAAAGTGCTAAAAAAGTCATAAACTTTTTGTATTTGTGTCAATTTAGTCATAAACCTTTTTTTTTTCATACAAATTTAGTCCTAAATCTTTTTACTTAGTGCTGATTCAATCATTTCTAGCTAATTTTAGTCGGATTTTGCTTATTGGACGCCAGCCTTGACCGACGTGGCATGATCGATACTAACGTTGACAACTTTTAATAATACTTTAATTTTTTTGATTTTTTATTTTCTTTTTCATTTTTATTTTTATTTTTTTTTTTTTTTCTTTTTTCCTTCCCCTCCTCCAGCCAGTCGCCGAACCTTGGTGACCGGCCAAAGGCAACGACCTGCGAGGTCAACCTCGCCGGACCTCACCAGTCACCTCGCTAGTGGCCGTGAGGGCGGCCTCACGCTAGACGACGAGGCTCACCCTTACCAGATCTAGCAAAGGTTAAGCCTCGCCCATGGCCAACGAGGCTCGACCTCGCCAAAGTGCTGCCCAAGCAATGATTCAGCGAGGCCCAACCTCACTAGTGCCACCTAGGCCGCAAGGGCAACTTTGCCGGCCAACGACCGGCTGGAGGAGGGGAAGGAAAAAATAAAAAATAAAAGAAAAATTAAAAAATATTAAAATTATTAAAAGTTATCCATGTTAGCACCGATCAGATCACGTCGGCCCGGTTGGTGTCTAATCAGCAAAATCCAACCAAAATTGGCCGAAAAGGACTAAATCAACACTAAATAAAAATGTTTAGAACTAAATTTGCATAAATATCAAAATGTTTAGGACTTTTTTTAACACTTTTCCCGTTTTTCTTCTCACTAGTTTTCTTGGGTTCCTCATAAATTTTTTGTGTTGCTTTTGCTAACTCCACGACCCAATTCGAATTTGGTTTGTGCCGACAAAATACAAAAGAGTTTGCAGCTTTCCATATGTTCCGGAGGATCTCGACCAGCAGATCTTGGGAAGGTAAGGTGTGCAGTGAGTTTCCGTGTTTTAGAAACCACTCTTCAATTCAACTGAGACCTTAATCCGAAACTTCTATATTCAACATGGGTGTCTCGAGATTTCCCTAGTCCACTCACAGAGAGGGAAGATATACCCCACCGTTTTTGGGTGTTGTCAACAAAGAGGGCACAAGAGTTCAGATAAGATTTTCCTCTTCCATAGGTCCTCGGTTGTTGGGAGAGCATTCTAATACAAGCTCCACATGGATTGTTTGACTTTTGGGGGTTGTCAAGGTTCGATATCATATTCCATACCTCTTTTGGGGGTCGATACGATGATGATGCTTGGTTCGCTTATTGTTGGTTCACTGTTCCTCTTGGGTTGTTGAAGGCACTCTTATTTTTAAGGGTTGATATGATGTAGGCACTCTTATCCTTCACGAAGATAACCGGGGCTCCCTAAGGTGAAACGCTTGGCAAGATGAAAACCTTATCAAGTCCTGTGGTTGAATCTTCGTTTTCTTCAATTCAATCGGAGCCATTCTATATGGCACATTTGAAATTGGAGTTGTGCCGGGAACTAAGCCAATGGTAAATTAATCCTCCTACTCGCGATGCAAGCCAAGTAAATCTTCTAGAAAAACATGAGGATACTCTTTAACAATTAGAATTTCTTCAAATTTCGCATCACCCTACTTGACATCTCACTATCGCAATTACATCCTTTACTTAGAATGTGGTGTGCTTGTGAGATTATCGATGGAGGACAACTAGTCTTGTGGGGGATAAATACAACAAGAGTGTCATAACTTTCGTATGACGCTCACTTAAGCGCCATGACCTTTTTCACGCACTTAAGTCTTTGAAAAATCAATCATTTGAGTATCATTTTCGACAAATTCTCCTACATGGATTTTTTTTTTTTTTTATATAAATTTCCAATTTCAATGTGGATTTTCTTTTTGAATTTTTATTAATTTTCCACATCAACACTATGATACACGTTAGATTTTCTGGCAAAGCAAATCACCAATGGCACTCAAGTCATCGAATTTTTAAATTTGTGGCATTTAAGTGAGCGCCACAAGAAAGTTATGATAATCCTAATGTACTTATTCCAAAAAGGCTCATACATGTGTCTGTTGAATGAATGATTATTTAAATATTTGGGAAAAATGTTACCTATTTCTTCGTGAACATATTGTATGGATGTCAATTCAATTTCAACTTTTCAATTTTATCAATATAATCATACACATTTTGCGCAATATTTAGATGCAGCCTTTCCTGCCAATTGCCATTGTTAATTGTGACATGCAAATCAACAAATTGCCCACGTTAGCATGCCACTTAGGACACCCAACAATAACCAAATGCCATGTTAGCTAATTATTTGTGGCAATTGACAAGAAAGACTATATTGAAATATGGTGAAAGAGTTTAAGACTATATTGACAAAACAAAAAAAATAAAATAGGGATGATTAAGTTAGTTGTTGACAAGAAAATTATGACAACTGTAATTGCATCATAAGACAATTCAATAAAACCATTGGAAAAATATATATTTTTTCTCAATTTTAAATGCATTAAAGAAAGAAAAAATGTAAGAAATTATCTTAAATCAAGGACCCGCAAGAGATATTGCAATCGATTTAAGGTAATAAGGGGCATCAAAAGTCAAAAAAAAAATGGATGGAAAAAGCACCAACCTTTATGCATTTGTCATTTTCGCATAATTGTTCATTTAAATGTTAAACCTAATCTATTTATTTATATTTGAGTGAGCGTCAAACAAAAGTTATCGCACTTCTAGTATACTTATCCCAATCTTATAGCCTTCAAAGCATATAACAAGTTTGTCCAGAACCGGAAAGTCAAAAAAAATGGATGAAAAAGCACCAACCTTTATGCATTTGTCATTTTCACATAATTTCTCATTTAAATGTTAAACCTAATCTATTTATTTATATTTGAGTGAGCATCAAACGAAAGTTATCGCACTTATAGTATACTTATCCCAATCTTATAGCCTTCAAAGCATATAACAAGTTTGTCCGGAACCTGAAGGTCAAAAAAATGGATGAAAAAAGCACCAACCTTTATGCATTTGTCATTTTCACATAATTGCTCATTTAAATGTTAAACCTAATCTATTTATTTATATTTGAGTGAGCGTCAAACGAAAGTTATCGCACTTCTAGTATACTTATCCCAATCTTATAGCCTTCAAAGCATATAACAAGTTTGTCCGGAACCGGAAAGTCAAAAAAATGAATGAAAAAGCACCAACCTTTATGCATTTGTCATTTTCACATAATTTCTCATTTAAATGTTAAACCTAATCTATTTATTTATATTTGAGTGAGCGTCAAACGAAAGTTATCGCACTTCTAATATACTTATCCCAATCTTATAGCCTTCAAAGCATATAACAAGTTTGTCCGAAACCGAAGGTCAAAAAAATGGATGAAAAAAGCACCAACCTTTATGCATTTGTCATTTTCACATAATTGCTCATTTAAATGTTAAACCTAATCTATTTATTTATATTTGAGTGAGCGTCAAACGAAAGTTATCGCACTTCTAGTATACTTATCCCAATCTTATAGCCTTCAAAGCATATAACAAGTTTGTCCGGAACTTGAAAGTCAAAAAAAATGGATGAAAAAGCACCAACCTTTATGTATTTGTCATTTTCACATAATTGCTCATTTAAATGTTAAACCTAATCTATTTATTTATATTTGAGTGAGCGTCAAACGAAAGTACCGCACTTCTAGTATACTTATCCCAATCTTATAGCCTACAAAGCATATAACAAGTTTGTCCGGAACCTGAAAGTCAAAAAAATGGATGAAAAAACACCAACCTTTATGCATTTGTCATTTTCACATAATTGCTCATTTAAATGTTAAACCTAATCTATTTATTTATATTTAAGTGAGCGTCAAACGAAAGTTATCACACTTCTAGTATACTTATCCCAATCTTATAGCCTTCAAAGCATATAACAAGTTTGTCCGGAACCTGAAAGTATACTTTCTCTGCACAACAATCAATAATAGCATGAAGTGTCCATAACCATTCCACGCCCAAGTATTAGGGATGTCAACGGTTTGGTTCGAGTTTCCACAAACTGGAACCAAACTAAACCATTAGGGACGTGTGTTTGCTTCGACCCAAATCGAATATGACTCGGTTCAGTTCGGACTAGGCTTAGTGGGTCTTTTCTTTTTTTCCTTTGGCCTTCGTCCTCCACAGGATAATGGGAACAGTTAAGTGCTTATGCCTTCGTCCACGTCAACAGAACCACTTCCTACATTACTAGTTTCTTTATTCAAAAAAACGCCAAACATACATCACTCTTTGTTCTCTCATCCTAAGTAGCACCAATACCGACATGACACGCGACATGCAACACGTGACATGACACGACATGATACGCCAACACGTCATTTAAAAAAACAAAAACAAAGAATTTTGATATATTGAGACACGTGGTATATTAAATAATTAATTTGAATAAAATTCATAAATAAATAAATAATTAAAAAAGCCTAGAATGAATATATACTAAAAACATGAATCCGTCATTTATTAATATCATTCATTGTTTCAATTTGATAAATTCAACTATATTTTAATAATTCATAAAACTTGAAGAAAAAACAAGCAATCCATATTTTAGACTTGCATGTTAGATATGTTGGAAAAGAAAAAAAAAACTTAAGTGGTGAATTATGTATCACGGAAAGTGAGAGTCAGAAGAAAATAGAAGACTAGGTTTTTCTTCTTTCTGAATTTATTATTTTTATTATTGTGTTTTATTTTCTCACACACACACACACAGATATAGATATATATATATATATATAGATTAACATCTTATTTATTGAATTTTTAAAATTAACATCGATATCGGAATCACGTGTCGGAAACTCGTATGTCAGAATTCCGACACAAGAATTCCAACTCAAGTGTTGGAGAGTGTCAAGAAAGTTGATCAAGTGTCAGATTTTTTGACACGTGTCGACCGAATGTCGAACGCGTGTCGAAGTGTCTGACGTACACGGGCGCTTTGAAAAGTGTCAATGCTTCATAGCTCTCATCTTCAGACTCTTAACATAATTAGACTAATAATATTAACCACAAATCTCAAAACCCCTCCACCTGACCCGTTGCTACCGCCGTTGGATGCCACCCCAACCGTCTCACTGTTGAGCTCCACCGCACCACTCTTGCTGCCGTCGCTGCCACTAACGACGGAGCCCCCTCTCTCTCGGCCACCCACATCACACGAAAACTCAACACCACCATAGCACCACCTCTCGGCCATTCTCTACGCAGGACCTTCAGTGTGTCATAGTTGGTAGAGTCATCTCCTTTCATCTGGTGGAGAGCCTCTAGATCTGGAGCCTCAATGAGCCATGGAGGCTTCTGTTCTTACGTTCAAGATAGCGAAATCCTCATCGCTATCTTGCTTCCTCCTGCAGGTGCTGCTTCAGGCATGGTTGCTACAGGGTCGTGCCTTCTCTCTTTCAATCTCATAATAAACGGAACTTAGTTTGGTCCAGCTTTCTCTCTCTCAATAATAAATGGAAACCAGAATCGAACTGACCCAAACTGGCAAAAAACAATCTGTTTTTGGGCATTACCTGAACCGAAAGAAAACTCAAACCAAAAAGACCCAGAAATTTTCATGTAGGTTCAGGTTTCGGTCCGATTTTGACACCCTGCCAAGGATACGTCAAAATCATATATATCTGACCCCTAAATCAGCCCACGAGCCATAAAAGAATGAGTGGCACCCGCATCAAACATGACATGCATATACAGAAAATACGTCCACTGTAACAACCACACCAGATGCCTGCGCATCCTGCCCAGTGAATGCAAACAGCAGCCTGCCATGAGTAACTATTTAATCAGTGGCGCAGACCAACTAATTATGTTTGGTTCTGTACCTGACCCTGTCTACCATATCCAGGAGGTCTGCATCTCTCTTTAGCAGAGGGCGAATGACGTGAAGGAAAGTGGTAAAATTAATGTCGGTGCCGTGATTGTGGCTGAAGAGGAAGATCTTTAATGTCATTATCATCTATTCACCTCAGGTTGACTTGAAAGAAAGCATTTGAAGGGCAATTCTAGGAAGATCACTATGAGTTAGATTCAAGGCATCGCCGGTTTAGGAAATATATATATATATATATATATATATATATATAGGTGAAATAAATGAGGATGGAATGTCATTTTGGACTTTAGATCGTGACCGTCGTTAGTCAATACTTTTCACATAAGAATATACAAATCCAAGTTCCTCTATTCCACCGGTCAAATTCCGGCTCTTAAAAAGCATCTCTCGTTTTCCATCCTTGAAATGGTTTCTGACTTTTGATGCCCTCCATGGTGAAGGTCAAACAATCTAAAAAGTGAACCCACAACAAGTTCACACCAACCCACATATGCACCCTTTTCTAAAGAGAAATAAGAAGTTCATATAACAATCGCCATGTACAATGAATGAGAGCATATCCCAAAATCCTAGAACAAGGTGAAAGCTCCACAGTTCAGTGGCTTTCTACTTCAACTAATGGACATTCCATGCATGATACTGCAGGTATAGCTTTCTTGCTACAAGTGTACCTTGTCTATGAAGTGATCCACTTCTTCAAAGTTCCATACATACAGCGATACAAAGCAACCAACAATGTGAAAAGGGGACATCCTGAGAATTTTTATATATCAAAATCAGTCATCAGTAAACCACAGAATGAACGGGTCAGAACATCGTTCGACTAGGAAAAGCCAATCGATGTGTTTTGTTGGAGACTCCCACAATTTCGTCATCGGCGTTCGTCTGTACCTCCACGTCCATTACCCTCAGGCCCCATGAGCTGGGAAGAGCAATTAACAAAGTTTCATGGAACAGGTAAGTTTTTAAAATGGAGAGAAGCTACTGTGTTAACAATTTATAGTCCTGCTTTAATCTTTCGATGCTAAGGAAAAAATTTGTGGTCAATTAATTGAACCCAGCAGAGTCGCAATATAACTCCTAGACACAAAATTCGCCTAAAACAGAAGGAACTTCATTAAGTTTTAGATGCACATGTAAATGTGCAGGGCAGAAGGACGGTGAATAAGTTACCTAGTTATCATAGAAGCGAGAACGCCGCCTCCGGGAGCTGTGATATTTGAAGAAGCAAAAACTGTGTGGATTAGAGAGTTCAGAGAATAATTCTTTAAGAAACAAAGAAAATCGAAGACTTAATTCAAAGCGCATGTCTATTGCTGCATGTATAGGTAACAAACTACATATAATGGTCTGCAGGACCAGGCACCCATCTCGTATCATGTTAATTTATGATGTTTCACCAAATTAAGTCATCTTTTGATTCAAAACAGTTAACAAACAAGGAGAAATAAGAGACTTGTGATTACTGAAAGGTGTGCACTTGACACAGTCATGTCCACCAAAGCCTCAGAGAGGAAATTACCTACACTCTAAAAGTACTATTTTCTTAGTTTCCCATATCAATCTCTTGCTGCATCAAGTTCAGGGTTCTAGCCAAACATTCCTTAGATGATTTCATCTACCATTGTTCCACTCCAAAATGAACTTAAGAAATAAGCACACCCTAAGTTGGCAGAGAACTTTTTGCACCAGAAACCATTATGCTTATGCGTGGTGAAAGCGAATTCAAAAGGAAAATTCAACAGAAACTTCCATTGAAAATATACCGCTGCAATCAAATAAGAAAAATTCATTTTACCACCGTCCCTCTCCCAGAAATTAATCAATAAAATGGCTGCAATCTATTTTAACAAATGAAAGAAGAAAAATTAGACTAATTGAAATACAAACAAACAAACAAACAAAACCTGAAGTCAGTGAGCCAACTTCTAAAGAAGCTTATGTTGATAAACAAAACCAATATTCGATTAAACAAGCTCTGCAGTAATCAAGGCATAAAGGGGCTTCACTAACCTGCGATGCCTAGTGCTAGCCCTTGAGGAACCCCTTGCAACAACAAACTCATCATCTATATCATCTGGTCGGTAATCTGCATACTCCAAAGAGGTAACAGAACCCTCATCAGAATTTGATGTATCATACGTAGTAGAATGTCGAGTTCCTCTTCTTGTATCACCCACTCTTGACCTTCTTCTGTTCCTAGAACTCCTAAAGTTATCAAATACCTGATATAATATACATGATGTCCACCAATTGCCTTCATCACCTGGGAAGTCCTCAAACTCATCACCAGTATCATTGTCCCCATAATCAATAACGTAATCGCCCAAGACTACACCTCGGGGAACTTCTGAATGGATAGTGCTCAAGACATCTATGATCTCTGACGATTGCTGGAAATTCTCCCAATCAAGCTGCCGAGCAGGATCAATCTTCGAGGGCCGAGCATGAGGATGCTCTACTTGAGCATGCTTCTGCAACTCAGAGTAGGTTCCACTAAACAGACATCGGAATTCATCACAACAACGCTTCTTTTCGTTTAGGATAACACGAGCTTCATCAATAACAACCCATCCGGTAACTTCTCCTCTACACAATGGGCAGGTCGGCCTACAGCCATTATCCAACTCCACGGGCTCTGCTTTTGATGTGGAAGAAGTTTCGGGAGATGAAGAAGATCTCACACCATATGCACTTCTAAACCGGTCCAAACAGTTGGAGTGCAAGTGATCTGTGTCACATACAAAGGGACGACAGCCTTTGTCATAAGACGAGCACCGGAGAAGAACACCATTGTGAGGACAATCCAAACATATAGGACAAACCACATCTTCCCAGTCAATATCCAACTGATTACCCTCCATGGCAAAATCTAACAAGATCCCTTTACACAAATTTTTTGTGATTGTGGAGACTGGAGAGACTACTGATGGGAATCTGCGAGTGCACAAACACCGCAAATATGTATCAGGGTAGTGAAAGCTCATTGGAAATGAGATGCTTTTGTTGAGAACAAACCCTGAACTACAGAATCTTATGTCACAACCCAAAGGCCAAATACTTCATAGAGACTGACATGCTCTACAAGCATAAGTTCAAGTCATTTGGAGATTATGAAGGAATGATTACGGAAGGAAAAACTAGCCATGACAACATGATTACAAATAGCATCTATGCCTGCAAGCATAATTAAGATGTTGTAAGATCAATATATTATTTAAAAATTGAAAAATACATTACCTATCTCCTTACAAAAATATACCACATATGATTGAGAAACAACCACAATCAACTTACTTTCCCCATACAGCCCCCAAATAAACATAACGCGACACTTCTTTTCTTCTTTGAACTTGAATGTCGACTTCGGGCAAACAAAAAATCAACATTCTATTATTGATCTAACAAAATATCCAATCTCAGAATCCACATAAAACGAAGGTGCAGTCAACTCGTAGTACACCATTATGACTACCCCATTGAAAATTCAAGCCCTAGCACTGAGCCTTGCAATACCATGGCACAATAATGATAAGACTCAATTTCCAGAATGTCCGGATCCACTAAAAGAACCCGGACTGCTCCAGATTGTCTTCCTTCTTACGGGTCTCTATCCCTCCTAATGTCAAAAAGGTTGTCAGCCTGTTTTCTATCAGATAATCGAGCCATCCTTTCAAACCCAAAAGAAACAAAGAAAAAAAAAAGGATATCCTTTGAGACTGATCAAATACAATCCTCAAAGCCCTCATTTCACTACAAGATTTCGATTCACTGCAAAGAAACCATCTTCAAAGACAGGGTCAACCCCGACCCAACCATCATAGCAATCATGTCAATCATGTCGATGTACAGAACCCTTTTTGAAGCAGTAACGACACGAAAGTCAAACATATCTTTCGGCACCGATCATCGGACAATCATCAAATTGGTCATCAATTGAAACGCTGCAATCATCAATACGCACCCGAAATCGACTCCATCAGCTCCTCCCAAAAAGGTTTCATCGCCGATCGCGAAAAAGATTCAGTCCAAGCAAAGGGGAACAAGAAACATCGCAACCAAGCATAAACAAGCCACAGATGCAGCTGAAGAAGCGCAAAAAATTATCCGGAACAGGATAAAGATCGACCCATAAATAGAGGGGAAGCCGTAACACCCCATCGGATAAAACGAAGACTACCCACTATCCCAAAAAAGGAAAAGAACAAGAAAAAAACGGAAGCGCAGACCAGGAACGAGCTCCAGACTGATCCTTTGCAATTACCGACCCGAAATCACAAGAGACCAGATTGAGCTCGTACCTGGGAGGAGGGGCGAAGAGGGGAAAAGGGTCGTCGGAGAGCCCCAAGAAGTTCGCCGTCCCCCGGCGGGCAAATCATTCGCGGCGCGGCGGGGCGGCGGCGGCGGCAAATTCCTCCGGACACGACCCGCGACCGACCCAACACCGACGGAACAGTGAGCGAATCGAGGGGGCGCAGCGCCGCTCCTTGTGGATGGATAGAGGAAGAGGGGAAGCGCTGCTCGCAAAGCTCTCGAGAGGAGTCGGTTCCCGTGGCAAGCAGAACCTCTCTCTCTCTCTCTCTCTCTCTTCTTTCTCTCTCTATCTCTGCGAGAATCAGAACGAGAGAGAGAGAGAAGAGAGAAGTGAGTCTCTAGAGAGAGAGAGAGAGGGGGGACTGAGGGGTAGAAAGGGGAAAGCAGGTGGCGGGGAGTGACATGACGGGAATGCCCCTCGTGCGGTCGCCGCTTTGACTTTCCCCGGGTCCGCACGCTTCCTCCTCCACTCCACATCATTTCACGGATTTATATTTTCCCCATCTCTGTTTTAGCCCCTAAAAAAAAAAAAATTAAAAATAAAGAAAAAACAGAGAGGTGGAAAGTCAATGTTTCTCCGTTGCTCTCCGTTTTCTAGAGGTTTTACTTTTCTTTCGCCTTAACCTTAACCTCCTTTTTCTTACTTTTTTAGGGTTTCGTAGTTAATTCACTACAAACTAATTGAAATGATTAGTCCAGTTGGAAAGACGGCGAAATAAATATATGATTTAAGGACGGACAGTGGTTATGAGCCTTGCCTTGAAGTGCTACCTGCCTTATCGTGGGCTTTTCACCGATCCCTTCTCACCTCAAGCATAGGAGGTTGTTAAATCTGCTTACTGGACATTTGCCAAGACCAAAGTCTTGATATTATGTTTACCTTCATTATCGAAGGGCCTCCTAATTACCAATCAATCTTTTTCTTTCAGACTAAGAGGGAATATGAAAATGACATTACGAGACTTCTTATCCCTCGATAGATCTCTCGTCCGTTTTTTTCTTCTCCCCTCCAAATCATTTCACACATTTTCCCCCTCTGTTTTAGCGCCCACACCCCCACCCCCCTAAAAAAAGACAGCAAAGTCAATTTTTTTTCCTCCCCGTTTTCTAAATCGTTTACTTTTATTTCTCCTTGACTTTTTTTTTTTTTTTTTTTTTTTTAGGGTTTCATAGTTAATTCGCTAGAGCTAATTCAAACAATTAACCAAGTTGGAGAGACGGCCAAATTCTCACATCCAAGCAAGCGAAAAATTTTGATAGGTCATAAGTTTCGTTGCTATGTACCCCATTTCAAGGTTTTTTCATGAAATGATTAATCATCGCCGTGTAGAAATTGTATCACATTTGATAGTGACCGAAATCAATGAAAATATAAAGAATGCAAGAAAGTACTAATAAGTAACAATTTGTCAAAAGCACCCGACCTATTTTTGTAAAGAAATCTCCAAATACATGCACCAATGGAGTACTTACAATAAGAGGAACTATAGATAGTCATGAGGCAATTTAGGTCTAAGGAAATAAACATTTAATTGTATGTCATGACGACACGGGCCAATAAGGAGTTGCGACGTCTTATGAGAACACAGTCGGTGAAAATTCCAATCAACTCAAAAAGAGGGCCCCCCCTTTTTTCATTTTTCTCAAAGTACCCTTTGAAGTCGAATTTTTTCCACAAACATCCTGTACTTGACAAGCATGGTTAATGGGGCCCCCTACGTTAGATATTTGATGAGAATTTTGGTCGCGCGACGAGCTCGTGCATCGTACATGCACATTTTGCCCCAGTCTCAGGGGCATATTTGCCCAAAAGTAACGCATTGCACAGGAAATTAAGATAGGAATTAAACCCCATGATTGGAAGTCAGATAGAGGCCAAGTGAAGGGAGGAAGCTAAGCAGAAAGATGTTACTCTAGATTTGAGAATTGCCACGTACTGATGACGGTCCAAATTGTTGCTTTAAGCGCTCTCGATGATCTTGTTGTTTATCACGTATTTTTCTCATTGTTTTATTAGAACTCATGGGTTACATTTTTGAAGTTAACAATTATGCGAAAACATGTAGAAGTTTACATTAGTACATAATGATAATATGATAGTTAGAGAAGATTGAGCCTTAAAATTATTAATTGTAGTGAAGATTTTGGTCATTTTTTTAACACTTCACTTTGTACAACTTCGTGGCCAAATGGTATGTTAGGTGTGATCCATACCCTTAAGTTGGGCAAGAGATGTCGAACCCTCGCCAGATCTCGAATGGTGGCGGCACCGCCACCCAACCTCGTATTTTCACTTGAACTCTTCCCCTTTCTCTCATCTTTACTGTTTGTTTTTTTCCTTTAATTTTTCTGTAAGTGTCCTCGAGTTCAAGACAAATGTGCACGAGCGATGCCCGGCGGTCGCTGGCTGGCCAAATTTTCACGGGCGACTATCGGAGGGAATCGCTGGTCCCCGCTTTTCAAGCACAAATGTGTAATTTCACAAAAAGCTAAAGTGCATGGGACACTTTTCCAAAGGAGGGCCCCACTTGAAGGAGACGGTAGGAATTTTCTCCACGGCAATAACAAGCTACAAAATAAAAAAGACTATTATTTAATAAGGTGCAGTCACGGATTAATTTTTGAATATCTTTGTAATCGTGTTTAATTTCCTTTGGTGCTCTTGATCGTCAATCAGTTGTGCATCCATGGTGGCGGTCCAGCAGCCGACCTTTATCACCAATTATAAGTTATGGCACGTGCAATCGCTCCGGGAAAATTATTCGATCAATTTTAAATCTATTGTATGAATATTAGTTCAGTTTTGGACTTTCTTATTTTACCAATTTGGCGCAAAATTTTAATATAGTCATTTTGATCAATTCTCTTTGAAATTCACTAATATGACCATCTAATTATTGCCAACCGTTTTACGCGACACATTACCACATCAATCATTCTAGTAAAGATTGATCAAAAGGATTAAATCATAATATTGTGGAAAAGCTTATGACTCAATTAGTAAAATAAAAATTTTATAATTAAACTGGCATCCATACGATAAATTGAGGATTTGATTGATAAAATTGAAAATTTAAAACTAAATTGACATCCTTATAGAATATTTGATATTAATGGGACAATTTCCCTAAAAATGAACCACAATTGCTTTTTTTTGGGGGGGGGGGGGGATTAAACCACAATTTTCTCATTTAGGAACCGATGGTTATGGTTTTGATCCTAACTTAAGAACTCAAATTTAAGTGGGGATCATGTCGTTGGTTTGCTACGCTACTATCCCTCCAAATTATTAGACATCATGATCATGCGACTGGATTATAAAATAAAAGTTGAACTGCAACTATGATAATTTTCTCCATAATTTGATTGAAAGCGAAGTCTAGAGTTCATTAGACGTTGATGGAAACGTCTATTTTGCTTGGGAGAAAAGTCACTAGACACTTTTTTTTTTTTCCATGGAAAATGAAATTGTTGGCTTCAAAGTTTTGTCAAATTAAGTATGAATGTGCGTGTGTATATATACATATATGTATATGCATATATATTATTTACTAATTTTGCGACGTTAAATGCACCATAATAAAAGCATCCATTGATCTAAACTTTCAGATCCACCAATAAGAATACTTGTGGATTTTAACTTTTAACTTGGGGGTATATTATCCAGGACTTGCTTTTTATTTCATGGTTGATTATGACGTATATTGTGACTAGGTTTGACATTAAACACTTAAAAATCTTGAGAAAACGTAAGAATCAAGCTTACATCATTTCAAATTTGTCAAACACTAGTTAGTCTTTCTCATTTAAAAGCTGCAAATTTTAGACACCACCTTTTTCACATAAAGATTAATGATTTTTAAAAAAATCATAAAAGTAATTATTTATATCATTTGCAATAATTAGTCGATGAAGATCTTTTCATTATCAATAAAAATTTATGTCTAAACATCTTAATCGATAATGAAAAAATATTTTTCATTCATTTTTGTAAATAATTAAATTTGAAAAAGACGTTTTTCAAAATATTTATTTCTCATGAAATTAATATATCTTTAAAGTCTAACTATAGCTTTTGCTTTCGAATCTCTAATTCAATATTTTATTTCTTTGCTTATTTAAAATTCATCTCATCATTGTTCATGGCCCCATTAGAGGAATAATAAAACGACGACATCATTTTCGATCAATCGCGAGAAGATCCAATCATTCCATGGAGAATGGAATGATTCCATTTCTAGAAGGTATCGATGTCAGATGCCACCAGTGGAAGCAAAGAATTAGGATTTTGCAGATTATTTATTTATTCTTTTGTTTCTTTTTTAAATTGTTTTATAAAGCTACAATTATGAAATATTCCTTTGGATGCTCTAAGGATAATATATATATATATATATATCTGTGTGTGTGTGTGTGTGTGATAGAAGAGCCATCATTATCGTTTAAATTACTTTTTTTGTACTTTAAAGATGGAAAATAAATTATCTTCTCAAACATATTGAATGGAGGATACATGTGTGAACTGATTATCCAAACTTCTTTTCAAGTCTCACTTATTATTTTTTTAATATAAGCTTGAACCCATAAAAAGTTCACAGGGGAAGCTTTGCTATGATTAGGGCATCTCTAAATTAACTTTTATTTTTCATTGTTTTCTTAATTAAAATATTGCGACTAGCGCACTTTTATTTTTTTTCTAAATTTGAAATATCTAAATTTTTTGTAAAATACAAATAATGACTTGTGAGTTTTTTTTTTGTGTGATTTGACTTGTGAATTCCCTTATAATATTTTCATGAGTTTTTGAAATTTGACAGGACCTTTTGCTTTTGGTTAAACTAAAACAAACAAGTCTATCCTTCTATCAGTTATGTAATGCGGTACCTCTATGCTCGCTCTCTCTCTCTCTCTCTCTCTCTCTCTCTCTCTCTTAGGGTTCTTTTGTTTTACGATAAATGAATGATTTTTTCAAATGATCGCATGTGTCATTTAAAATAATTAGCCTATAAAAATTTATTCACTATCGGCAATAATTTCTATCTAAATATTTTCGTGGATGATGAAAATATTTTTCGTTTATTAATTTTTATAAGACAAATATAATTAATCATTTTTAGAAAAATATTTTTTGGACCACTCATTTTCCATGAAAATAAATGGAGTCTTAAAGATGAAAATGGGCAACGTCGACCCACTACATCGGCAAATGGGGCTTGACATGACCCATATGGAGTGGGCATCCTCTACCATAACGGGTCATACATCGTTCATTATCACGTTGTCCCCATGCCAATGTGAGCATAAACTTGAAAATTGCAATATAAAGTATATCTTGTTGCCACTATTTTATCCAATGATTTGCATAAACAATTCCATAAAAACGATTTGCATGTAACATTTACAAAAATGAATGAACAGAATATATGCCGGTCATCCAAAAAATATCCAAACACAAATTGTTGCTCACAGTGAAAATATTTTTCATTAACTTAATTTTATTCAAATTACACAACGAATCATTTTGGAAAAAATTATTTTCAAATTATTTGTTTTTCGCGAAAAAGAGACACTTCATTTGAATTGAAAAAAAACTAATCAAGATCCGAAGTATGCAATCACTTCATGATTTTTCTCCACCCCGCCATTCTGGCTAGGGATTTTGCTCCCGGTGTCGTACTCCGACACGCTTTTTCATTTCGCCCTGTGCTTATCTTTCTGCGTCACCCCGGTAGCTTTTACGCACCAGCAATTGACAATATTGTGCTGCAAAAATCTAGGGTCGTCGGTCGCCCGTCGGTAGCGTACCGTACAGTTTCTAAACTTCTTTTTTTTTTTAAAAAAAAATAAGTTTGATTGGTGTAGTTAAACTAAATTGAATGTAGAAAAAAGAGCACGATGGCGACCGAAGTACATTTTATTAAAACATTGAGCGGACTTATAAAATTCCCATCTAGTTCAACGAAAAGCAATCCACTTGTACAGTGCACGCGTGCAAAGAAAGTGGTCCATTGTGGAATTACAGCTTTATGACAAGGGGATTGGATTATGTACGCGGACATGATGTTTTTTTGATATTAAATGCTATTTACATTTCAACAAAATCACTTTGGGTGCATTTGGGAGAGCATTTGCCCGCTAAATGATCTTATTAAAATATAAGAAAGTGTTTGGTAAATACTCAAATCTTGTAGAGGACTTTGGTATAAGCTTTAGAAACAACAACAAATGAATGGATGAGGTCAGGAGACCTTTGGCAGCATGGGGAAGGCTGATTCGGCAGTAGCCCGTTGTCGAGGTTGGGGGACCCTAGGCTAGACAACATTGGAGTCACGCGTCCTCAAGGGATCTAGATATGGAGATAGAGGCTCAAGTGAGCTAGATCTCGAGAGTAGAGGCTAGCATCAACCTTACCGAGCGTCGACCGCAGTGGGGTGATCCTCGACCTTGGCCTCAACCTCAATGAGCCTTAACCAGGTGACAAGGCAAGCCAAATTTGAGATTGTTGAGAGAGATAATGGGGCAATACTAGAAGATGAAAATGTTAGCACGGGCAAAAGTTCAAAAAAGTAAAAAAAATCATTTACTCGAAAAGAACAACATCCCTAAAATGTTGAATGTCAATAATAGATGAGAGCCGCATTGGCATAAGAGGTTTTGCAAATGCTTACCGTAATTCAAAGGTCTTTTGGGAATTCCAAACCAAACTCCTCAACTTTGTGCCAAACACTTATGCTGACATATGCTCATTTTTAAATGCAGAACCAAACACCTCAACTGGTCAAGGTATAATGAAATTTCTTTCAATTGTTTGGTTTGTTCATAGTTTTAGAAATCTAGGTGGAGGATTTCATAATTTGCTCTCCAATTACGAGCAATCTCGAAGGAATTCTACCCCGATGCATTTTTTTTAAAGTAATTACATAAGAAGGTTTGGACAATCACCTAGGGAGAAGAAGAGGCAAGATTTTTTTTTTTTAAAGCAGCTATAAAAAGCCCAAACCGATGTTCGAAAAATCATCATGGAAAATGAGAAAATAGCTTTCATTTAAACAACTTGGCTTTTGAGCTTTTGCATGTCCTAATTAGTTTGATCAATAATGAAGAACGGGAGAAGGTTATCAAAGTAATAAGTTTGAGGCTCCGTTTGTTTCGTGAAAATAAGTGATTTAGAAATACTTTTAAAAAAATTATCGTTTGTATCGGTTGAAATAATTAGTTAACGAATAATATTTTGATTATCGATAACACTTTATGTTTAAATAATTTTGTGAATGATGAAAATTTCTTTTCATTCATTCATTTTTTGTAAGTGATTTAAATGATCTATCTTTCGGGAAAATATTTTTCAAATTTTTTACGGAAACTCAAGATTTAAAAATATTTTCCAAAATATATTTCGTCATATCACTCACAAAATGAATGAATAAAAAATACCATCATCATGCACGGAAATAATTAAATATAAATTGTTATTAAAAACAAAAACATTTTTCTTTAACTACTTTTTTATGCAATATAATCTATCAATTTTTTCGATAAGTGTTTTTCAAATTTTGAGTTTTCCTTAAAACAAACGTACTCCTAATGTTCTTGATATGTTTTCAAGGTCCAAAGTAGTGATAGTACAGGAAGCATTTACCTGAAATTCAAAATAATGGTGAACTCAAAGTTATATAAAAAAGTGCATCGAAATTACTAAACTTTTACGGATGAAATGCAATTACATCCTTCACCTAACGGTAGCTCAAATTTGCCTACATGTCGCTCTAATTGAAATGCTTAGGACTTGATTGCATTTTCAAGGGAAGGTTTAGGAAAGGCTTGAACTCATTAAAACATCGAGGCCTCGATTGCACTTGGTACATAAAATTTAGTACTTTCGGCGAAACTTTCCCATAGTTAATCTCAATTTAGTAAGATACGTCGGCCGCACCCAAATATTCTTCTACAGTGGTCGACACCTCTTGGGTCTATTGAGCATTCTTCGAGACGATAATGGACGTCCCCATAAGGCGCGATCAGTTCGCCTGTCGGCATGAATCGACCTCAAGCGCTCGTCAATCCTTCTCCAATCGATCTGACCATTCCGTATGTTAAATATCGACCTAAGTATTGCTTCGAAAGGAAGGGGAAAAGCAATGCCGGACTTGGCCACGGCACGCGCGATCGCTCTCTCGGCCTTTCGGTTTCGCCTTTCTTCCGACTCATATTCGTGACCTCATCGCTATGGTTAACATAAGAATGTCGCCCGGGGCAGGGGGCGCAATTCTTGTAAGTCCGAGGGCGCACGCACGCTCGCGCGCTCGCACACACTACGTACCGTATAAAATACGAAACAAGAATACTGGGCCAAACCCTAGTTGGGCCTGGAAAAGCCCAATGTCTACGCAAAGCCCATTTCCGGGCCTTTCACCCGGCCCAACTCCACCGAAGCCCCTCCTTCTCTCTCTCTCTCCCTTTCTGAGCGGGAAAAATCGCATCTTTATGGCGCGCAAAAACCAGTCCTCGCTCTCTCCCCAATCGCCGTAGCCTCTCTCTCTCTAGTTTCTCTCTCTAGCTTCTCTCTGTGGTTCGGAGACGAAGGAGACGAAGATGTTCTCGGGCAGCCAGTTCGACGGCTTCGTGCCTTCCCAGTCGACTCAGTCCGCCGATTCCGCTTCTCCCAACCCCGCCAAGGTGCGCATCTTCCTCTGATTCTCGCCCGCGTCGTGGCGTTCGAGTGATGGGTCGAGATGGGCAGCGACCCATCTCCCTCTTTCGCCTCGTTAGCCGTAGGTTTCACTGACCCAGATCGACGTCGTCGTCGGGGCTCTTCTTTTCCGGGCCTTTTTTTTGTGGGTGCAGAACTGGGGGACGCAGGGGCTGGTGCCGGTCACGGTGAAGCAGCTGAGCGGAGCCCTTCAGTCCGGGGACGAGAAATCGAACTTCACCATCGACGGCGTCGACGTGACCAACGTGAGTAGGGGCTTTGTCGTGTCAAAAAGTGTCCTTTTTTAGGTGCTCGAGGGATTGCATTTGTGGGGAAGTTTACTGGGTCGATGATGTTTCTGTTCTGTACGAAGTGACATTGCGATTTGCCCCGTTTTGTCTTAGGTCACGCTGGTCGGGATGGTGGCCGAGAAAACCGCGAGAGTGACGGACGTGAGCTTCGCTCTGGATGACGGGACTGGACGAGTCGAATGCAGAAGATGGTATGTGCTGGCCTTCTCTCTTGACTGTGATATTGCTAGTTGGGGTATTACAACTTGATTTTTAGTCTGAGGCATCAAAGAAGAGGTGATTACATTGGTTGGTACTTGTGTACTGGTAGATGAGGTCTTATGCAGAGGCCAAAGTATACTCTTGTCCTTTATCTTGAATTAGTTAATGGGATGCGCCAAGTAATTTATATCTTTTGTGCTGGATAGGGTGAATGAAAGTTCAGACACCAAGGAAATGGAAGAAATTCAGTGAGTATTGATCCATGTTTTATTCTTTATGTGGTTGCTTTTGCACTTGTTGAAATTACAATTGCGCTGTAAATTGTAATGCTTGTTGATAAACCAGGCCATGAGATTCTACAGCGTTATATATTATTCTGATTTTTCCTTGCATCTTTTGCTAGTGATGGTCTATATGTCCGTCTTGTTGGGCACTTAAGAAGTTCTCAGGGGAAAAAGCAACTTGCGGCCTTTGCTGTTAGGTATGTCATGTTCTTTGCTTCTTATGCATCCAGAAATGTTCTTGCTTAGCTCTTCATATTGGCGTGTGCATGTGCAGAAACAAGTCATAGTTTGAAGACCTCTCTCTCTCTCAACATACAGCATCATCCATAACCCTGGTTATTATAGATTTATGAGAAGCTTTATCATAGTAAACCTTTCATAAATGAGTTATTACACTACAATATTAAATCCTGTGGGGAAATTTCTCATTGTCGATCCGCAAATGATACCTCTCTACTGGAGGATATGAACCAAAATTTGGCATACTATACACATACTAATCAGGAAAAATAAAAACACTGGGTTACATCTGTGACAGAGCTTCATGCTTCCAATTATAATAAACTTGAATGCAACAAAGAATAAGTACCTCTGTAGGTGCTCCAGATGTTATGGCATAAGATCCTCTGGAGAAATATTGCAGATTTCTTGGCTATGAGACCTTTTAGTAAGCTTGATAAATCTCACAATTGATGGTGTGAAAGAGCTTTATGCTCTCAATTATGTATATAACAAACTTGAACGCAACAAAGAATAAGTACCTCTATAGGTGCTACTGATGTTGCGGCATAAGATCCTCCGGAGAAATGTTGCAGATTTCTTGTGGTATGAGACCTTTAAATAAGCTTGATACATCTTGTAATTGATGGTGTGAAAGAGCTTTATGCTCTCAATTATGTATGTTATGACAAATTTGAATGCAACTAAGAATAAGTACCTCTAAAGTTGCTACCGATGTTGTGGTTAAGATCCTCTGGAGAAACGTTGCAGATTCCTTGGCATAGGAGACCTTTAAATAAGCTTGATACATCTTGTAATTGATGGTAATCATTTTTGTCCATTACGGCTACTTATCTGAGATTATAAAGGAAGTTATTTGGGCATTATTGATCTTATTTGTTAAATCAAGTCTCTCATTGTGCGGCAAACTAATGAAATGTAAAATGTCAGAATGGATCATGTTAGATGCCACTTCTTAGCTTATATTAACTTAATTTTGGATCTTTTCTTTACACTCTTTAACTTTACCATTGTTTAAACTTTGTTATGGTTTTGCAGGCCCGTGACCAACTTTGATGAAGTTACATTCCACTTTATTGATTGCATACACCAGCATTTACAGAAGTGCAGAGTAAAGGTACTGCTTAGATTCTTATAATTCATGCTCTTATTGGTGCACGTCTAAGAAGTTACATGATGCAACATTCTGGTTATTACGATAATTTATGGTTTACACTTATAGCCACTTACGCTGGAGTTGCAGGGTGATGCCATTGCTCAATCCCAATCAGCAGATTTTAACACAAGCACTCCAATCAGTAATAAATCAAATGCGTCTCTGGTAGCTCCCACAAGTGAAGTATGTGAAACACAAGAACTTGTTTTGGTTTTTGAAGTTTCTGACCATTTACTTGCATATTAGATCCAGAATACATTGAAGTATATGATTTCATGAGATTGTATTCCTTCTTCATATAGATTTCTGGACAATTCTCTGTCGATGGACTCAAGGGCTGTGACCAGAAGGTCCTTGAATTTCTACAACAAAACTAGTAAGATAAATCTCTGAAATCTTTTATCTCCTTAAGTTTTCCCCATCTATCTATTAGGCCAATACTGATTTATAGTCACTAGAGATGCTAATTATTCTTCATTATAAGTGACTGCTTGGCTTTGGGGAATCTTGGGGAGATGTGGTGCTTCCCAGTGTATCAATTTTATTATTTTGATAACTTTAGCTATGACATTTTTTTCCTTTAGTGGAATGCAACATCACTGAAGCCGTTCCTTGGTGTTGAATGGCAATATTGATCCTTGATTCAGTTTTAGCTTACTGAACCTTTCTCATTCGCTGATATCTGTAGTGCACAAGAAAAGGGTGTCCACAGAGATGAAATTGCGCAACAACTGAAAATTTCTGTCAATAAGATCATGTAATCTCTCTCTCTCTCTCTCTCTCTCTGTGTGTGTCAGACGTGCACGCAATCATGCATTGCATGGGACCCTCACTTATATGAACTACATACTAACCAGACTCGTACATGGTTTTCCCTTTCTCTTGAATTTCTTTTGGTCAACAGGGAATCTATCAGGACTCTTGAAGAGGAAGGTCTGATTTACTCAACTATTGATGAATATCACTATAAATCAACTACGGATGCTTAAACGGGAGAGCAAGTTGCTAGTTCTGCTTTAATTATGGGTACTATCTTGTGTTCTTATTTTTGCACACTTCCCTCTTCACTGTACAAAAAGAAAGGCAATCTTGAGGATGGTTGGGTATGGAGAGTACTTTCTTTTGTTGGTTAGCTGTACTCTGCATTATTATTGACTCATGAAATTTAATTTAGTACGTGACTTTCCGCTGTCATGGGACCCATGTGTTCATTTCTGCATTTGGCGGTTGTGAAATGGAACTGACATGTCTCTCCCATGGAAGGCAAGGGTCATGTAGATAGATGGTTCAAGTTAGTGTTTAACCCAATGGAGTTCAGGGCAATGAATCTGAAATAAATTACTGCATGCTTGCAATGCATCTATTTTTTCAGATGGCCCTTTGTTGAGTTGAGATAGATGCTTGACAAAGAAACATGGATCTTCTCCTTTTTCCTCAACCAAATAGCTCGATATCTTGTTTTAGCGATCTTGATCAATCTAGTCTCCGCTTCATTCTCTTGCCTGTGTACTGCCAAATGAATGCTTCTCATGTATATATTGTTTGCTTATAGATTTTAAAGATGGCAATCCTACGTTAGGAAGCAAGTTCAAAGACTTGTGGATGGTTCTAGGAATACAGATTTACAGATAAGTACGACGCCAACGCATTAGACCTATATGGAAAAAAAGTACATTGTAGTCTCTCATCTGTTGGTCAATAATGCATCGTTTCCAAATGTGCTCATGAACATCATGGATCCGTACAAAACTATTTGAGATAATAGAGCGAGAGGTGTGTCAACTGCAACTTGCTCTTAGGTATTATTCATGACTCATTTGAGATGTCTTAGGCGTGCGGTTAGTAACGCGGATTATTTTAAAGAGTAGTTAGGCCGATACTTATCTGTCTTACATGCACGCAAAAACATAATATTTGTTGGATATATTATTAATATAGTCCAAAATAATATGTTCACACATGCCCGATAGGTAAAAGCGTATGGTTATTTGGGTCCATATGGGCCGAAGCAATAACGTGCATATAAAAACTCTAGGGTTTCCTACACCTGGAGGTAACATTGTTGAGCGTTCCAAACTTGACGTCTTGGTGTAATACTTGCAACTACTTCTTCTCTCTCAAACCTATTACCTCCAACAATCTTGAAGTATTATCTTCGTGTGTCGGATTTGAGCGAGTAAAGTGTGTTCTTGAAGATTTTGTCAAGACGAACTCACGGCTGTAATTTACTTTCGATTTCGACGGTGATATTGGCCGGGATCTGAGTTTGAAGATTCGGGTGACCGAAATCTTTGATTCAAAAACCCAAAAATTATAGCCAATTTAAGAGAGTGAAACCACTTGGGCTTTGATCTACTCGTCGCTACGAACGTTTTGAGTGGTCACTCGTGTCAATCGGAGGTCGGACGAAGAAGTTACGTCACCCGGAAGTTTCCATCTGAATTTCTAGCGAATTTTGGGGGACGAAATTTCTAGCGAATTTCGGGGGGCGAAATTTTTCAGCGAGTTTCAGCGACAAGAGCAGTCCATCTTAAGGTTTTTGGGCGCTCCCAGATCCATTTTTGGGGTTTGTTTTGGCAAATTCCATCTCTGAGCGGTTTGATCAAGGTTAGGGGAGTTATTCAACTTTATTGCTCCGAGGACTTCAAGGTGCACTCTTTCTAACACTTTGCTTTGATTAAAATGGCAAAGCGTAGTTCCTATGATATTATAAAGTTGCAATCTTTTGATGTTACTGAATTTCATGGCTGGAAATTACATGTTCAATTTGGCATGAAAGAACGTGACATATTCTATACTGTATTGAGCGATTTTACATCTACCACTGAAGATGTGAATGAATATCAATGGAACAAAGATGAGGATTTTTGTAGAGATTACTTGTTGAACTCTCTAAATCCTAATTTGGCTATGACTTATAGTGAGTATAAGACGGCGAAAGAGATATGAGATCACTTAAACGCTCGTTCCAAAAACAAGAGGGGTTATCTAAAACCCTCCTAGCGGAGAAATTTTTTGACTTTAAATTCACTATGAATTCAAGCATCACCTCTCGATTAGTTGAATTTGAGAACATGAGGAACAAGCTGAAAGATGATAATTCGATATGTCCGATAATCTCTTTGTCGGTCTTGTATTGAGCAAACCGCCAATTGAATGGAGTTCTTTCAAGGCGAAATGCACAGTTGAAGGTACGAGATGGGACTGGATGAATTAAAGAGGTATATTCACATTGAGGATCAAAATATCACTAGGAAGAATTTGGAACAAGTGGGACAACAAAAGTCAGTTGCCAACTTAGTTTCACACTCTAATAAACCTCAGAAAAAGTCCAAGTCACCAAAAGGTGAATCCTCTTTACAGTTAGAGGCCAAAAAGACTATCTTCCAAAAGAAGAAGAAGGGCAAGTGCCATAACTGTGGAAAGTGGGGTCACTGGGCAGCAGAGTGTAAGTTGCCAAGGAAGCCAAAGAACGACACACCACATAATGAGGCCAATATGCTAATTAGAGGATTTGAGCCTCGAGCCTTTATTGGAATGATGAAGAATGGAAATGCCAACATCTCTTCTGAGTGGTGGTTGGACAGTGGCGCTACTTGTCATGCTACAAATGACAAGAATTTACTCACTGAGGTCATAGAAGTGAAAGACACTATGGAAAATTGCAATGGTGGTGAGGCAAAGGTGACTCATCTTTGGAACCGCAAATTTGGTGCTTTCTTCGTGTAAATTACTAACTCGAAACATGTTAGAGTAGTACCTTTACTTAAGAAGAATCGATATCTATGAGTTTATTTGATAAAGCTGGTATGTCTTTTTCAACTATGAATGGTAGAGTAACTTTATCTCGTTAACTCATATTATTTTGGTTGTGCTTTCATGGTTAATGGCATGTATAGGTTGAGTTTAAAGGCGATAGCATAAACCATGTGAATTCTACTTTGATTGATCCAAAGTTGCTACACAATAGACTTGGACATGTGAATTACGGGGAAAATGCAACATTTAGCTAAAACTCATAACATTCCATTAGATACTTCTATTCGATTTGATAAGTGTGAAGTGTGTGCACAAGGCTAAAATCACTAGAAAACCCTTTAAATTGGTTTCTAAAAGCACACAACTTCTTGAGCTAATACATTCGACATTTGTGATTTTAGAAATTACATTACTAAAGGTGGTCGGAAGTATCTAATAACATTCATAGACGATTTTTCTAGATATTGTCATGTTTATTTGTTGAAATCGAAAGATGAGGCTTTTGAAAAATTTAAGATTTTCAAGTCTAGAGTAGAAAATCAACTCAACTTGAAAATTAAGAGGTTTAGGAGTGATAGAGGAGGAGAATATACTATGTCAAGGTTCAAGGAATTTTGTGCTTCGAAGGTATAATACTTGAAACCACCGCTCCTTATTCACCCCAATCAAATGGTGTTGCGAGAGCGTAAGAATAAAACGTTAACCGAAATGTTAAACTCTATGTTACTTACAGCTTGCATGCCTTCCTCCCTCGGGGAGAAGCAGTTCTAGCGCTAATCACATCTTGAACAGGTTGCCGCACTCTAAGTTGTCCATGACACCTTATGAGATATGGCATAAACGCCCTTGTAGATATGATACTCTTAAGACTTGGGGCTGTATTGCTTATGTAAGTATACCAGATCCTAAAAAACCTAAGGTGGGATCTAGAACTATTACTTGTGTATATCTAGGTAGTGCGAGAAGATAGCGCGCAAATAGGTTTTTAGATCTATCTACTAACACGGTGATAGAATCTAGAGACGCGGTGTTCTTTGAAAACAAGTTTATCGGAGATCAAGGCTTGAATGTTTACGGATCTACGAGATATGATTTTAGAATCTCGTAGAATCTGAAGCGAGGCCCTTCGACACTAATTCCACACGAGTTGGCTATTGAACCAATTCCAGTTAGAGTATCTACAAGAGAGAGAATTCCCAAAAGTTTTGGTGAAGACTTTGTTGCTTACAATCTTGAGGATGATCCATTCTCCTATCAGGAAGCGATGAGATCTAGGGAATCTCTACGTAGGCGAAGCCATAGATGATGAAATGAGCTATCTCGCTGCAAAATCACACTTGGCAGCTAGTAAATTTGCCAAAAGAGGCTAAAGCTATAGGTGTAAATGGGTGTTGAAGAAGAAACTGAATAGTGATGGATCAATAGCCGAGATACAAAGCACGCTTAGTAGCTAAAGGCTATAAACAACAGAGTGGAATAGACTATTTTGATGTCTATTCACCTGTGTGTCATCTATCAACTATAAGAATTCTTCTTGCTTTGGCATCTATTGAACACTTTGTAGTTCATCAAATGGATGTAAAAACAGCTTTCTTAAATGGAGATTTAAATGAAGAAATTTACATGGAACAACCGGAAGGATATGTTATGAAAGGTCTTGAGGACAAAGTTTGTAAATTAAATAAATCTCTATATGGTCTTAAACAAGCACCTAAGATGTGGCATCTTAAATTTGATGAAGTGGTAAAGAGGTATGGCTTTCGGTCTAGTTATTGAGATAAATGCCTTTACCATCGTTCTATGTCAAATAAGATAGTCATCATTTGCTTGTATGTTGATGACATGTTAATTCTTTAGTGAGTGACGTGAAAGCTACTTTAGCTAAAGAATTTGACATGAAAGATCTTGGTATTGCTAATACCATTCTTGGTATGAAAGTAAGCTTTAAACGGCAAGTCATCTCCCTTAGCCAGACTCATTATATTGAGCAGCTACTTTCTATTTGGGGATACGATAAGTGTAAACCGAGTGAGACACCATGTGATTATAATAACAGACTGAGTCCTAATGAAGGGACTAGTGTGGATCGTTAAAGTACTCGAACCGATTGGTAGTCTCATGTATGCTATGAGTTGCACTAGACCGACATAGCCTTTACGGTTGGTATCTTTGAGTCGTTTTACTAGTAATCCTAGTAAAGAGCATTGGGATGCCCTTAATAGGCTAATGAGATACCTTAAAGGTACTAAAGATTATGCGCTTTATTATTCTGGTTATCCTCCAATTGTGGATGGATATTCGATGCCTCATGGTGCTCGAGATATTGGAAATAGTAAGTCCACTAGTGGGTATGTATTCACTTTGGGTGGAGTTGCTGTTACTTGGAAATCCAAACGACAGACTTGTATTGCATTGTCGTCTATGGAATCGGAACTTTTTGCTTTAGCCTCAGCCGGTGAAGAGGCAGAGTGGATAAAGAATATGATTATGGATATTCCTTTGACTCAGCTAAAGATTAATTCTTTAAGCCTATTTTGTGATAATCGGCATTTGTCCAAGTCGTCAATAATACTCTCTTTAATTGAAAGAGAAGACATGTGAGACTTGAGACACGCGTTGTTGAATTATTTGAGAGAACAAGGGGTTATCACCTTGATCGATGTGAGATCGAAGGATAACATAGCCGATGCTCTCACCAAAGGTATGCCTAAAGATCGATTATTCAAAACAATTGGGGAACCGGGGTTAAAGACTATATAGGCAAGTCTTAACTACCATTTACTTACCCTGTGTTTTGAATTATCAAATATTTCTTTATTGGCTACAATGATAAGCACAGTTTATATGTTTCATCGATGTTCAAGTTGCTGACTATTTGAAGAGGGTGAGTTGTCTCATTCCAAATTTGATGAAGATGACTTTAACCTAATTCAAATGTTCTATCTGGAAAAATTGTGTCATTCCAAACTTGATGATACAATTCAACTAGATTGGACTATCCTTTTTGGTTAAATGATCTCATTCCAAACTTGATGCTAGATTATTTGACTTTAAGGAATCAGTAATTGTGACATTCCAAATTGAAACATAGAAACAATTGTTTACATAAGAAGCCTATTTGTCTTGTTCTTAATTGAAACTTGATATTACATGACTAGGTTGTTGTAAGTGACTTGACTATTGGTCTTGTTCTTTGAAATTAGACAATAGTTATTCTCCTACAAATAAACTTAAGTTGATGGCTCTTTGTAAATCACATTGTTTAGGTCTTGTTCATAATTTATGAAACGGCTTGATGCTTATGACATGATATTATGATGCTTTATGACATCAATATATGTTCTTCTCCGCCGATGGAATAGTGCTAAGTTTTTATTCAATTGATTGAATTCATGATAATATGAAATTCATATTTGACATTCTACGGGGGATGGCAGAGATGGAGGAGAGCTTAATGAGTGAGATTCTGACCAGGATGACCTACTTGATGAATGAATAAATATCATTTAGAGCGTGCGGAGACTTGACAATTTACCTACTATTGCCTATTTTGATGGAGTCCATTTACTTGAGATTTACATTTTACTATCTCTAATTTGTGAACATTATTTCTTATATTTGTAAGGCCTTGGACTATTTTGATTGGCCTACTTATACTTGACTAGTATGCATATATTGGTTGTGAACGAATCGAGAATTATTTTGGGATTTGAATTTTAATCTCGGTAACAGATTCATGATAAGAATGATTCACTTATTTAGTTTGCACATGATGATTTAGTTTAATACTTTACTGCTGGAATACTCTTTGACCGATCCGAGTTGATTGTCTTGGACTTTGAATGTGGATGATTCATGTTTGTTTGAACATTACACTGACCAACTTATTGGATTGTGCTGTATGGTGAACATAGGAGGAGATTGTTGGATATATTATTAATATAGTCCAAAATAATATGTTCACATACAAGCCCAATAGGTAAAAGCATGGTTATTTGGGTCCATATGGGCCGAAGCCCAATAACGTGCATATAAAAACTCTAGGGTTTCCCTACGCTGGAGGTAACACTGTTGAGCGTTCCAAACTTGACGTCTCTTGGTGTAATACTTCAAGCAACTACTTCTTCTCTCTCAAACCTATTACCTCCAACAATATTGTTAGGCAAGATCAGTATAGGTACTCAAGACACAACCGATCTTACAGACTTATTTCATTGTATCTCATAAATGATCAGCAGAGGCTACACGAGTTTTGAAACATTTGACTTTCTGCTAATGCAAAGATCTCTCTTGTATCGTTTAAGTTATTAAGGTCGGATTCGGGGAGGGAACGTAGTGGCGAATGAAAAGGAAAAATTGTGAATTCATTTTGTGGATGATATGAGCTGATCGATTTTCATTATATCTAAGAGCAGTATTTTTTGCACCAAATGAGGAGCAATGAAGGAAAGGAAGTGAAGAACTAGCTTCGTGCTCCCCCATTCGCAGTTCGGGGTTTTGTAGTGCTAGACTAGTTCAGCATTCATGTTTAGGTTAGTTTGGCTCATTTTCTCTCAGTAAATTCTTGTGCTCATGGTTTCCCACTTGCGGAGATAGAAATTGGCTGGGTTTTTTGATTGGTCGTGAGAGATTATCAGGTTCCTAATCTCGTAACTAAAACAAGTCTCCTCAAATTTTTCGAGTCATGAGTAAGGTTCAAACGGGTTCGAGATATACTAATTTCTTGTTGGAATGAGTGTGGTGGTGAGCAGTTCCAAGTTACACTCGAAACTTACTTGTTAAAATAGGTTCTTTAATTTTTGGAACTCAAAACCTATTATGCGTATCTAGGAGTTTGGAATTTACTTTGCATACTCAGGAACGTAAAATCTACTTTTTCATAAGTTCTAAGGTCTATTGAGGTTCCATCTGTAATTTAACGATTGTTGTGAATCATGATATTTAATGGCCGCAATTTATTATAATTCGTTGATTACAACTTATACTTAAACACACGAATATTATGAAATATTAAAAAAAAGGTAAACTTTTGGATATTGTTGGAATGGAAGTTCAATTAGTGGTTTTAGATTATATACTTATCATTAGATGCCATAGAATTCTGTAGGATCACACGAAGATATAAAAGAAAAAAAAACATAAAGACGTTTAGGTTCTTAGTTTAACCTAAAATTCCAAACTTACCCGTCAAATTAATTTTTCAATTTTTAGAATTTAAAACCTATAATGTATATCCTGGATCCTAAAACGTGGCCGATTCCTACCTATTCAATTAAAACCTTGGAATCATGCTCACCTCTAAGTGGGCGTTACCAAACCTGTCTGACTTGAGACGGTGGCCAACCTTATCTTATTGCCGAGTCCTTAGCATCTTGAAGCGATATTAGCCGTTCATCTCCCGCGGACACGACTGCATGGAAGTCCCAACGAACTTAGCCTGCATTGACGACCTCGATTTCGCAACAGCCAATCATCAGCCGAGAGGAACGACGCACGTCACACTTCCCATGTGCAGGCTGACGGGGAAACACCTTTCTTCCTTTCACATCGGATCGATTTGCCTGGGCCTCGACAGCATCCTCTGCGCGGTTAAAAATCCCTCTCTCTCTCTCTCTCTCTGTGAATGGACATAATAGCCAGTTTGAACATTCAGCTTTAAGGTTACCGGCGCAGGATTCTGCTTTGACATTAGTGCATCTAGGGCGTGGAGTTTCTTTCCAACTCTCGGGCCGTAAAAGTCGGGTAACAAAGAAAACTCCAACGTGTTCCATGCAACCGCACGAAAACGATAATAAACATTAACGTTGCTCTCTCTCTCTCTCTCTCCTCACCTTTCCGCTTCTGGAAATTGGGAAGGAGGGTGGTCCTTCCTCATTTTGCGGTCTCCTCCGCGCGATCATTGGCCTCTTTCTTGAACGTTAGTTTGCTCACTTCTTCCTTTTTTCTAGGTAGGGATCTTGAATGAGGGCTGGAAAACATGGAAAAATGAACAATAATGAGACGACCGGTCATGCATCGGACTATCTGCTGCTTTAGCTGCCGACAGAGGTTGCCTTGTTTATTCACGATTTTAGGAAAGCAACATCTTGCAGAAGCGAAAGGGCATGTCGCTTCCCACGTACTCTTCTGCTGGTAAAAGTCAAGTGGCTACCGGTTGAATTACCGAAGCGAAGCAAGCTCTTCCGGGAGAGTTCTTACGCAATATTTACAGTCGGCAGGCGGTATTTTCTGTGTTACGACCATCTAAGGGAGTGCTATTGTTTTAGTTCTTGTGTGTTATGGCACTTTTTATGGGGCTTATGACAAAATAATGTTACTTCGGCCGGTAGGACAATCGGCCTTCAGAAGAACCTCTTATATAGAACGGGTTCGGAAAGTCTCAGTCATCCTCGTAGAGAGTTGCTCCACGAGAACGTCCATTGGTGTTTTGATTTGGTCTTCAAATCGCACGTTTCGTCCGGGTTCCCAACTTGCCTTGCTCTTGAGTTGGCCATTCTACTCGACTAAGTAGTATCCCACTCGTGCGGTGGGTATATGTATGGGCTAGCCTCAATATTTTCTTCCAACCATGTGCTTGAGCTTGATTGGTTGTTTAAAAATGTGGACATTACCCAGTTTTAATTTCAGTTAAGTTGGCATGTGAGTGACATATATAACTTGTAAATGTGCTAAGCAGAGGCATTCATCCAACTAGGAATGGAGGATAATACAACCCGTAGAGAGGATTCCTCAACCGTGCCGGCGAAAACTTACATACTTGCTTTTTACATGCATGTGGTGTTACCATAAACACGTTGCACACTATAGCATATATAAAACCGACACAACTCAAACAATAATGGTGAACGGCTTTATGGTAGGTTTCAGTTCCACTTGGAATCTAAAACCTACATTGTCGAGACCGGTTCCCCTATATACCTTGAAATAGGGTCAGTTCTAGAGTGACTGGTTTCTGATTTGGTCTAGACTCACCAAGGGATTGGGAATTAGAATAGGAGAATTGGTTCCCCATTTCTAGAATTGAGAACCGAACCACTTGCTCCTTAGACAGAACCAATTGGTCTTGTCCTATTTCTGAGCAGTCTAATAGAACAAGTGGATTAACATATCTAGGTTGAAAGTTTTGGATTAATCAAATTGTCAATCTGTGTCGCTATTTGAAACTGAAATTTCGTCTAAGATTTGCGAAGAAGACTAGAGATGATGGGATCGTGATTGTAGGGGAACGCTCAAGAAAAGGAGGAGGATCCAGTCGATTCTTTTCCATAAACAGTACACACAAATTTAAGAAAGGTGCAAGTAAACGAGGGAGGTAAAATCGGTGAATTTTTGCAAGAAAAGAAAGTAAAATAAAGAAAGAAGCAAGAGACGAAAGAAGCAAAGACAAAAAAAAAATCGCCAGCAACTTCATTGTACCGTCAAAGCCATAATCAGCTCCGAATCTATGGCTCGCCTGAGAGGACCTTTACTGCTCGAGCTTAGGAATCTTTTAGCAGTCACTTTCCCTTACCAAACCCAAGAAAAACTGCAGAATATACCATAGAGGAGTTCTTTCTCCGTTAGCCCTTCACGCGACATTAGGAAAAAGTATCACTTTAAATTTGATAAAGTATATCAATTTAAAAATTCCGTTGAAAAATAATTTTCAAAAAAACGTTTTTCAATTTTTTTTTAAATTTTCTAGTATTCGTTATTACGAAAAATGAACTAGCTAAAAAAATATTTTCTGCTATTGAAAAAAACATATTTAAAAGTGGAAAAAAATATTTTCCACTTTTCAACTCTTCGGAAATTGGGAAACATTTTCCATAATTTCTTCTACCCACTTTCTTTCACCAAATACATTTTCCGTTATTTTTATGTTCTTTTTTATTTTTATTTTTAAATCGAGTTTTTCTTTTTCTTCCTTTTCTTCTTCCTTAGTCGATAGCCGACTATAGTGGTGGCTAGTGATTGGCCATAGGTTGATGAGACTCCGCCTCACCTAACCTAACGAAGTTGAGCTTGGGTCTTGCTAGTGATTGGCCATAGGCTGACGAGACTCCACCTCGCTTGACCTGGCGAAGTTGAGCTTGGGTCTTGCCTTATCCAATGAGGCTCAATCTTGTCGGAATCTAGTGAGCTCGAGCCTCGTTACTTGGGGTGAGGCCAGAGCTTGCCAATGGCCTCTTGCTGGCCGTTGCCATAGTGGGCAACTAGCCAAGGCCAAGGAAGAAGGGAAAAAAAGAAATAAAAGAAAAAAGAATTAAAAATTAAAAAATCGATTTTAAAAATAAAATAATAAAGGAATTATTGAGGATGAGTGTATGCATGAATAGATTTTTTTTTACTGAATGACCGAAAATATTTTTTAATTCATTTCTAAATTTTAATCGAACACTAGAAAATATGAATATTTTCCTAAAAAATGATATCTTACAAAATAATTTCCTGAAAATGTTATATTTTCGCGAAAACGAATGGAGCGTAAATCTCCAATTCCCCTGCAGAGGTCACGAAACATTCTGTCATGCAAGTAAGGTAAGGTAAGATAATGGCTTATACAGAGAAAATTATCAATTTTAATCTTGGAAGTTGACATTTTAAAAGAAAACCCGAGATTTCAATAAAAAGAAAAAAAGAAGGTGTGGAAAGAAATCGAACAGTTGGCATCTATTTTGGGTTACTTTAATTGCCTTGGGAAACGGGAATCCAATCTTGCATCACGTGCGATTGACTGAGATGGGTGAGAAAGAATGCTTGACCGATGTGGCAGTCACCCCTTGAAACACACAGAGCTACAAGAAACTGCAAACACTCTTTTTTCTTTTTTCTTTTTTTCGTTTTGCAAGATCCACATGCCATGACCTGGATTACAATCTAATAGTAGGTCACCGTTCATGAAAAGTATGTTTTCTTCGGCTGCTCCTGGTCCGGTTGGGTCCGGTGTGGTTCTTACGTTGGAACTTTGTAGTACTAATTCCAAATTACGACTAGGAGCCGAATCGATAACTAACCGGTCCGATTTCAAGGTGGAATTGGGGATTGGATCGATTTCAAAATTTGGAGCTAGGAACTAGACCGGTTAGTCCTAGGATCTGGAACTGGACCGATGGTCTAATTCGGTTTGGTTTTGATCCAACAAACTGATCACTTTTTTTTCCCCATTGCTTTTTTTTCCATTACCTTTTTTCCCACTACGTCAAACGGGACCGAAATATGTTTAGTTCATATTTTACAAATTTTTTTTGAAAAATTAATAAATTAAAAAGTATATTTAGTTGGTCTGAGCTAGTCCAATTTTACTTTTAGGAATCGGGAGCTGAGCCAAGCGCCTTGAGAATCGGACCAAATTGGCTACTCCAAGAGGTTTTCAGCTTGGACGGTCAGTTTTGCACGACCCTACCGATAACTGCACTAACCTGGACAAGGACCGGTTCCGACAGAGGTTGCCTCCTTTATTCACGATTTTAGGACGACAACATCTTGGAGCAGCGAAAGGGCATGTCGTTTCCCACGTACTCTTCTGCTGGTAAAAGGCAAGTGGCCACCGGTTGAATT
Organism: Eucalyptus sideroxylon x Eucalyptus melliodora; assembly: GCA_016097485.1. Classification (NCBI taxonomy): domain Eukaryota; kingdom Viridiplantae; phylum Streptophyta; class Magnoliopsida; order Myrtales; family Myrtaceae; genus Eucalyptus; species Eucalyptus sideroxylon x Eucalyptus melliodora. Next base: position 32,335,598 of record CM027828.1, read on the forward strand.
TACCGAAGCGAAGCAAGCTTTTTGTTTTGGGCCCAACTTGGGCGGACGGGCCAACTCAGGCCCATCAATAAAGAAAAAATCCATCACCGGAAAACGAAGTAGAAACGAGACGAATTGACTGCAGGCGCTGTTAGCGACCAACGAGGGCAGTGAACAACATGTGGCTTCAATCTATGGCTGCCTGAGATATTGGTGACCGATGGGTTAATAGTGGTCACCGTGTCTTTGCTCGTGCTCGGTCGGGTGATACCTGTGGAAGAATGATTGAGGCGGCATAGTGATTGATGGTGGCCATGCGTGGGACGATGATGGTTGTGCATAGGAGGCGACGGATGCCGGTTAGCGAACAGCGAATGGTGGTGTCATGTAGTGGCTAGTGAGGATAGCAACGATGAGGTAGGAGTTGAGCGACGGCGTCTTTCGCCTAGGATTGGTGCGATGTCGTTTTTAGACAACCAACCACGTGGATGTCCGCGTGGACTGACTATTGAAAAAAATGCCAACTCATATTAAATTTTTAATTATAAAAGGCATGTAATATTTTTTACGGAGTTTCTTGCTAGAGGCATTTTAATGATTGTTTTTCCTTTGATTCGACACTTAAATGAGTTAGTAAAAATTTATAGAATTAAAGTGAGCATCATACAAAACTTTAAACATTTATGGTATCTCATGCCATTTCATCTTAATATCCCACAAGATCTTGTACGACATGGTGAAATAGAAGGAGAAGTTTTCAAGTTCTTTGAAATTAGTATGGATTTGAAAACTCATAAAAGATTTTCTATATGACTTCTTGACTTATTCTAGATAGCTTTTTTCAATAATTCCAAATAAAGTTTTAAAAAAAATTGAACGAATTTGGAAATTTTTGTTGTCTACATCTAGGCTAGGTAAACCATGAATATTTTTAGCTTGCTTTTTAAAATTTAAAATTAATTTCTCGAAAGCATCCATATAATCAAAACAGTAATGGGGCGAAATGTGTAGGTGGTTCTAGGGTTTTGGTTACTAATGGATTTTCTGCCCATTCTTCCATGAACATGATCATCATGGTTTGAAGTTTTCAAAAGCCAATTTCTGCTAGTTCCATAAAATTATGCAAAGATCGAAATGGAATTTGTTTTCTTTCAAAAGATTCTCTTGTTTTTTTGTTTAAAAGGTGAATGTCTAGCTCCACTGGCTTGCGTAGTTTTCAAACTTTCTATAGGCTTGACATCCCAACATGGTATCTGGTCTCAATCCACTTAGCTCTATTGCTAAATTATTTTAGAGAATACTCTTCAACTGGGGTTGCATTCAGAATTAGACTTGTACACATTGGAATTATGGTTTCCTGTGACCTTTATGACTGATAAGTTTCCTGAATGTTGGTCTCCTTTTCTTTTTTTCTTCTTTTTTCTTTTTTTTTTCTTTTTGCTTGGTCTATACAAACTTCTTTTATTAGGCTCGCGATTACCAACTAAGTGGGCCTCTGAACAAATCAAGTTCTATTTTAAGAGATAAGAAGCCCAGTTACTAGGAAGGGATTTTCACCAATGGGCCTTAAAGATCCAATGAGCTACCTAGTTTGCTTCTCTCTTGCAGTGGGCTACTGGAATGCTCTTGTGATGGGCTAGCAAGTTTCTGCCCTCAGAGATAAGAGGTTGGAAGTTCCAAATGGCAAATCTGATCTGATGGTGCACTTGTCGTTGACCAACTATCTTCCTTTAGAGTTTACTTGAGTTCAGAAGCAGATCTGAAGTAGTTTAGGGCTTCAACGGAAACTAGGCCTTCCACATACTCCATTGAGTTCGTATTCACTTCCTCCACAAGTCCAGCCTCGATCTTCGTGGAATCGTCTCTACATACGCCAACAATACTTCTTGTTCTCTCTCCTTTAGCAAATGAGCCATCTACATTGATCTTTCGAGTGCCTTTCATGGGGGGATTCCATTTTGCAGTGAAACTATAGTTTTTATTCGGGAAAAGTATTAAAAAAAGTCATAAACATTTTGTATTTGTGCCAATTTAACCCTAAACATTTTTACTTAGTACCGATTCAGTCCAATTTTGATCGGATTTTGCTAACCGGACGCCGGCCAACTAACATGGCATGATCGTTGCTAATATGGATAACTTTTGATAATATTTTAATATTTTTGAATTTTTTATTTTTATTTTCTTTTTTTCTTTTTTCCTTCCCCTCCTCCAGCCGGTCATCGGACCTCGACGATTGGCCAGAGGCAACAGCCAGCAAGGTTGACCTCATCGAACTTTGCTGGCCACCTGACTAGTGGCCATGAGGGTGGCCTCACACTAGGCGACGAGGCTCACCCTCAACGGATCTAGCGAGAGTTGAGCCTTGCCCATGGCCGGCAAGGCCTCACTGGCCAACACCTCCCAGGCCGAAAGGGTGACCTAGCGCTAGGCTAGTCCCTCGCAGCCACTAGCGAGATGGTCGATGAGATCCGACAACCAACTGGAGGAGGGGAAGAAAAAATGAAAAATGAAAATAAAAATAAAAAAATTCAAAAATTCAAAAATATTAAAATATTATAAAAAATTATTCCGTCAGCATCAATCAAGTCACTTCAATTGGTCGGTGTCCAATCAGCAAAATTCAGCCAAAATTGGCCGAAAAAGACTAAATCGGTACTAAATAAAAAGGTTTATGACTAAATTAGCATCAAAAAAAGGTTTATGACTAAATTAGCATCAAAAAAAGGTTTATGACTAAATTGGTACAAATATAAAAGGTTTATGACTTTTTTAACACTTTTCCTGTTTTTCTTCTCACTACTCCTTTTCTTGGGTTCCATCTCACATAAATTTTTGCGTTGCTTTTGCTAACTCCACGACCCAATTCGAATTTGGATTGTGCCAACAAAATACAAAAGAGTTTGCAGTTTTCCACATGTTCCGGAGGATCTCGACCAGCAGGTCTTGGGAAGGTAAGGTGTGCAGTGAGTTTCCGTGTTTTAGAAACCACTCTTCAATTCAACTGAGACCTTAATCCGAAACTTCTATATTCAACATGGGTGTCTCGAAATTTCCCTAGTCCACTCACAGAGAGGGAAGATTTACCCCACCGTTTTTGGGTGTTGTCAACAAAGAGGGCACACAAGTTCAGATAAGATTTTCCTCTTCCATAGGTCCTCGGTTGTTGGGAGAGCATTCTAATACAAGCTCCACATGTATTGTTTGACTTTGAGGGGTCGTCCAGGTTCGATATCATATTCCATACCTCTTTTGGGGGTCGATACGATGATGATGCTTGGTTTGCTTATTGTTGGTTCACTGTTCCTCTTGGGTTGTTGGAGGCACTCTTATTTTTAAGGGTTGATATGATGTAGGCACTCTTATCTTTCACAAAGATAACCGGGCTCCCAAGGTGAAACGCTTGGCAAGATGAAAACCTTATCAAGTCCTGTGGTTGAATCCTCGTTTTCTTCAATTCAATCGGAGCCATTCGTGCCGGGAACTAAGCCAATGGTAAATTAATCCTCCTACTCGCGATGCAAGCCAACTAAATCTTCTAGAAAAACATCAGGATACTCTTTAACAATTAGAATTTCTTCAAATTTTGCATCACCCTACTTGACATCTCACTATCGCAATTACATCCTTTACTTAGAATGTGGTGTGCTTGTGAGATTATCAATGGAGGACAACTAATCTTGTGGGGGATAAATACAACAAGAGTGTCATAACTTTCATATGGCGCTCACTTAAGTGCCATGACCTTCTTTTTCACGCACTTAAGTGCTACTTCAAAGTAAAATCAATCATTTGAGTATCATTTTCGACAAATTCTCCTACATGGATTTTTTTTTTTATAATAAATTTCCAATTTCAATGTGGATTTTTTTTTGAATTTTTTATTAATTTTCCAAATCAACACTATGATACACGTTAGATTTTCTGGCAAAGCAAATCACCAATGGCACTCAAGTCATCGAATTTTTAAATTTTTGGCATTTAAGTGAGCGCCACAAGAAAGTTATAATAATCCTAATGTACTTATTCCAAAAAGGCTTATACATGTGTCCATTGAATGAATGATTATTTAAATATTTGGGAAAAATGTTACCTATTTCGTCATGAACATATTGTATGGATGTCAATTCAATTTCGACTTTTCAATTTTATCAATATAATCATACAAATTTGCGCAATATTTAAATGCAGCCTTTCCTGCCAATTGCCATTGTTAATTGTGACATGCAAATCAACAAATTGCCCACATTAGCATGCCACTTAGGACACCCAACAATAACCAAATGCCATGTTAGCTAATTATTTGTGGCAATTGACAAGAAAGACTATATTGAAATATGGTGAAAGAGTTTAAGACTATATTGACAAAACAAAAAAATAAAATAGGGATGATTAAGTTAGTTGTTGACAAGAAAATTATGACAACTGTAATTGCATCATAAGACAATTCAATAAAACCGTTGGAAAAATATATATTTTTTCTCAATTTTAAATGCATTAAAGAAAGAAAAAAATGTAAGAAGTTATCTTAAATCAAGGACCTGCAAGAGATATTGCAATCGATTTAAGGTAATAAGGGGCATCAAAAGTCAAAAAAATGGATGGAAAAAGCACCAACCTTTATGCATTTGTCATTTTCACATAATTGTTCATTTAAATGTTAAACCTAATCTATTTATTTATATATGAGTGAGCGTCAAACAAAAGTTATCGCACATACAGTATACTTATCCCAATCTTATAGCCTTCAAAGCATATAACAAGTTTGTCCAGAACCTGAAAGTCAAAAAAATGGATGAAAAAGCACCAACATTTATGCATTTGTCATTTTCACATAATTGCTCATTTAAATGTTAAACCTAATCTATTTATTTATATTTGAGTGAGCATCAAACGAAAGTTATCGCACTTATAGTATGCTTATCCCAATCTTATAGCCTTCAAAGCATATAACAAGTTTGTCCGAAACCTGAAAGTCAAAAAAATGGATGAAAAAGCACCAACCTTTATGCATTTGTCATTTTCACATAATTGCTCATTTAAATGTTAAACCTAATCTATTTATTTATATATGAGTGAGCGTCAAACGAAAGTTATCGCACTTCTAGTATACTTATCCCAATCTTATAACCTTCAAAGCATATAACAAGTTTGTTCAGAACCAGAAAGTCAAAAAAATGGATGAAAAAGCACCAACCTTTATGCATTTGTCATTTTCACATAATTGTTCATTTAAATGTTAAACCTAATCTATTTATTTATATTTGAGTGAGCGTCAAACGAAAGTTATCGCACTTCTAGTATACTTATCCCAATCTTATAGCCTTCAAAGCATATAACAAGTTTGTTCGGAACTTGAAAGTATACTTTCTCTGCACAACAATCAATAATAGCATGAAGTGTCCATCACCAGTCCACGCCCAAGTATTAGGGATGTCAACGGTTTGGTTCGAGTTTCCACGAACTGGAACCAAACTAAACCATTAGGGACGTGTGTTTGCTTCGACCCAAATCAAATATGACTCAGTTCAGTTCGGACTGGGCTTAGTGGGTCTTTTTTTTTTTCCTTTGGCCTTCGTCCTCCACGGGATAATGGGAACAGTTAAGTGCTTATGCCTTCGTCCACGTCAACAGAACCACTTCCTGCATTATTGGTTTCTTTATTTAAAAAAACGCCAAACATACATCACTCTTTGTTCTCTCATCCTAAGTAGACCAACACCTACATGTAACACGCGACACGCAACACGTGACATGACACGACATAATATATCGACACGTCATTTTTTAAAAAACAGAGAATTTTAATATATTGAGACACGTTGTATATTAAATAATTAATTTGAATCAAATTCATAAATAAATAATTAATTAAAAAAGCCTAGAATGAATATATACTAAAAACATGAATCCGTCATTTATTAATATCATTCGTTGTTTCAATTTGATAAATTCAACTATATTTTAATAATTCATAAAACTTGAAGAAAAAACAAGAAACCATATTTAGACTTGCATGTTAGATATGTTGGAAAAGGAAAAAAAAAAAAAAAAAGATGGTTCAAGTTAGTGTTTAACCCAATGGAGTTCAGGGCAATGAATCTGAAATAAATTACTGCATGCTTGCAATGCATCTATTTTTTCAGATGGCCCTTTGTTGAGTTGAGATAGATGCTTGACGAAGAAACATGGATCTTCTCCTTTTTCCTCAACCAAATAGCTCGATATCTTGTTTTAGCGATCTTGATCAATCTAGTCTCCGCTTCATTCTCTTGCCTGTGTACTGCTAAATGAATGCTTCTCATGTATATATTGTTTGCTTATAGATTTTAAAGATGGCAATCCTACGTTAGGAAGCATGTTCAAAGACTTGTGGATGGTTCTAGGAATACAGATTTACAGATAAGTACGACGCCAACGCATTAGAGACCTATATGGAAAAAAAGTACATTGTAGCCTCTCATCTGTTGGTCATTAGAGACCTATATGGAAAAAAAGTACATTGTAGTCTCTCATCTGTTGGTCAATAATGCATCGTTTCCAAATGTGCTCATGAACATCATGGATCCGTACAAAACTATTTGAGATAATAGAACGAGAGGTGTGTCAACTGCAACTTGCTCTTAGGTATTATTCATGACTCATTTGAGATGTCTTAGGCGTGCGGTTAGTAACGCGGATTATTTTAAAGAGTAGTTAGGCCGATACTTATCTGTCTTACATCCACGCAAAAACATAATATTGTTAGGCAAGATCAGTATAGGTACTCAAGACACAACTGATCCTACAGACTTATTTCATTGTATCTCATAAATGATCAGCAGAGGCTACACGAGTTTTGAAACATTTGACTTTCTGCTAATGCAAAGATCTCTCTTGTATCGTTTAAGTTATTAAGGTCAGATTCTGGGGGAGGGAACGTAGTGGCGAATGAAAAGGAAAAATTGTGAATTCATTTTGTGGATGATATGAGCTGATCGATTTTCATTATATCTAAGAGCAGTATTTTTTGCACCAAATGAGGAGCAATGAAGGAAAGGAAGTGAAGAACTAGCTTCGTGCTCCCCATTCGCAGTTCGGGGTTTCGTAGTGCTAGACTAGTTCAGCATTCATGTTTAGGTTAGTTTGGCTCATTTTCTCTTAGTAAATTCTTGTGCTCATGATTTCCCACTTGCGGAGATAGAAATTGGCTGGGTTTTTTGATTGGTCGCGAGAGATTATCAGGTTCCTAGTCTCGTAACTAAAACGAGTCTCCTCAAATTTTTCGAGTCATGAGTAAGTTTCAAATGGGTTCGAGATATACTAATTTCTTGTTGGAATGAGCCTGGTGTTGAGTAGTTCCAAGTTACATTCAGAACTTATTTGTCGAAATAGGTTCTTTAATTTTTGGAACTCGAAACTTACTCTGCATATCCAGGAGTTTGGAATTTACTTTGCATACTTAGGAATGTAGAATCTACATTTTCATAAGTTCTAAGGTCTACCAAGGTTCCATCTGTAATTTAACGATTGTTGTGAATCATGATATTTAATGGCCACAATTTATTATAATTCGTTGATTACAACTCATATTTAAACACACAAATATTATGAAATATTAAAAAAAAGGTAAAGTTTTGGATATTGTTGGAATGGAAGTTCAATTAGTGGTTTTAGATTATACACTTATCATTAGACGCCATAGAATTCTGTAGGATCACACGAAGATATAAAAGAAAAAAACATAAAGACGTTTAGGTTCTTAGTTTAACCTAAAATTCCAAACTTACCCGTCAAATTAATTTTTCAATTTTTAGAATTTAAAATCTATAATGTATATCCTAGATCCTGAAACGTGACCGATTCCTACCTATTCAATTAAAACCTTGGAATCATGCTCACCTCTAAGTGGGCGTTACCAAACCTGTCTGACTTGAGACAGTGGCCAACCTTATCTTATTGCCGAGTCCTTAGCATCTTGAAGCGATATTAGCCGTTCATCTCCCGCGGACACGACTGCATAGGAGTCCGTTCCTTAGCCAACCAACTTAACCTGCATTGACGACCTCGATTTCGCAACAGCCAATCATCAGCCGAGAGGAACGACGCACGTCACACTTCCCATGTGCAGGCTGACGGGGAAACACCTTTCTTCCTTTCACATCGGATCGATTTGCCTGGGCCTCGACAGCATTCTCTGCGCGGTTAAAAAATCCCTCTCTCTCTCTCTCTCTCTCTCTCTCTGTGAATGGACAGAATAGCCAGTTTGAACATTCAGCTTTTAAGGTTACCGGTGCAGGATTCTGCTTTGACTTTAGTGCATCTAGGGCGTGGATCCAACGTGTTCCATGCAACCGCACGAAAACGATAATAAACATTAACGTTGCTCTCTCTCTCTCTCTCTCCTCACCTTCCCACTTCTGGAAATTGGGAAGGAGGGTGGTCCTTCCTCATTTTGCGGTCTCCTCCGCGCGATCATTGGCCTCTTTCTTGAACGTTAGTTCGCTCACTTCTTCTTTTTTTCTAGGTACGGATCTTGAATGAGGGCTGGAAAACATGGAAAAATGAACAATAATGAGACGACCGGTCATGCATCGGACTATCTGCTGCTTTAGCTGCCGACAGAGGTTGCCTTGTTTATTCACGATTTTAGGAAAGCAACATCTTGCAGAAGCGAAAGGGCATGTCGCTTCCCACGTACTCTTCTGCTGGTAAAAGTCAAGTGGCTACCGGTTGAATTTACCGAAGCGAAGCAAGCTCTTCCGGGAGAGTTCTTACGCAATATTTACAGTCGGCAGGCGGTATTTTCTGTGTTACGACCATCTAAGGGAGTGCTATTGTTTTAGTTCTTGTGTGTTATGGCACTTTTTATGGGGCTTATGACAAAATAATGTTACTTCGGCCGGTAGGACAATCGGCCTTCAGAAGAACCTCTTATATAGAACGGGTTCGGAAAGTCTCAGTCATCCTCGTAGAGAGTTGCTCCACGAGAACGTCCATTGGTGTTTTGATTTGGTCTTCAAATCGCACGTTTCGTCCGGGTTCCCAACTTGCCTTGCTCTTGAGTTGGCCATTCTACTCGACTAAGTAGTATTCCATTCGTGCGGTGGGTATATATGTATGGGCTAGCCTCAATATTTTCTTCCAACCATGTGCTTGATTGGTTGTTTAAAAATGTGGACATTACCCAGTTTTAATTTCAGTTAAGTTGGCATGTGAGTGACATATATAACTTATAAATGTGTTAAGTAGAGGCATTCATCCAACTAGGAATGGAGGATAATACAACCCGTAGAGAGGATTCCTCAACCGTGCCGGTGAAAATTTACATACTTGCTTTTTACATGCATGTGGTGTTACCATAAACACGTTGCCCACTATAGCATATATAAAACCGACACAACTCAAACAATAATGGTGAACGGCTTTGTGGTAGGTTTCAGTTCCACTTGGAATCTAAAACCTACATTGTCGAGACCGGTTCCCCTATATACCTTGAAATAGGGTCAGTTCTAGAGTGACTGGTTTCTGATTTGGTCTAGACTCACCAAGGGATTGGGAATTAAAATAGGAGAATTGGTTTCCCATTTCTAGAATTGAGAACCGAACCACTTGCTCCTTAGACAAAATCGATTGGTCTTGTCCTATTTCTGAGCAGTCTAATAGAACAAGTGGATTAACATATCTAGGTTGAAAGTTTTGAATTAATCAAATTGTCAATCTGTGTCGCTATTCGAAACTGAAATTTCGTCTAAGATTTGCGAAGAAGACTAGAGATGATGGGATCGTGATTATAGGGGAATGCTCAAGAAAAGGAGGAGGATTCAATCGATTCTTTTTCATAAACAACACACACAAATTTAAGGAAGGTGCAAGCAAGCGAGGGAGGTAAAATCGGTGAATTTTTTCAAGAAAAGAAAGTAAAATAAAGACAAAAAGCAAGAGACGAAAGAAGCAAAGACAAAAGGAGCAAGTTGGATGAATCGGTACAACAATATCAAAGCAACAAAGATTTGCTTCGTCATATGGAATAAGTGAAGCGTGAGAGGACATTAGGGTTTAGGTTTACACTTGACTTCTTTAAAAAATAAAAATAAACATCGGTCCAATCTAGTTCCCACCCAAGAACTAGGAATTGGATCAAAATCACTGATTCCATTATGGAACCTAGAACTAGACCAAAGCCCTCTAAAACTGCTCAAAACTAGTTAATTCCGTCCGATTTGAGTTGTTCCCAATTCGAGTTATTCTATATGTTTCACCTCCAGTAGGTTCCAAGGTTTTCTAGGAAACTTACCAAATTCTTTTCTTTTTCTTTTTATTTTTAGTCAAGAAAAATCAAAGTTATAGTAACAACAAAAATCTCCACTCACCTATAGCAACAATCCACTAAAAAAACTCTACAAAAATCACCAGCAACTTCATTGTACTGTCAACGCCATAATCAGCTCCGAATCTAAGACTCGCTTGAGAGGACCTTTACTGCTCGAGCTTAGGAACCTTTTAGCAGTCACTTTCCCTTACCAAACCCAAGAAAAACTGCAGAATATACCATAGAGGAGTTCTTTCTCCGTTAGCCCTTCACGCGACATTAGGAAAAAGTATCACTTTAAATTTGATAAAGTATATCAATTTAAAAATTCCGTTGAAAAATAATTTTCAAAAAAAGTTTTTCGAATTTTTTAAATTTTCTAGTATCCGTTATGAAAAATGAACTAGCTAAATTTTTTTTTTCTGCTATTGAAAAAAACATATTTAAAAGTGGGAAAAATATTTTCCACATTTCAACTCTTCGGAAATTGGGAAACATTTTCCATAATTTCTTCTACCCACTTTCTTTCACCAAATACATTTTTAATTTATTTTTATGTTCTTTTCTTATTTTTATTTTTAAATCGAGTTTTTCTTTTTCTTCCTTTTCTTCTTCCTTAGTCAATAGCCGACTACAGTGGTGGCTAGTGATTGGTCATAGGCTGACGAGACTCCGCCTCACCTGACCTAATGAAGTTGAGCTTGGGTCTTGCTAGTGATTGGCCATAGGTTGACGAGACTCCACCTCGCCTGACCTGGCGAAGTTGAGCTTGGGTCTTGCCTTATCCAATGAGGCTCAATCTTGCCGGAATCTAGTGAGCTTAAGCCTCGTTATTTGGGGTGAGGCCAGAGCTTGCCAATGGCCTCTTGCTGGCCGTTGCCATAGTGGGCGACCAGTCAAGGCCAAGGAAGAAGGAAAAAAAAAGAATTAAAAGAAAAAAAGAATTAAAAAATTAAAAATCGATTTTAAAAATAAAATAATAAAGGAATTATTGAGGATGAGTGTATGCATGAATAGATTTTTTACTGAATGATGGAAAATATTTTTTAATTCATTTCTAAATTTTAATCAAACACTAGAAAATATGAATATTTTCCTAAAAAATGATATCTTAGAAAATAATTTCCTGAAAATGTTATATTTTCGCGAAAACGAATGGAGCGTAAATCTCCAGTTCCTTGCGGAGGTCACGAAACATTCTGTCATGCAAGTAAGGTAAGGTAAGATAATGGCTTATACAGAGAAAATTATCAATTTTAATCTTGGAAGTTGACATTTTAAAAGAAAACCCGAGATTGCAATAAAAAGAAAAAGAAGGTGTGGAAAGAAATCGAACAGTTGGCATCTATTTTGGGTTACTTTAATTGCCTTGGGAAACGGGAATCCAATCTTGCATCACGTGCGATTGACTGAGATGGGTGTGAAAGAATGCTTGACCGATGTGGCAGTCACCCCTTGAAACACACAGAGCTACAAGAAACTGCAAACACTCTTTTTCTTTTTTCTTTTTTCGTTTTGCAAGATCCACATGCCATGACCTGGATTACAATCTAACAGTAGGTCACCGTTCATGGAAAGTATGTTTTCTTCGGCTGCTCCTGGTCCGGTTGGGTCCGGTGTGGTTCTTACGTTGGAACTTTGTAGTACTAATTCCAAATTACGACCAGGAGCTGAATCGATAACTAACCGGTCCGATTTCAAGGTGGAATTGGGGATTGGATCGATTTCAAAATTCGGAGCTAGGAACTAGACCGGTTAGTCCTAGGATCTGGAATTGGACCGATGGTCTAATTCGGTTTGGTTTTGGTCCAACAAACTAATCACTTTTTTCCCCATTGCTTTTTTTTTCCATTACCTTTTTTCCCACTACGTCAAACGGGACCAAAATATGTTTAGTTCATATTTTACAATTTTTTTTAAATTAATAAATTAAAAAGTATATTTAGTTGGTCCGATCTAGTCCAATTTTACTTTTAGGAATCGGGGAGCTGGGCCAAGCGCCTTGAGAATCGGACCAAATTGGCTACTCCAAGAGGTTTTCAGCTTGGACGGTCTGTTTTTGCACGACCCTACCGATAACCGCACTTGAGAATTTTGTGGATTCAACTATGCAAATGATGAAGATGAAGAATGATGATGATGGAGATAAAGGATAAACTGAACAAGGGATCTTGAACAAGAACGAATCTGTATCTCATTCCATTGTATCCAAGTTCTTTGTACAAAGTGAAATGAAAGAATACAATTGATCAATATACGAGCTTCTCTGCTCTATTCTCTCTAACTCTCTTCTTTCCATCATGCTTCTCTTGAGCTCGGTTCTTTCATTATATACTAATGGAAGTACCAAAACTAATAACCAACTAAAACCGAACTAACCGACTCCAAACTAACAAACAGATTTTTACAACTAAGAATAACAGAGCAGCAAGTTCAGATATTTGGCAATCCTCGTCAATCCATATCTTCGGTTTTCGATTAATCTCCACCGTTAATAGAACTAGTTATCCACGTCTTCAGCTCATTCTCTTCACGATAGACTTCGATGATCTCTGTCTATTACTTGTTGAGGGTCTTTGTGGCTATCTTGATGTAGTGGAGTAAGGCCATTCATCTTGGTGTAGTATGCGGTGACAATGTTGACAACCTTGATCCTCTGTTATGGATGGTCTTGATCCTTTAACATTCCCCCTCAAATTGGGAAGGGTAAAGGATCCCATTCCCAATTTGGTTCGGAGATTAAGATGAGACGATCGTGATAGTGACTTAGTGAATATATCAGCTAATTGAAGATGAGTAGAGATATCGAACACTAATGGAACCGAGAGGAGACTTTCTCTCGGACGAAGTGAAAATCAACTTCAATATGCTTGGTTCGAGCGTGTAATACTGGATTGGCTGTGAGAGAAATTGCTGATTTATTGTCACAGTATATGAAAGTAGGAGACTGAAGAGAAATGCCAATATCTCGTAGCACAAACGTTATCCGGTTAGTTCAGCAGTTGTGGAAGCAAGTGCACGGTACTGCTTCGGTTGAGGACACGGAAACCGTAGGTTGTTTCTTGCGAGACCAAGAAAGTAGATTAGAACCAAGGAATGTGCACAATCTGTTGTAGAACGTCGTGTAGTGGGACAACGCCCTTGCATCGAGAGAATCCATAGAGATTTATTGAACTTTGGGCATGAAGATAGATTCCAAGATGCATAGTACCTTTGACATATCTAAGGACTCTTTTTAGTTGATGAAAATCTTCTTCAGTAGGCTGTTGCATCTTTTGACAGAGAAGATTAGTAGCAAAAGCCAGGTCTGGTCGAGTAATGGTTAAGTATTGAAGAGCACCAACTAGGCTTCTGTATTTGATAGGATCTGTGAGCTGATTTGCAGGACCAGCTATGGAAATTGATCGAAGAGGTAAGGGTGTTGAGATTGGTTTACAATCAGCCATATGAGCTCGTTTCAGCAAGTCAGTGGCATATTTTGTTTGACACAAAAAGAGATTCTGTGAGGTTCGTTTGGCCTCAATGCCCAAAAAATAGTGAAGATACCCAAGGTCCTTCATATGAAAATGGAGACTAAGTTTCTGAATGAGGGAAGTTAGGAGATGTGGTGAACTACCAGTCAAGATGATATCATCAACATATAGAAGCAACGAAGCGTATGTGAGTACGTATGTAGAACAAACAATGATGGATCTGTAACAGGCGAAGAAACCACTTTCAAGGATGAATTTGCTGAATTTATCGAACCAAGCTCTTGGTGCTTGTCGAAGACCATATAGGGACTTGTGAAGTAGACATACATGATTTGGCTTTTGATGATTAATAAAGCCAGGTGGCTGTTCCATGTGTACAGTCTCGTTCAAGTCTCCATGAAGAAAAGCATTCTTGACATCAAGTTGGTGTATTGGCCAGTGCTTTATCATGGCAAGAGATAGTACTATTCGAATTGTTGTGTGTTTCACAACTGGACTGAAGGTCTCAGTGAAGTCAAGTCCTTCTTCTTGGTGAAAGCCTTTGGCAACTAGACGAGCTTTAAGTCTATCAAGGCCTCCATCTGGTGTGAGTTTGGTCTTATATACCCACTTACAGCCAATTACATTCATCTGGTCAGTTCTTGGAATCAAAGTCCATGTTTGGTTTTGATCAAGAGCATCCATTTCTTCTGTCATAGCCCTGTACCATGCTTCATTAGCTAAGGCTGATTTGACAGATCGTGGTTCCATAGGAACTTGATAGACAGCTGAATAAGCATACTTCGGATTTGGTTTTCGAATCCCAGACTTTAGTCGGGTCTGCATATGATGATTATTGGGATTAACTTGAGACGAGGACATAGTGGTATTGGAATTGCAATTCCCTTCATCAGAGTTGCTTTCAGCTGGAAGATCATTATGTGAGGATGAAGAACTGACCAATGTACTGGTAGTATGTTGTTCCTGAGAATTAGGCAGATCTGTTGGCACAGGTTCTATTGAAGTCCTGTGAGATTGGTCATCTGTTATTTCCTCATTCTGCATAGTTCTTGAGGAAATTGTCTGAGACTGTTGTCTGTGATATAGAGTAGGATTGTAGCAATCATGTAGATCAGGATGAATCTGATCTTTACCTGACTGATGTAAGGAGCCATTATATGTTGACTTGGTTCTTGAGGGTTCGAGGATTTGTATTCCTTCAATCCATTGTTTGTACAAGTTTGTATACTGTCCATACCCATTGGCGAGCTTCTTTATAAATGGATAAGAATGCTCATCAAAGACAACATGCCGCGATATACACACGATTATTAGTTGGAAGCAAACATCGATACCCTTTGTGCTGGTTGCTATAACCCAAGAAGATACAAGGAAGAGATCGAGGATCAAGTTTATGACTTGCATATGGTCGTAGGCATGGATAGCATGCACAGACCAAACACCCTCGAGATGATCATACCTTGGCTGTCTATTATGGAGTTTGTTATAGGGTGTGTCCATCTTCAACTTTGGTGTGGGAAGTATGTTTATGATGTAATTAGCTGTCACAAATGCATCTACCCAAAAAGTTAGTGGAACTTTTGAGTGATATAGCATAGCTAACCCCGGTTCAACAATATGTCTATGCTTCCGTTCGAAACCCCATTACGTTTCCGTGTGTGAGGACATGATATAAGCTGTCTAATTCCATGATGTCTCAGATAACTTTGAAATCTGTTGCTTACGAACTCTCCTCCTCCGTCACTCTGGAAGATTTTAATCTGGTGATTATACTGTCTTTCAACTAACTTACGGAATTGAACAAATATGTCATAAAACTCAGACTTGAGCTTCATAGGATATAGCCAGCAATATCGAGAGAAATTGTCAACAAAGATCACATAGTATCTAAACTTTTGAACAGAATCGTTGGTGATGGTCCCCAAATGTCACAATGAATTCTTTCTAATGGAAAATTTGATATAGAATCGATAAAGGAAATGATAAAGCTGTACTTTTAGCTAGTTGACAGCTACTGCAAATAGTCTTAGATGATAGACTAAATTGTATAAGCTTCTGTTGTTGCAAATGCTTAACTACTTGAGCATTTGTGTGAGCTAAACGCTGGTGCCATGTGTCTTCATCGACTATCTTTTGCCGCGAGTAAAGAAGGCCTCGTAGTTTGTGAATTAGCTTGATAAAGTCCTCGGTTTTCCTTCCGAGCTTCACCATTGTGTTGGTAATGTTGTCCTTTACATAAACACCGGTTTTATCAAAGATAAAGGAACAAGGGTAGTCGTACGTGAGTTTAGATGCGAAAGAAGATTCTTCTTTATCTCGGGACAATTAGAACATTATTAAGAGGTAATGTCTTGTTCTTTGTTTTCAGCCAAGTGTTGCCAATGTGAGTTACGGGTAAACATGATCCATTGCCTACCATAACAAGTATCATTTCCTTGATATTTAGAAAGAGTATGGAGCATACCGGGATTGGCACCGATGTGAGTGTAGCTCCGAGTCGAGGATACCACTCACTTCTGTTGAGTCCTCAACTTGTATTCTTTGCTAAAGCTGCTGGAATATCTTCTCGCTTGATAAGAATTGTCAAACCTATACCAGCGGCGAAGAGCATCATGTCCGAGATCTTTTACATATTTGACATTCTATTCGAGTGCCACTTGTTTCTTTTTCCTGCAAATTCTTACTCGAGTTCACAGATGGGTAAGTATTGACATTCTGATATTTTTGTGAGTAAGTGGTGTAGGGTCTAAACCCTTGATTTGTTATAGGGATAACATTTTTCTGACTGGGATGTTGATTTCCTTGTCCTGAATTTGAGATATACGTTCCGTAATTCGATATCTTTCAAAGCCACGACCTCTATTGTTTCCAGTTACGCCATAAACACCGGCTACGCCTCGACCATAGCTTCGACCACCTCGTAACCTCCTCTACGAGATATAAATCCGAAACACGAGAGATGTAGTCTTCATCTGTGACATCTTTAGATTGTTCCTGAAACTGTTTTTGTCCAAAGAAGGCCAAATTCGGATTGAATTGATTTCTAGAAAAGGTCTTGAGTCTTGATTCAAACCTTTCTAATTGAGCAATTACCTCATCATACTCAGGCTGAGGCTTTAAACAATATATGGTAGTTCGAAAGTTTTCATACTCAGGCCCTAAACCTTCCAAAACACCAAACATTTTGGTTATTTCATCCACCGGTTTGCCTATTGCATTCAACTCGATCACATATGGATTTATGTTTCTCGAGATAAACAAAGCAAGAGTTTGTTCATGTTTTTGGCATGATTGAAGTTTCCCCCTTAGTTCGAACTCTCTAGCAATTGACTTATGTGTGAACCTTTTCAGAAGAGTTTGCCATACTTCAGATGATGTTTCTAATCCAATTATCAAGCTCAGGATGTTTTCAGTAACAGCTCCAGAGATCCATGATGAAATCAACTGATCTGTTCTAGTCCAATCAGTGTAATCTGGATTGATAAGATCTGTTTCGCAACCTTCATCCTCTATTTGTATTATTCGAGGAGGTGAAGTGATATCTCCATTAACAAAACCAAACAGATCCTGACTTTTCAAAAACCTTTGGATTTGAGCTTGCCACAACAGGAAGTTGTCCTCAGCAAGCTTGATTGTGACAAAGTTTGTGATATTCACATGTATCGGGAAAGGGTACTTTGGAGTTCTTATTGCCATTACTACGAACTTTTAGCTTGACAAAGATGACACCAATAATGCTATGAGTTCTTTCGTGTTTACCTTGATCCGAGAGATCTTCATTGTTTGATCATAGCTTCGTCTTGATGCCCGAACGATTCTTGGACAGATTTCTTCATTCGATGCTCGAAAAGTTCTGCTCGATACCATGAGAATTTTGTGGATTCAACTATGCAAAGGATGAAGATGAAGAATGATGATGATGGAGATAAAGGATAAACTGAACAAGGGATCTTGAACAAGAACGAATCTGTATCTCATTCCATTGTATCCAAGTTCTTTGTACAAAGTGAAATGAAAGAATACAATTGATCAATATACGAGCTTCTCTGCTCTATTCTCTCTAACTCTCTTCTTTCCATCATGCTTCTCTTGAGCTCAGTTCTTTCATTATATACTAATGGAAGTACCAAAACTAATAACCAACTAAAACCGAACTAACCGACTCCAGAGAAACTAACAAACAGATTTTTACAACTAAGAATAAAGAGCGGCAAGTTCGAGATATTTGGCAATCCTCGTCAATCCATATCTTCGGTTTCGATTAATCTCCACCGTTAATAGAACTAGTTATCCACGTCTTCAGCTCATTCTCTTCACGATAGACTTCGATGATCTCTGTCTATTACTTGTTGAGGGTCTTCTGTGGCTATCTTCTGATGTAGTGGAGTAAGGCCATTCATCTTGGTGTAGTATCGAGCGACAATGTTGACAACCTTGATCCTCTGTTATGGATGGTCTTGATCCTTTAACAGCACTAACCTGGACAAGGACCGGTTCCGACGAGAGGTTGCCTCGTTTATTAACGATTTTAGGACGACAACATCTTGGACAGCGAAAGGGCATGTCGTTTCCCACGAACTCTTCTGCTGGTAAAAGGCAAGTGGCCACCGGTTGAATTTACCGAAGCAAAGCAAGCTCTTCCGGGAGAGTTCTTATGCTATTATTTACTGATCGGCGGCGGTATTTTACGTGTTACGACGATCTAAGGGAGGGCTATTGTTTCGGTTTTTGTGTGTTATGGCACTTATTATGGGGCTTATGAGTAATGTTATTTCGGCCGGTAGGACAATCGGCCTTCGAGAAGAACCTCTTATATAGAACGGGTTAGGAAAGTCTCGGTCATCCTCGTAGAGAGTTGCTCGCGAGAACGTCCATTGGTGTTTTGATTTGGTCTTCAAATCGCACTATTTTCCCAACTTGCCTCGCTCTTGAGTTGGCCATTCTACTTGACTCAGTAGTATTCCACTCGTGCGGTGAGTATATGTATGGGCTAGCCCCTATATTTTCTTCCAACCATGCCTTTGATTGGTTGGTTAAATATGTGGACATTACCCACTTTTAATTTCAGTTAAGTTGGCATGTGAGCGATACGCAACTTGTAAATGTATTAATTAGAGGTATTCATCCAACTAGGAATGGAGGATAATACAACCCGTAGAGACGATTCCTCAACCGTGTCGGTGAAAACTTATGTACTTATTTCTCACATGCATATGATGTTACTATAAACACATTGCACACTACAGCATATATAAAACTAACACTACTCAAACAATGAAGGTGAGCGGTTTTATGATAGGTTTCAGTTCCACTTGGAATCTAAAATCTACCCTGTCGAGACCGGTTCCCTATATACCCTAAAATGGGGTCGGTTCTAGGGTGAATGGTTCCTGATTTGGTCTAGACTCACAAAGGAATCGGGAATTGGACCAAGGGAGACTGGTTCCCCATTTCTGGAATTGAGAACCGGACCACTTGGTCCTTAGACAGAACCGATTGGTCCTATTCAATTCCCGAGCAGTCTACTAGACCAAATGGATTAACATATCTTGGCTGAAAGTTTTGGATTAATTGAATTGTCAATAATTGTCAATCCATGTCACAATTCAAAACTAGGATTTCGTCTAAGATTTGCGAAGAAGACTAGAGATGATGGGATCATGATTGTAGGGGCACGCTCAAGAAAAGGAGGAGGATTTAATGGATTCTTTTCCATAAACAACACACAAATTTAAGGAAGGTGCAAGTAAGCGAGGGAGGTAAAATTGGAGAATTTTTGCAGGGAAAGAAAGTAAAATAAAGAAAGAAGCAAGAGACAAAAGGAGCAAGTTGGATGAATCGGTACAACAATATCAAA
The DNA here is from genome assembly GCA_016097485.1 of Eucalyptus sideroxylon x Eucalyptus melliodora. Classification (NCBI taxonomy): domain Eukaryota; kingdom Viridiplantae; phylum Streptophyta; class Magnoliopsida; order Myrtales; family Myrtaceae; genus Eucalyptus; species Eucalyptus sideroxylon x Eucalyptus melliodora. The sequence goes on from CM027828.1 coordinate 32,355,198, forward strand.
GCAAAAAAGATTTGCTTCGTCATATGGAATAAGTGAAGCATGAGAGGACATAGGGTTTAGGTTTACACTTTACTTTAAAAAATAAAAATAAAAATTTGTCCAGTCTAGTTCCCACCTAAGAATTAGGAATTTGATCGAAATTACTGATTTCATCATGAAACTTGGAACTAGACCAATGCCCTTTATAACTGCTCAAAACTAGTTAATTCGGCCTCGATCGGGTTGTTCCCGATTCGGGCTATTCAATATGTTCACCTCAAGTAGGTTCCAAGGTTTTTTTAGGGAACTTACCAAATTCCTTATTTTATTTTATTTTATTTTTTCGTTTTATTTTTAGTTAAGCAAAATCAAAGTTAAAGTAACAACAAAAATCTCTACCCATCCATATTACCAAAAAAAAAAAAATCTCTACCGATCCATAGCAATAATCCATTAATTAAACTCTACAACCATTGGGGTGGGGGCACCCTTCCAACATGGAAGGGGTAGGTGGGGGGTTTGAATCACCACTTTTTCGGAGGTTGGGGTGAGGACGGATTAGTTTTCAGTGTAGGTTTCAACTCCCACGCCCTGCAAGAAGGCATGGCAAAAGTCTGAGAATGAGAGTTAGAATATGAGTAGAATATGGTAAAATAAAATAAAAACTCTACAAAAATCACAAGCAACTTCGTTGTGCCGTCAAAGTCATAATCAGCTCCGAATCTAAGACTTGCCTGAAAGGACCTTTACTACTCGAGCTTAGGAACCTTTTAGCAGTCACTTTCCCTTACCAAAGCCAAGAAAAAACTGCAGAGTATACCATAAAGATCCTCTTTCTCCGTTAGCCCTTCACGCGACATTAGCAAAAAGTATCACTTTAAGTTTGACAAACTATAACAATTTGAAAATTCCATTGAAAAATAATTTTCAAAAAAATAATTTTCGAATATTCGATATTCATTTTACGGAAAATGAACTAGCTAAAAACATTTTCCGCTTTTGAAAAAATATATTTAAAAGTGAAAAAAATGTTTTCCACTTTTCAACTCTTCAAAATTTGGGAAACATTTTTCATAACGTTTTCTACCCACTTTCTTTCATCAAATATATTTTCCATTTATTTTTATGTTTTCTTTTTTATTTTATTTTTTAAATCGACTTTTCTTTTTCTTCCTTCTCTTCTTCCTTAGTCGGTTGTTGACTACGGCGATGGCTAGCGATTGGCCATAGGCCGATGAGTCTCCACCTCGCTTGACTACAGCCTTGTCAGCTTGGGGTGAGGCCAGAGCTTGCCAATGGCCAATTGCTGGCCGTCGCCATAGTGGGTGATTGCCAAGACCAAAGAAAAAGGGGGAAAAAAAGAAAGAAAAGAATTAAAAATTTAAAAATTGATTTTAAAAATAAAATAATAAAGAAATTATTGAAGATGAGTGCATGCAGGAATAGATTTTTCTTACTGAACTGCAAAAAATATTTTCTAGTTCATTTTCAAATTTTAATTGAACATTAGAAAATATGATTATTTTTCCGAAAAATGAATTCTTAGATTTTTTTTTTCAAAAATATTACATTTTTTGCAAAATGAACAAAACGTAAATCTCCAATTCCCTCGCAGAGGTCACGAAACATTCTATCATGCACGTAAGGTTAGGTAAGAAAATGGCTCATACAGAGAAAATTATCAATTTTAATAGTGGAAGTTGACATTTTGAAAGAAAACCCGAGATTGCAATAAAAACAAAAAAGAAGATGTGGAAAGAAATCGAACAGTCGGCATCTATTTTGGGTTACCTTAATTGCCTTGGGAAACGGGAATCTAATCTTGCATCACGCGCGATTTGACTGAGATGGGTGAGAAAGAATGCTCGACCGATGTGGTAGTCACCCCATGAAACACACGGAGCTACAAGAACCTGCAAACACCCTTTTTTTTTTTCTTCTTCTTCTTTTTTTCGTTTTGCAAGATCCACATGCCATGACCTGGATTACAATCTAATAGTAGGTCACCGTTCATGAAAAGTACGTTTTCTTCGGCTCCTCGTCTGGTTCGGTTCGATGCGGTTCTTACGATGGAACTGTGTAGTACCGATTCCAAATTACAACCATGAGCTGAATCGATAACTGACCGGTCCGATTTCAAGGTCGAATTGGGGATTGGATTGATTTCAAAATTTGGAGTTGGGAATTAGACCAATTGATCCTAGGATCTGGAACTGGACCGATAGTCTAATTCAGTTTGGTTTTGGTCCAACAAACTAATCAACTTTTTTTTCCTATTGTTTTTTTTTTCCATTACCTTTTTTCCCACTACTTCAAACGGGACCGAAATATGTTTAGCTCATATTTTACTATTTTTTTTTTTAAAATAATAAATTAAAAAGTATATTAAGTTGGTTTGATCTAATCCAGTTCCACTTTTAGGAATCAAGAGCCGGACCAACTATCTCGAGAACCAGACCAAACTAGCTATTTCAAGAGGTTTTTGGCTTGGACGGTCCGTTTTGCACGCCTTATCATCGACAACTGTACTAACTTGGATAAGGATTGGTTCCGATCTTATCTTGATCCGTACTAACCCTTGTTTTAACGGATGTTTGTGATAAATGCGTTCACTGATACGTGAACCTGGGATGTCTTTATTTACTGAGGCTGTCTTGTCTTTAACGACTAATGTGCAAGGGGTCTTAAGTAAAGTAAGGATTTGAATAATTGCATGCGTAACATCAAGGAAGAAACCCTACACATATGTTCGGCAGCCTATTAGGAATTTGACAGACACTGTCTTGTCAAGACAGAGAAAGAGAATTTGCGACCCACGTGACCCCGGCCATCACGAAACCCTCAGGCCCTAATTATTGGTCGCACCGTTTCTAAAATTCAACATCAATTTTGATGTCTAGGAATTCTCCTCCCCAGTTGAGACCGCGACACGCGTGTGGAAATTCTGTACGTAGCTTTTGAGGAATGCATTAGCGGTGTCTACGGGGGGACCATATTATCGTATTCCCAATGGCGCGAATCTAGCGTGAACCGAATGGCCGTATTAGGTGCATTAGGTGTACGTGAGACGGGCCGGCAAGGAATCTCGACTCCAACTTCTGTCCTTCGGCTCAAGGGTCAGAGCTCCAGGGGAGATGGGCATTTCATCGACGTTCCTTTCCGACAGCAGGGAACGTTTGTCCTCGAGTTCTTCGATTTCTTCCCTTCTTCTTCTTCTTCTTCCTCTGCGCTTCTTCTCAACGGCGTACTTATTGCTCGATGCGACGTCCGTGCTGTCGGGTGGAGTGCGCCGTCGGGGCTTTGGCATTTGGAATAACAAACTTTCAAAATTCTCCTGGGAGGCGGAAGTGACCCTTTGGCTTATATCATATTTTTCTGGGTGGCTAGCGAACTTTCCAAAGCTTCTAGCGAAGTCTTGAAATGAAGTCTTGAAATTTAAGTGTGGAAGGAAAGATCCAGAAGGAATGGTAGGCGACTTCTGTACAGATATGATAATTTAATGAAAACCCTACTTTACATGGATTTTATTACTTATGCATGATTTTGGTTGGTCCAAGAAAATAAAATAGTGTGTCTTCTTGGTTTTTACAACGAGGGAACAGAGCACAGATTCCCCCCCACATGAAAATATCACTTTAAAAATAGGGAGAGATCCTCCCATTCCATAGTGCAGCGTGGGCAAAGATTTAAATAATGGACAACATGCTCCAATGAACCTCGACCCACCGGGGTTCCAAAACAAGCCATGCGGAATACTTTGCCGATCTCTTTCATGTATAAGTCGGATCGGGCAGAGATGAAACTCAATGCAGAAGATATAAATTCCGTAAGCAAGCGATGTGGAATGCGTTAACATTGCCTTTCGTGTGTAAACTGGAGTAATGGGGCCGCCACACATGAACTCGACGCCGACACCATATCGAATTGCCCCGATCCGAAAGCTTTCCATAAAGAACATACAAAACTCGCAAACAGGTGGTGCGAGATGCCTCGACAGACCATATTTTCTCCCGTCCATCTTTGGAATTTCAATGCTGGATAAATGAGATTTCCCTGGCCCGAGTGTTCCGCACTTTTTATGTTTTTTAATAAGTGAAGAAGGTGCATCCAAATCAATTACCAATTGGCAACCAAATCCCATCTCTTCAATCATAAAATTCTTGGCATGCTTGTGTGGAAAATGAGGTTTTTAGCTAGGGTTAATTCCAAAGGGTGGTCCCCCATTTTACTCGTGACGAGGGGTGAAAAAGAAGTACACATGTGCAAAAAGGGCAATAATTGGACGTGCTAGATGCAGCCTCGACAATATATGGAAACCGCGTACACGAGGGGCCCCTTTCACGGTAATAATAACATTTTCTAGTCTTTCTTTTGGGAAATTAAGCACTGATTTTTATTTAATTCCAGGCACTCATAGCCTTCCATGAATATATAATTGCTGACATATTGAAATTTCATATAATTTTCTCATTTTGTAAAACTTCAAATAATACCCTCCTTTTTTTTTTTTTTTCATTCTCTAATTTTAGAGGAAGTCGTAAGCAAAAGTTGTAGGTCGATAGATTATAGAGCATCGCTTCCCCTCATGTTGAAGAAGCGAGAGTTTCCGACACGATGCGACACTAATGCATGCCTCAATCCTAAGATGTAATCAGGTGATCAGGATTCATTCCAATCACTCAGACATGATTGATGAGCAGTTTATTTAGTCGAGTTCCGCCTGCATAGATAATCCCGGATCGAGCCATTTTGCGTTCAACTGACCTACGCATGACACTACACTATTTCTTCAATCCTATCAATCATTGCAAGACATGATCGATTGTGTATGTTCTTCGTGATGATCTCGCGTGGTCTAATTCCCCGAGCTGAAGCCCCCGCAAGGTCAAGACTTTTGGGCAATTTCAATCATGGAGCCGTCGCATTAAAATAATGTGGATTGTCAAAATACCTTTCTCACGGTCAAAATCCGCTCAACGTGGTCCAATAATAATAATAATAATAATAATAATGAATTCCTCAGTCTATGCGCCTAGCTAACAAGACCTTACGACGTTTTGTGTTTTCCTATTTCCCGAAGCCCGTCATCGGACCGTGCAGATTAATGTTCATCCCGCGAAACATTTCACTAACCTCATTTGACAGGACAAAACACAGACACAAAATTCAAACGAGTGGTCCGCATTCGCACCCGGTACCTCAACGAGCCGAACACGTACAATTTTTCTAAAGAAACCTGGTACGTGAATGAGACCCGACCTGGACCGTCGAGAGTTGTCAGGTCCCCTCGGGACCTCCCGCCCGCCCCCGAACCACCCGAGACGGTCCCGGATTCAGTTCAGTACGTGTACTAGGTTCACGCCCCCGAACCACCCGAGACGATCCCGGATTCAGTTCAGTACGTGTACTAGGTTCACGCCCCCGAACCACCCGAGACGATCCCGGATTCAGTTCAGTATGGGCATTAGGCCCCCCACAGGGGGTCCTGCTACAAATATTTCGGAACGTGTCGAATCTTACAAAAAAGACAGAGAAGAGAGAGGAGGAGAGGAACGGGAAGGCAAGAGGCTGTGCCGAAAGAAGTAAACAAAACGAAAGAGGACAAGAAACAGGAGAGAGAGAGAGAGAGAGAGAGAGAGAGAGATGCGAAAATGAGCACGTTTGGGAGAGAGAATCATGGGGCCGGGAGGGAGGAGGGCATAAGGCTCGGTCACATGACCACAGGCGCAGGATCGAAATCGGGCACGTTGTGTGCGTGGCGCCTTCTAAACTCTCTCTCTCTCTCTCTCTCGCTCTCGCTCTGTCCCTTTAAATTCGTCGCGTGCCAGCAGTTGCCAAGGGCCATCGTCACTCCTGACCCCTCGACCCCTCCTCTCCTCTCCTCTCCTCTCTCACTCTCCTCCCTTCTCTCCTCCCTTCTCTCCTCCGGGTACATGCAAGAATTCAAGGGGGAGAGGGAGAGAGCGAGCTTTGAACATGGGGAGGAGCCCGAGGTGCGACAAGGACGGGCTCAACAAAGGAGCGTGGACGGCCGCGGAGGACCAGATCCTGATCGACTACGTCAAGCTCCACGGCGAGGGCAAATGGAGCCGCCTCTCCAGGGAAACCGGTAAGCTTTCCTCGTGCACGGGAAGCCCCGCGCGCGCCCGCCCGGTTCGCTTTCTGGGTTTTGTACGCTGCAGTTCGGTGTGGGGTTCTCCTCTCCGTAGAATATCATGCATCCCCTCTTGCCCGGCTGGTGTGCGCAGAGCTTTAGGGCTCGTGCGCCGCCATGCGAATCGGTCTTCGATGTTAGCGTCTGTGGTTGCTGTGGCAGTTGCTCCGAACAATCGGAATTACTATCCTAGTACTAGTACGGCTCGAACGGGCTCTCGTGAATGACGGCCGACAGCCTTACCTGGTCTCGATTTTCTCGAGCGCTGTTATCCTTTGATGATGAGAGTTGCTGCCCTGGAAACCCGTACCGCAATAATTCAAAGAGCAGAATTATGCCGGGACTGTTCCTTGTGGAACGCGCAGTCAAGACTTGGTTTTTTGGCCTATTTCTGCTTTAAGCTTCTTCATGATCAATCACTTTTGTACTCCTTTGGTCTTTCATTGCCTCCTATCGTAATCGCAGGCAGTACTGTTGCCCGCTTTCCTTTCTTTGTAGCAGCAGATTCCATTTGTCATCTTCTTCTTGGATTTCTCTTGGTCTTTCCAGATATCTATCCTCCAATAGTATCTGCTAAGCGCCATATTTCAGAACAAATTAGACTGAGAGTTAAAATCAGGAGAGTCGTCGTGCTTCGGTTTTAACTTTCGATGGTTCTCGTGAAGGTCTAAGAAGATGCGGCAAGAGCTGCAGGCTGCGTTGGATGAATTACCTCAGGCCCGACATCAAGAGAGGGAACATCTCGCCCGACGAAGAAGAACTAATCATCCGGCTGCACAGGCTTTTGGGCAACAGGTACAGATCATCACGTCCTTTTTTTATTTATTTATATTTATTTCAACTAATAATTCTAGCAATAGGAACCCTAGCTGGACACAAATAGAAAATGAACCGAACCCATGATCACGTAGGTGGTCGTTGATTGCTGGAAGGCTTCCGGGGCGTACGGACAATGAGATAAAGAACTATTGGAACACCAACTTGGCCAAGAAGCCCGAAGCATTGAGGACGATCCAATTCCACCATTTGCACAGAGCGCCGACGGTCCAACCTCCCTCGACGTCGCAGCAAGAGCTGGAACAGCAGAGGGTGCCGGAAAGCAACATTCGTGGAGTTGCCAATACCGAGCCACAAGTTGCTCAACAGAATGCTGCTAATGGGGAAATGGGACCATCCCGAGATGGCAATTACTTGCTGAAGCAAATGCTTTCAGACTCGGATATGAGCGACGGGTCGTTATCATTCAACTCGGAGGAGGAATCGCCGGACTTCATGATGGATTTCAACGTGGACGACATTAGCCAGTTCCTCGACTCGGATTTCTACAAGCTCGGTCCGGACCAAAACGGCTATTCCCATGACGGGGAGCGAGACAGCAAGTGCCCACCCTACTTGAACCAGCAACTCGTGCCGCCGGAGGAGGCCGGGAAGGATCTGGACAACAGCCTGCGCATCCGAGATGATTCGGTGTCGGCGTTCCAGTCACTGGCGTCGTTATTCGAATCTGACGACGAGAAGTGGGCGGGAGGCGGTGATAAGGCCGACTTTGCATTGTCTGGAAAGAACGGTTGATTTTGCCTATAGCAGAGAGAGAGAGCTGCGTGTAGTCTTGGAGAAGTTGGTCACGATAATAATCAATCAATCGTGATCTTGAAGATTCATTTCATCCCTAGGGTTTTAGAAGTTCCATGTCACTCTCTTGTGATAAAATAATTCTGTAATCATCATTGCTGCAATTCTCCCAAACCTTTCCACAATAAGACCGGATCAGATCCATTTCATGTCTCAAACTCAATGAGCAAAAAACAAAGTACACATGCATGGTGGAATAAAATTAAAAGAAATAAGCGTACCGAAAGTCTTAAAATTTGTCATGAAAATGTAATGGATTTTTAAAACTTTCAAAAAGTGCAATTAAGTCTTAAAATTTGTCATGAAAATGCAATCAAGTTATAAAACTTGTCATATTAGTCCAATCAAGTCCTTCTGTAGAATGTATTTTTTTGAAAATTTTAGAACTCAATTACATTTTTGTAATGACTCACCCTACGGTAAACGCGCTGGTTTGCGCCTTCCCCCCTCATCCGGGAGGGGAGGGATTCAAACCTCCGCGCCCCCATTACGTGACTTAAGTGGAGTGCCATGGGAGGTGAGCCCCTGCGCTAGTGCTCCCACTTGGTTTGCGCTGTTTCGATTTGCTACTGCACGATGGTCAGGATCATAAAAAAAAAATTATATTTTTGTAATAAGTTTAATGACTCGACTACATTTCTATAATAATCTTTAGGGTTTAATTATACTTTTGAAAATTTTAAAACTTAATTATATGTTCATGATAAGTTTTAGGATTTTCATCGCACATGCGAGTTTTGCATCGAAGGGCTGCGCCCTTTCTCCATCCTTGACGTTCGGATGGCAAGGTGGCCAACTGCCTTTCAGAGGCTGCTCTGGGCCAATAGCAATTCGTGCATGGGGGGGGAGACAGACAAGTACTTTCGATAGATTTGAGCAGAAGTCCACTTGCCACTGCATTACTTGTACAACCATGTACAAGCATGTGATCAAAATGACCTTGGACAACTCCTCGTGGGGGACCTTGCTAGTTTCTGCAATGGAATGTACGCCGGCAGAGTTTCTTTGCTTTTTAATATTCTATATTTTGTCCTTTTATTATTATTATTATTTTTGTTTTGTTTTGTTGGTGCGTTCTTTTTTTTAATCGGTTAAATGGTCGTTTTTGACAACCACTTTCCCAGGGGCACCTGGGCATCTAAAAAGCACATCGTGCATAAGTCAAGCCCCCTGGCAAATTCTGTTTCGGAGAGCTTTGGGAAAATGCATTGCATTTTCAAAGTCCTCTAAAGTTCTCCCTTAGCCTGAGGTAGGTCCGTGGAAACATTGAGGTTTAGTATTTTTAAAATGCTAACGTATAATGTTTTTCTTCCAATTTTCCTTTGACAAATTGTCGGAATTTGAAAAATGCCCTCATCATGTGAGTCTCTGACAAGGTCAAATATGGCAATAGGCGACGTCAGGCGAGGCTAGCCAGCAGCCTAAGCCTATCAACAAAGGTTTGAGGTTTTTGTTTTAAATAACAAAAGTCATTTATAGGTGTAGTTTTTTTCTTTTTTTCTAAATAGTATTTATGCCAATATTGCTTTCCAATGCACTTTTACATTACACTTTACTAGCTATTTACATTTAGAAAAAACACTTTTATTGCATGTCTGACTTTCTCCAAAAGCCTTACCAAATGCAATAAATATGAGGGGGCCTATGCTTGTACTTCGCAAATTATGGTAGTGAGCTATATATGTAATTTTCTTCCCAAATAGCTGCATTGATCACGATGAGTCCCCAATTACCGAACTTCTTTCAACTCCAGAATCAAAAGTTACTCGCTCAAATTCCATTGATTGCACATAAACAAAAGGCCTAAATGTAGTCAATTCGCACGCTATCAAAACATTTCATAAGCATTAGATAGTCGAGACCATGCATACGTGCCTTTGAGTTATCGAAAAATCATTCATGACTTGCTTGATAATCTCATTGTGCAACATTTAATCAAGATTAAGCTCGTTTGATAATTTTAACTAGTTTGGACTTGAAAAAAAAACTCCAGAGTTCACTTATAAAGGCTAAAAAAAGAGGATGTTGGTTGGTTTACTCAACAGAAAAATATTCAATGAAAATAAGAGTATTCTCAATTGAGTTGCTGACCATAGACCGAAATAAATAAAATAAAATAAAGTTGCTGACCTATCCACATCATTCACAATTATATATACGCAATTGGATTTTAAGACTATTATCATAAGTTTTGAAAAAGGGAATGAATGAGGACCTCGTGGATACAATGGAAGGCAAACTGTTGGAAGATATGAAGATATGATTTTGTAATTTCTTGTAATAGGAAATCAAATATACTTTAGGATAGAAGAAGATAGGCAAATATAGAATTTCCTTTATTACTTTCCTTCATTGTAATTAAATACAGAGTTACATGTACAGAATCATTCAATGAAAAGAAGAGAATTGCTTCTTCGCCTCTGATCTGTACTCCAAATACCTTCTTCTTCTTCCTTTTCTGACACAAACTAATCAGGCGTTTCTAGTGACAAGAAAAAGACACCTGCGGAACGACAAGTAAGGTCAACAGCCATATAAAATGAACGATTAGGCGGTAAACCGTATCAAATTGCCGTCTTGAGATGTTGACAAATCCGCACCTAATAATTTTCTTTTTTCGGTCGGTCGCACCTAATAATTCAAAGGCTACGGAATATGTTGTTGGAAATTATTATAAAGGGGGACCAACGTTAGCAGTATAATATTTAAGTTTGGGAAAAACAACATGGTCCAGAGCAAATAACATATGGGACAATGATTGATAACCCAAGTACGATTACGTGCGGTTCTAACACATCTCGATATGGTTATAAAATTGGGCAGATTACCATGAAAAATCCTAAATTTGTACATTTATAACAAATTTACCTCAAATTGAATCCCAAATTAGTATACATGTGACAAATTTATCCTTTATAAGTTTATGTTAAATTTTACATTCAAATTGCTTAGCTGGATAACAAATGGTAGTTGATAAGTAATACCGGTTTCATGTTTTACCATTTGTTTGTCACATGTGTTAGTTTATGGTTTTTCGTAATATTAATCTAATTCAACCGAAACAAATAGAAATTAAATTTGTCATAAATGTACAAGTTTGAAATTTTTTAATTTTATATAAATTTGTTTCAAATATACCAATTTAAAATTTTCCAATAAAAAAATTAATTTATAATAAATTTACCATAAATGTATCAATTTGAGATTTTATGTGATATTAGTACTATAAAATTTGATTGAATCATTAACGTAACTATAAGCCAATGTTTCGACCGCGACTTGTGATGGAAGGGTCTACCCACCATAAATCGACTATGACCCTCTCTCGTCCTCATTCGACATGCTTATCATTAATCCGTCATGGCCAATCTAAGAGAGGATAAGGCAAGGATGACCAAGTCTTGGTTTCGTATGCCTTCGTCCGTATTGGTTTTCATCACATATCTTTACCTTTCATCGTCATACTCGGTACCATAATGTCATTTACGTCTATTATTTAGAGATAGTCGTCCGTTTTAATACATGGAATGATGACTTCCAAATCGATACATGGAAGGGTTAAGAAAAGACGTATTCAACTAGGGCTGACGATGTGTTCGGGTTATCATGTTTATGTCATTTCAGTTTCATTAACAAATGTCTCCATGCAATCGCGATTACAAAATACTTTTCGGTTAAAATGAGGAAAAACGTTCCTGCTCGTTTAGTTTCTCGTGTGCCGGGTAAATACGGCGAACTCGTGTCTTGTGGCATCCCCGGCGTCACTCAAACGGCTCGCTTGTGGATTGTGACCGAACCAGGGAACCATGGCGCCATTGATAAGCCTGCTACTTGGGCAAGTCCCGGCACCATCGGAATGGATGTGGTCGGACACAAGCGATGATCGCGCTGTGGAAGCGCGTGGTAACTAGTCATGGAAAGTGCCTCGCAACAGCACCATACGAAGGGCGCATAGACATGTCTTCTTCGAGTGAAGTCTCAAGGGTGCGGATTCATTGCTGCAAAGAGGAAGAACCAACTCAGGCGAAACCAGATTTTGAAATTTCTTGAGCGCCAAAAGATATGCAGGATAACCCAAATGGATACTACTGCATATGCATGATTATGTGATGGGAAAAGACCTAGCAGGCCAGGAATTCTGCTTCCATCCTCCTCCTCCCTCTTCTCCTTCAGTTTGTCCCCTGTTCTGATCAGTCTTCCAATCTGATCTTCGAGTTACTGCCGCGTCTTCTCTGACTACGTTCTCTGTTACAAACCGCTTCATCTCTTCATCGATTATTTTCCTCCCAGATTCATCACTCTCCTTTACTACTTTTTCTACTTTCTGTTCCATTGAACTTATTTTGGTCAGAAAGACACAATTAGGATTTACACAAATGGCAGGAAAAAAATAAATGAATCCAGTCCATTTCTCTGCACCCTGGTCTTTCGAAAAATATTTTCCCTTATGTCTTTATAGATAAAAGCTCGGCAATAGATACTCCTTTCCTTTTTGAAAAGAGATGTTGAGAGAATATCTAAACCAAATCCAAGATCTCTAGTCTCAGTTAGGGAAATCACGACAGGGCCGACTGTTTTACTCCCTAGCATACGGAATGCAACATTTAGAAGCGCAAATAAAGCAAGCACAAGAACTTGACCTAGATTTAATCAGTTAAGTGACAGAAGCAGAAGAAACAGATACCTTCAACTCGTCAAGTTCACAAGTCTTCAGTTGTGCCTCAGCACCATGAAGACGATATTTGAGGAGCCTTCTTTCTCAGAAGTGAGCTGTATAATTTGCTCCCCTGTAAATCCACTCAAGCTGATATTTCCACAATTTGTTCAGATAATTATTTCTTTTGTCATGCAAAACTCTATCCATCTCAGCCTTCTTCTCAGACTGCCATAAACAAAAAGTGTCAAACCAAAAAATCCAATGAAGAATCATAACCAGGTTTCAGCAATTATATATCTAAGTCATGAATAAACAAGAAACTGATACCTTAAAGACGGTTGTTGGTTGCCTAGATTCACTCAGTTATTGGGCTACGTAGCTTTTATCTAACCGTTTTGGAGATCTCAACATTCCTCACTTCACTGGCACATAACTGGTGAATAGCCGCTGCTCAATCGACCTTTGCAATTTCGTTGAATTCCCTTGGCATACTGAGAACTGGTCTTGTAAACTCTTGCTCCTCAGAGACCAATAAAATAAAATATTCTATATCCAATTCCACTTCATGACTACTAGCTGAAGTGCTGGCAGCACCATCGATCAGTCTCTTCAGCATCCTTCCTTGGTAAGATTCGTTGGGATATCACTTGAAAGGCAGAGCATACAGAGCCTTCACAAATTCAATCATGTGGGGGGACTGTTTCAATGTCTCAGCAAGTACAAGAACTGAAGTCAACTTATCTCGTTCAGTTCTCAATTGCTCATTAGCCACTCCTTCACCGCTGATAATCTGTATAAGTTCACCAGTAAATTTGTCTAAATTAACACTATGAACAAGTCTCCTTTCCAAGACAATTGCTACCAATAGAGCCACAAAGGCTCCTTTCATTAAATTAAAAAGAAAATCACTTTAAGTAAGTAAACACCAGATTCATGAGATACCCACCGACCTCATAAGAAAAACGATTTGTTTGAAAAAACAAAAAAGTTGCTACATTTTCATGTATTCATATCTTCTTCAATGTCAAGAAGGTGCACAAGAACAAAAAAGAAATAAATAAAAAAAGAAGATGATGTTCACTCCAATTTGATTTTCAAATGGAAACATCACAATGAAGTTGTTGAAGGATCGAAAAAGTTGCTATGTTCATATATTCATATCTTCTTCAATGCCAAGAAGATGCACAAAAAGAACCCAAAAAACGAAAAAGACAAAAAAAAGAGATAATGTTCGCTCCATTTCAATTTTCAAAAGGAAACATCAGAATGAAGTTATTGAAGGATCCATGGTTGTGACTCCTCCGTAATCAAGAAATGAAACTATAAACTGTGGAAAAAAATCAAATCACAACCTGAGCTTGCTCAAAAATGCTTCGAATTTGTTTGATGTCAAGAAGAATGAGAAGCATCATCTTGTGTGTATTTACAGGTCTACTTCTACAATAGGCAACTCAGCTAAAGGCATTCAAACACTATCCCAAAGAAATTATTGAGTAGCAATTACAAACCAAAATCAACAAATGCAGGAAAAGATTTCCTTACCCTCTTCTCTAAAACCCATATTTCGTTTGTACGTGCATTGATCATGGAGGAGATGCTGGAAGTAGATCAGAACACATACAAGGTCAGCAAGGTTATGACTTATCTAATTTTTCTCTTCTTCTATATCTGACTAACACATTGAGGAGGAAACTCAAACATTTTCTGGTGCACTTAAGTTGTCCTCAACAAGATCAAGTTTATTCAACAACTCCTCCAACTCGTGCAAAGTAATCTTATAGTGGTCTTTGGATCGAGCGCCTTGCTCCACAATTGGAATGGCACGTCTATACAGATTGTTATGCCACCAAGCTGGGTTATGCACATCAACATCATTGGAACCACTAGGTATCTCAAGTGGTTGTCTCTTGCAATCCTTGCTCCAACGTGAAAGAATATATTGCCTCGGAATTTCCTCCACACCATTATAGTTGAGAACATTCAATGCGTGGCGACAAAGATAACCTTTGTAATTGAACAAGCTGCATATGCATCGAATATCCACTTGAGATGTCTCATACAAGACCTCATAATTTCTAACCTCCTTTTCTTTTCCAGTTACCACTCGTTCTTTCACTATGTATGTTATGATTGTGCCATTGACATTTATCTGCCTTGTGTTGAAGCAAGAGTACATCCCCTCAACCTCAGACTGGAATCTCTTGAAAATTTCTTTTGTATACACCCTGGCGAGCTGCACCTCAAAGTTGCATCTTGTTTTCAGCTCACAGTTCAAATTTCTGGACTCCAACTCTGCCATGGCTTCTTTCAAGTGCTTCCTATGCAAAACTAGATCATATTTATCAACAAATTCTTTGAAAGACGTATGTTTATGTACATAACCATCAAAAAAGGCACTCTTGCTTTCACTTTCTTGAATAAGAATCATCCCTGCAAAGAATGTATCCTTCAAGTAAACAGGAACCCACATTTGCCTATCCTCATATAGTGAGTGGAGCCATTTATTGTCCTGAAGTCCATGTCTATGGATCATATCAGCCCAAGATGTTTCAAATTCAGCCAATTTCAAAGAATTAAAGACCGACCTCTTCAGTTGTCTTTTAATTACTTCATATCCCTTCAATCCTCCCAGTTTTTCATGGAGTCTCTGCATAATATACCATGCACAAAAGCAATGATGAGCATTTGGGAATACCTCAGAAATTGCAGTTTGGAAGGCTTTGGACTGGTCTGTAAATATAACTTGTGGAGGGTGATCCAACATGCACTTCAACCATGCCCGAAATATCCAAACAAAGTGCTCAACTGATTCATGTCCAATGAAGCCACAACCCAACAAAACCGACTGTCCATGATGATTGATGCCAATGAAGGATATCAAGGGAATCTCAAATTTGTTTGCCAAGCACATGGAATCAACAGCAACTGTGTCTGAAAAGTAAGCATAGTCAGCCCTAGACCTGGCATCAGCCCAAAACACATTTCTCAAACGCCCATCATCATCAACATCCATCAAATAAAAGAAATTCGGATTGGTCAGCTTCATGCGACAAAAATAGTTATATAATGCATGGGCATCTCCCTCTTTAAGCTCCAAATATTTGGCATGATCAATGGAATCGATTCCATCGCCCCTACTGATACTCAAGTAGCCATTACTTCCAGAATTGATTGCAGCTGGCTGATACAACTTTATGACATGCATGTGCATCACAGGCTTTGACGGTGGTTGTGTCTTTTTGGCAGCAATAATCATCTTTTTATGTGACTTGTAGAAGCGCTTGATTTCTGGACTAACCCTATGGTTGTGCTCAAGCTGGACTTCAACTATTCTCCACCTATTAGAGTCCACAAGCCTAATCACTATCATCGCAGGACATCCAGTCCTTGTTTCAGGCCTAGGGTTGTTGGCTTCACTTTTTTTCTTGAAGCCTGCACTACTGCAGCTTAGTTTTGCTCTATAACGCTCTTTCCTCTTTGATCTAAACCAAGAATTGCTTACTCTGATTCCGAAACCCTGTTCCTTTCCATACATATTATAGAAATCATAAGCTTGATCAAAAGAATCAAACTCCAACCCCACAGTAGGTGGTGCATGTCCTTTCATTGGTTGTGCATCGCTAACTTCACCTCCGCTATCCATAGCATTTGCATCTTCCTCAAACTCATATTCATTGCCATCATCAAAGAGAGGCTCACTATTTAGATGAACTTCTTCCATCTCAAACATATTGGAGAGACATTTGCATACAAGCTCAAAGGCAAAGGCAAGGTCACCTGCACAGAAAACAGTGTTAACATTCTGAAGGTCAATCAACTAGAGAAACATTAGCCTGATTGATCATGGGAGACTAGATCCAGAAGACTAAATTATGATAACATTAAAATATCAATGACTCAGTAATTCAAGTGGGGAATAAGTCGGTGGCTTGCACCTCAATATTTGATTAAAGTTCAAGCTCACAAGTCTGTTATCCTCCATAATAATAGGGCCACCATCACTAGAAACCCCTATAAGCACTTTATTTGAGCTTTATTTAGATGCTCACATGATTTATTCTTCATCACCCAACACATTCACACACTAGAATCACTAAATTTGCTTAAATCAAGCTTGGTTACATGCCCACCAATAATGTCAAAGTGCACGCTTTCACTTATTGTAACTTAACTACATATTTACGTTTTTAGTTTGCTAATATAATCATATATATCCTGGTCACTCATGCCACAACACCTATACTCTCTGTTCCAAGTTTAAATACTTATGCATTTGACTTTTGCTTGTATAAGCACCTTTATAGTCTGATCTTCCATGACTCTATACCAACACTCACTATTGTTAGATTAAATGCGAGTTCAAGCATTTCATTCTTTCCCCAAAAACATGTACATTTTCCAATTTAAAAGATGTGGTTTAAATTACCTGTAGCTCTCTTTCCGGGGATGGATCTAGAGCAATGTATCACTGGGGACAAAACTTAAGGGATATAAAAAGACACTTATTAAGTTTATACCCCATTAACATTTGAAAAAAGAACAGGATTTTTTTTTGTGTCCAAATTACACTTTCTTTCAACAAGAGCATGAATAGCCATCATTAAAGGTATTAATGATATAATCATTGTGTTAATTGATTTTGGATGAAGGCCTTCTTGGATTAGATTTCTACGTAAATTATGAGTTCGTATGTTGCAATCATTAATTATAGGCAGATAAAAAGAGAAAAGATTTTTGTTTAAACTCCTCTCTTCAATCAATCAAATATTTCCTCCCTTACGAAGCATACAGAACATTCGAACAGGTACTTTTCAATAAACCAAAAGGTAATAATCACGTAACGTAGTCCATTTTGTTATAAAAATCATTGAAACCAAAGATGAGAGTCAATAAAATATCTTAAGAGTATAAAATTTAAGTGGCGCTTTGCACCTTTATCCCTGATTTTCTTTTGCTTGAACTTCTTGAATAGGCAAGAACCGGAATTTATCTTCAACCAAGACTTCATCTTAACTCTCATCATTGCAACAGTTTTGCAATTTTTTAGGTAAAAACATGACGAATAATGTTAGACACACTAAAATCCGTCTCTCGAATAGGTTTACAAAGTTGCGTGACAGATTCCATTTAGATGTTTAAATGGGTCTAACTTAAGTAATCGTATAGGGAGTGCACATCATGTAGCAAAATACCTTCGGTATCCAAGCATTACTCAAATTAAAAAAAATCTGTCAAGTGCTAGAGTTTGGCAGCTTTCTTCGGACTCAAAATTTCCCTATATTTGCATTTTGACTTAAATTCTACAGTTTTCCTTCAGGATGTGGGTGGGACCAGTGGGCTAAATGTCTAAGTTTACATTTTCAAATGAATATAACAGCCCACTAGAAGTCCTGCTTAAAGAAAAAGAATGGGCCACAAGCGGGCAACATGACAAAACTCAAGAACCACATATAAATAAAACCATATATCATGGTAATTTTTGGAGAGCTCAGTCCGGGCAAGTGCCACCACACAATAAAATCCGTCCTTGTCTATTTCCCTCGCTATGCATCAAAGTGCAATTGTCTATATTTATGGCAACCAAAATCTTTTGACAGGAACCATTAACCTTTTGCTTATTAACTAACTTTCACTTTTCCAATTATGTGAGAAAGGAAAAGAGAAGCTTCTTCCTGAGACAAGTAACAAAACAATGAAATCAAGGAAAAACAAAGGATCAAGAAAGACCTGATGGGATTTCATAAATCTCAACAGTTAAAGTTTCTAAAGATTTTCAGAAATCATTAAACAAACTGCATGCCTAACAAATACCCAATGAACATGGTCTTGAAAAAACATTGTGGGCAATAAACAATCACTCCTGCACATGCACCCGAACCCTTAAATCTAGGAGTTTTCAAGGTTTTTAAGCAAACCAATGGTCACATATACATAGGTAGCTACTACATGACTTCCCTGTCAATACCTAGGATATGGGTTTTCAAGCGACCAAGATTTTGGCTAAGTAGATTGATATGAGTTTGACGATTGACTTGAAATGGATTGTTTCTTCCACAGACTTAAACCTTGGGTTGGAAAGACCTCAGCGTTCCACATTAACAACGTAAAAGTCAGGTTATCTCTTTCCTTTTGCCCCCAAAGATGATTCTAAAATGCCAAGGTAAAAAAAATGCTAAATAGTGCTGAACTAGGATAGGTCCATAGTCATACATCTAAATGTATCAAAGCTTATGCCAAAGAGGGGGAAAACTGTATCGAAGAAAAACAGTGAAGATCAACAGATGAAGATTTTTTTTTTCTTTTTTGGCATTTTGACACCCCCAGAATAACCTAGACTAAGGAAGATATACAAAATGAATGTCCCATGCAGAGATTTCAACTCTCCATCTCCAATACATAGTTCTTTGGACAACAAAGGTAGTCAAAGTCTCGCTTGAACCAAAGAAAAAGGGCAAGAAAAGATGCTAGGAAGCTCAAGGCACTGCAATGAAGCCAAACTCGCGGGTACACTCCTCATGCCAGTATAATAAGTAACTCTCTGTATCCTTCTTATCACCGCATCCCATGCCACGGACTACTCGAAACACGTGACAGGCATAATATCATCCGATTTTCTCTAATATCCTGGCAGCCCAATGCAGCAACAGAGCTTGATGTTTCAACTAATCCCCACTTTCAGGCAGTTCACAGGAAATGCAGACACAGAACCGCCACAACCATAAAAGTTGAATCTTCGGCATCTGAACCGATCATCGACGTCGATTTATAGTCATCTGGGTATCTCCTACTCATTCGTTAGCGGAAGCATATACAGAGCACTCCAACATCCATCTCATCATATCCATCTCATCCATTCCAGCTAAGGCATGCAATCTAACAACACCCCAGCCTACATGATCTTTGTAAAAGAGCAACTCACCAGAAGAGAGATTGAGCGCGAGTTCAGCACTCGAGCCGGCGCCGCGCCGGAGCTACGGCCGGAGGACCGACGCTGCAGGTGGACCGGCTCCGCCGGACGCCGCGGGAAATCGCCGTCAGCTCAACCGCCCCGCCCCCTCCCGATTCATCCGGCGACGTTCGATCGGAAGCGACCGTGCTGGTGCCGGTTCGGCTTCCGGCCGGCTCTCCGACGGGGTCAATCGGGTCCCCGGATTCCGGGATCCGAAAGGGTTTCTAGGGTTTCGAGAAGCCGGGAAACGGAGGGGGAGAGAGATGGGCAGCTTCCCGGTGGTCGGAACTACCGTGGGTCGGGATTGATTCGAAGGCCGCCGGCGGCTTCCGGTCGTCGACGGCGCCGCTGCCGCCCGACCCGCTCAACTTTTCGCCGGCCGGTGTCGCGCTACGTTCTGAAGAGGAAAGGAATGAGAAGAAAATGAAACAGAGTTAATTCCGCTGAAATGCTGACGTGGCCTAAAGTTTAGAATTGATATTGTATAGAATTTTTTTTTCTTGGTCGAAATATTGTATAGAATTGCGTTAATATCAATCAAATGGGCCAATTTGAACTTAATAATTTATCACTCGATCTAAGCCCGACCTGTCCGTTTCATGAGCCTCCGTGCCAGGACATCTATTTACATCTTTTTGAAGTATGCTGATAAAATGAGCTGCGGTGTAAGAGAAAATATTGAATTTATTTACGGATTATATATGTAGTTTTCCATAAACATATCATGTATTGTGGAGGTCTAAAATTAATGGGGTTGCAAGAAAAAGATGTTAAAATTCCAGGAAAAATTCCAAATAAAATTCTAGAATTTTTTTTCTCAGTCAAAATATTGTATAGAAAAATACCTAATAAAATAAGCTGTGATGTAAGAGAAAAGATTGAATTTATTTATAAATTATATATGTAGTTTTCTAGAAACATATCATGTATCGTAGAGGTCTAGCATTAATGGGGTTGCGAGAAGATATTAAAATTTTAAATTATATTTTTCCTTTAGTGAGTGCCTAGTGACCTTCACTAGCCATTGGACAAGGGCCTGCAACCCCTTCTTGTTTGCCAGGGAGGGCTTGACCCACGCTTGTGGCTTTCAAGGGCAGCCTCACTTGAGGCGAGCGTTGTCTCGCTCACTCGATCTAGCAAGGGTCGACTCGTCTATGATTAGTAGGGTAGCCTCTCCCAAGGTGAGGGTTGCCTCGTTAGATTGAGTGAAGGCAACCCACGCTTAGCCCTTTTGGCCATCATTGGTGGCTAGGCGCGTTTGATAACGTTTGTTTAAAAATGTTAGAATGAAATGAAAAAAGTGTTTCGTTCTTTTAACAATTTTCGAACAAAAAAGCGTGTTTGGTAAACTTGTTCGGGAACAAAAAATAAACGAAACATGTTTGGTAAATTTGGATAATTTTTTTATTTCTTTTATTTTTTCTATTTTTTCTTATTTTTCCTTTTTTTCTTTTTTTTTTCTTTTTCATTTTTTTTTTCTTCTTTTGGCCGGCGACCGCCGGCGAGGGCCGAGCTCGCCCGGCCGGCGGCGAGGCGCGCGGCGCGGCCGGCCACCGCGAGCGAGGCCAAGGCTCGCCGGCCGCCGGGCGAGCTCGGTCTCGCCGGCCCGGGCGAGCTCGAGGCCGGATCCGGGCGAGATCGAGCTCGCCTGTGCCGGCGCGAGGTCGGCCTCGCCTTGATCCGGCGAGGCCGAGCTCGCCCGGCCGGCCGGCGAGCCTCGGCTCGCCGGCCACCGCCGTGCGAGGCCGAGGCTCGCCGGCCGCCGGGCGAGCTCGGCCTCGCCGGACGGGCGAGATCGAGCTCGCCTGTGCCGGCGCGAGGTCGGCCTCGCCATGGCCGGGCGAGCTCGAGCTCGCCCGGCCATGGCGAGGCCGACCTCGCCCAGCCTACGGCGAGCCTCGGCTCGCCGGGGATTGGCGAGCGTCGGCCTCGCCGGGCCGGCGAGCTCGCCGTGGCCGGGCGAGGCCGCGGCCCTCGCCGGCCGGCCGCCGGCCATGGCCGAGGCCGGCGACCGGCCAAAAGAAAGAAGAACAGGAAAATAAGAGAAAAAAGAAAAAAAAAGTATTTCTCATTTGTGTTCCGTAAACAAAAAACACAAAATTTGTTTTTTTGTTTGCTTTTTTGTTTCGGGAACAAAAGAACGAAAAAAAAAGGAACAAACGCACACAAACGCGTTTATTCTTTTTGTTCCCGCGAACAAAAAAAGAAATTTTTGTTCTAACGGGTAAAAAACAAGGTGCAACCATGCAGCCCTAACTATCACTTGAAATTGGCCACCAATGAAGAAAAAGCAAACATCATAAAAAAGGAAAGAAGAAAAGAAAATCAGGAATTAAAAAAAAAAAAGTAAATGATGAAAGTGAAAACCTTTCTTTGAAACTGACATAATCACTTTTAGACATTTATTTGAAATAAAATCAATTTTAAATCCTTATTTAAGAAAATGAGTGCATTTTTTGCCCTTATTTGAAATAAAATATATTTCAAACCTTTATTTAAGAAAATGAAGACATTTCATTGTCTTATTTGAAATTTTTCAAGAATTTTATGTTTCTTAAGCAGATGGAAAATAAATAAGAAAAAAAGGTTTGAGCCTCCAATGATGGAATTTATGTATGAAATAAGACTACAGAAATTGATATTATATATAACACGGAATGCTCTGTGTTTTAAATAAATCGAGATTGGATCTTCTTTTACTTTAAACATTTTATTATAAGTTTGAGATAAAATATGTCATATCAAAGTAGCAGGAGTTACTCATTCCATTTAGTTTCTTTGCAATTGAAAATGATATTTTATAAACTGCGTTATAAATAGCCATAACTTTATTAAACTTTATACGTTTTTCAAACTAAGTGAATTTATTTGATCATTGTAATTTTTAATACACCAAATCAAACAAGTTGAATAATATTGGTTATGCTTTAACCAACAATAACATATTTACCAAAAAAAAAAAACATGTAGCTTTAAAATGGAGGTTACTCGATTATTTCTATAAGCCGTACTTAAATATAGTGTTCCTATTTCACATTGATAAATATATTTTTGAACTTTTTCTATAACTAATTGGATTCAAATATATTAAAATAAAGTGAAAATTAGCCATGTTGTAAAATAATAAGTAAAACAAAATAGGCTATACTTGGAATCCTGTATATAAATAAATAAGGGCACCTCATTGTAAATTAAATGGAGGTCCTTGAATTATCTAATTTATTTTTTTCAAAATAAACTATATCATTTTAGAATATGTGCAAATATTCTTTCTATTTATTTATTTTTTCAAGTTTAAACTCAAACATTTGAATTGTTGAAGTCGTATAAGAAAAAAGTAAAGCTCACGAACTCTGTCCTTATCCATATTATTAAAATATTAAACCAAATGAATTTCTTTATCACAATAATTTTATTCTGATGTATAGGTGATGGAGATATATATTTGCTTTCATTTCCAACACATGGATGTCAACACTTCGATTCAGTTCGGTTCGAATTTTCATGAAACTAGGTCCAAATTGAACTGCCAAACTACCTAAATCCTTTACTTATTACCCAAATTGAAAAGATTCAAAATTTTCGTTTTGATTCGGATATTTTTGACACCCCTACACAACTGTTTGACTTGTTTACCCCACATAGTGAAGAGGTAAGTAACTTCAGGTGGCCTATTGAGCTTCTAACAGCACATTTTCTTTCGCTTTTTTTGCGGTATGATCAGAACAACAGCTTGCTTTATCTGGAAAATGTGATGTAGAAGGCCAAGCTTATGTCGATCTTCCATCACTCTTGCCATTGGAAAGTGGTCCATGTCATTCCCAGCTTTACTTCTATGATACCGACAATGAACTCGAGAACGGATTGAGGATGCTAAATGGTGTTGATAATGTCAATCTGCCGAGTGAATCCTATGTGCCGAAGTATCGCGCCTGCCCGATTAGAAGATGTTCCTCTGCATGTAATTGAAGTTCGACAAGGAGTGATCCGAAACTCGACCGAGAGAGTTCACAACATTCTCTCTATGGAACAAGTTGCTGCACTTTGGTGGCAGGTAATGACCCTAACGGGGCACCCGAACGTGATCCAGTAGTTCGTGTGCACTCAGTGCACTGGTATCGCGTCGGCCGTTACTACAGTTGCTTCGATCCCTGCAATATCATCTTTTATTTCATCATGTTGAGGTTGGTTGGCATCACAAGAGCGATGAATCCCAGTGCTTCCCCATCCGAGGAGATCGTATCAGTTAACATGTAACTCGAACGGATCTATACCTAATTTCATTTCAGAATACTCAATTCCTTTTTTCTTAGGCTGAGTTTTCATATCCTCGACATATGTATAAGGGAAAACAATACAGATGTTTCTTGAATTTTAGTTCAATGTACAATGTCATTTCTAAACTTTTAATTTACTCAATATGAATCATGAACTATTGATAAATATTTCATGTAGTTCTTTGATTTTCTCAAGCAACAAATTGGACATTATTCCACATTAAGCAAGTCCATGTTTTTATCCATCTACTCTAAAAAAGGGGGGAAAAATTAGGGTGTTAACATGTCCATCATTGTTTGATGACGTGAATTATTATATCTTGATTTAAGATAAATAACTTATTTGGATTATCCATGTGTAACTTCTTTTTTTTGTTGGCTACTGTTCAAAAGTAATAAATTTGAGGTCATATCAGTAAATTATATTAATTTGAATTAATGGAAGAACGATTTTAAATATTCTCATATAGTTTAGAAACTAAATCGAACATTCATCAATAGTTCATAAACTACATTAAATAAATCGAAAGTCTATGGATAATATTGCACATTGGACCGAAGGTTATTGACCCTTTATGTCATTTTTCTCTATGTATAATACACCATTCAAATTTAAAATAATAATAAAAAATTATGATTTAGCAATTTTAAAATAATGAAAATTAAGAAAAAACGGAAATGCAATCCGCCCCTGCCTTTGCCAGGTACGAAATAAACATCCCTTTACCCCTAGTAGAGAGAAATGGTGATCGACCTCGATCGCTGAGCATGCCATTGTTGGATCTGAAGCTGGACTTGCAAGTGAAGAAGCCAAACGTGGCCTTGGATTTGGAAAGCCCGAGGGCTACACTTAAACCCTCCGTCGAACTGGAATAAGAACTGAGGGTCGAGCTCTGCCTACACAATCGAGCGGAATTGAACTGATGAAGATCCCTTCTTCTGCTTGCAAACGTCGATCCACCCGTTGTGGGATACGCAGGCCTGAACTTGGCATTGACAAGACCCTTCCCCTGAAGCCTCCTAGAGCTGACTCCACAGGTTGTTCCCCCACCGGCCTCGTAGACGAAGACAGGCAGACCTTTCCTGAGAAGATGGACTTCCCGACGAGCCTGTCCAGGTCAGATTTGCTGAGGTGGAAGGTCTTACTACCGCCGCCGATGGTGAAGAGATACTGTCGAATGCGATCTGTGCCCTTTCTCTCTCTATTGAAGAAAAGTGGGCTTTAGCATTTTAAGCTAATGGCTTTTTTGGATTGAAAATTAGTATGTTTTAAATCCAGTTAAACTTACATTTTGTGGGTTTTTTTTCCCTGTAAGATCTATTGTGGCCCATATCTTAAGTTTGAAGTGACCCAATTATGATCCGCTTTCATAAATATGAGTTAAAAAATAAGTTTGCCACTCATTTTAACAAACTTACCAATGATAAGCACGTGCATATCAAAGATGTCTTACAATATCCAATCTCAAACTTTAAGGTATGTCCTCAACTTTTTCTAATGTAATATCTATAGAAATCAATTGTTTCAATGATAAAAAAAAAATGTCATATCATATTGCAACATGCACTGTTCTTTTTTTAAGGAAAGAATTCTCGCCATCGAAATTGTGGAACAGATGCAAGAAAAGGGTCTTCACTTAATGAAAGACGACGGAACATCCCAAAAGGGGTGCGAATGAGGTGTATTCAGCAAAAGTAAGATTGAATGTTAGAAATTTGTGTGAGGCATTCTTAAATAAAAGCAAACAACAAATGCTTTGTAGCTCTTGGCATTTTGCAATTTTACTTTCAATATCTTTTAGTTCTCTTGAGAAAAATTGAAAATAGCTTTCATGCTCTTGAAAATATATCGACAAATTGATACATCTTTGAATTCATGATCCGTGATGGGACAATTGCCAATGATATTATTTAAGCTAGCCAAGAAATGAGAAAATTATCCAAAATGTCTTAAACTAATTATACGGATGATAACTCTATCCTAAACTTTTTAATTTGATTAATATAGTCTTAAACTTTTTGACAATTCTCCAATATAGTCAATCAAGTCAATTTAAGATGGAAAGCGCTAACATAGATATCATATCATTGCTAGCCATCTTACGTAGTATGGTCAGCATTTGACATGAACAAATTTATGCAAAACAACTTGTTTTGCTTAATTTATTTCTTTTCCTTGTTTCTTTTCTTTCCTTTGATCGTTCATCTTCCTCTTTCTTGGTTTGTCGTACTAATCATCTTCCCTAGCTTTGACCTCTCACTCCTCCACATCCTTGACCTCAACATTAGCGTCTCGCGCTCCCTTTTTGTTCTACGCATTGATCTTAATGAAGTAGGAGATTTTGAACTCGATACTTAGCAAGCACAATGTTGTTTGTGGGTATTAGAGTTATAGTGTTGGAAGATATGCTTGAGATATGGCAAATTTGGTGATCAATACACTAAATCAGGCTGGGATTGTAATTGGTTGAATGAATCAATTTAGGATAGGAATGATTCCATATGATTCGTCTTGGAGATATTCTTTCCTTTTATTGTTCATATTTTATACTATATATTGAACACTAGATATCTCATGGTATCGGAGCAACTACTCCTAGCCTAGCTCTCGTATAACTTTTTTTTTTGCCTTCCGGATATATTTTTCCACCTTTGTTGCCAAAAAAAAAAAAAAACTTGCAAAACAAAGTTAGCACTACAATGTAGGAATCAATATTTGAGTGTCTTCAAACAAAGGAAATCAATTTTTTTTCTTACCATGCCCAAAAACCATTCATTAGCTTTTGAAGAATGGACTTGAGAGGAGTGGACCTTGCAAGAAACTTCTCAAATCTAGAAAGCTACCTTGAACCTACCTGCTGAAGTTGTTGTAAGTTAGGAGCAACCTATATAACGGCATCCCTTCCAAGCCCGTTGAATTAGGGGCAGTCATTGTAGGCTAGTCCATCCAATGATTGCCTATCTAGGTACTATCTAGCCTAAACTATTACATGGCCAACAAATCATGAAGAATACACCCAACCCAATAGAGGCCCACCAACCATAATCGAGGCAAGCTCAGCCACCAGGCTAGGATGGTTTCATGTTTGTCAAGCACCTGAATTGAGTACTTGGAGTTTGGGGGCATATTCGTACTCAATTCCCCAACCTAGTTTTATGCCGTATCCAATCACTGCTACCAATAGTCTCTCCAATCTCAGCAATCCATTGTATGCCTTCGGCCTCGAAAACTATTCAACGTGGTCACAATAATTCCGATGAGCTCTTGTTAAGAAGGACAAGGATTGTTTCCTTGACGAAACTATTTCTATTTTGATCGACGAATGTCTAGCGCGACATTGGAAAAAATGCAACTAGCTTGTCCGAACATGGATCAAAAATTGCATAGCCCTATATGTCGAAACCAGAATTCCCCCAACGGAGGACTCGAGGATTATATGGGAAAACATAAGAGAAACATAAGGAAAATTGGATTGGACAAAGCTATTCTCTCCTACCTTGACACTTTTAAAATTTGAGTAAGGAAACACGTCCATCATTGCATGATTCAACAAGCTTTCGACACTTTCGAATGAACTAGAAGTGGCTAAAGAAAAGCTTGAAGGGCCAAATTTGACCTCGTGGTAGTACAAAGAAAAAAAAAAAAGAGAAAAAGTGACCGTTTCGTCTTGATTCCGAACGACACTTACCTTTCGCTTTAGTCTTAAATTTTGGCAATGAATCCCATGCCACCGCTTGACCAGATCTACTAGCTTGCCATATAGTAGGAAAGCCATCAACTTTTCTCAATGGAATATGTCAAGGTAGGGGAAAGCATCTTGGTCATTGCTTAAATGAAGAGTGGAGACGATTTGGGATCACCCAAACATTCCTTTGGGATTGAGCTTGCCCCATTAGACCAAGGAATCTCTCTTAGCCAATGGAAATTTGTATTGGAAATTACATCAAAAGCAAGCTTATCAAGATGCAAACCAACTATTATTCTCATCGAGTAGAATGCCAAATTGACCATGGTTGATTATGATGTAGGATATTATCCCAATGACGATCCATTACTCAAAGACCCATCAAGCTATGAGAGACTCATTGGAAAGCTAATCTACCTTATTGTGATCTACTTCTCCGGGCTTTTCATCCCAAGGAATAAGTTTAAAAGCATTTGTTTGTAAAGTCAATCCGAATGGTACATGCAAATAGATCTCAAATAAAAAACCATTCAACCTTGCAAACAGATGTATCATCCGAATAGTACATACGAACGACAGTTTCAAATGAATTCCCAATTTGCTAACATCGCAATCATGTTGTCAATTTATAAACTCGAGTCCTCTCAAACTCATGCTTCGCGTGATAATGGTTCATTAGAAGTTCTTAGGCAACCTAAAAACGTTTTCTAGAAGTCATCACTAGCCTCTTTGTTGGGGGTCGGCTAGAAACCCAATCAAGGGCTAAGAGGCCACCCTTGATTTCCATGAAACCAGAGATTTCATGGGTTCAAGGACTTGGGTTACACTAAAGATTTCTATTGACGTCCTTTCGATACCTATGAATATGGTTGTTATCTAAAGTGATCAAGTGGTCTTTTTACTTTTTCATGAAAGTTCAAATTTTGATACCAAGTGATCACATATGTATGGTCCATTCGTGTGATTCTATTTAAACTATTGAAATGAAAGAAAAAAATCAATCGAGTAAATTCAAATTGTATTGCGAGAAATAAACACCAGGACAATCATAGAGATGATTATTCCAAGTGTAAGAAAGAAAACAAACCCGCAACTCGTCGAATATTTATACAACACAAAGGGAAGCCCAAGACATATATCGAGAAATGAATTGATATAAATTATCAAAACCAAATTGGACATCAGCTATTCCCCTCTCTTCAAGTCCCTATAATCACCTCCTCCAAGGGTCACCTTTGGAACTAGTCTCATACTAATTAATGCTAAAATAGCAATCAAGGGGGCAATCAAATACAATTAAACAAGTGCAAACATTCTAAAGCAACTCAAAACACAAGGCATGGCCTAGGGATTGGCCTTTGATATTCATGCATTTCGAGCCATCCTATAACCACTAATTGATTGTTTTTAGCCATCGGTATGTGGCCATCCCTTATGTCTAAGTGTGTCCCTTTGGTTTACCTCATGTACATGCATCAGTCCTAGGTCGTTCATCTAGAAAACACATGCAAAAGAAACATAAACTCATGCACTTACGTCATAAGACCTTGGTTCTCAATCAGTCAACCAATGAAAGTGAACTGAAATGGGTTACTTGCACAATCAAGGCAAACACAGTGATTCAAGTATACACACAAGAAAGAAAACCAAAAGGATGTTGACACCTAAATTTTACTATTTTATTTAGGACTTAATCGCATACAATATTAGGAATTAGTCACTAAAAAAAATGAGGAAGCAAAGAGTAAAATAAATAGCTTTCATTAAAATGCATCGTGTATGTTTTCTTCAAAATCCATTACGCATAGATATTACGAGCATTTACATAACTATCACTAATTAGTAAATCTAACAATGTAAACAAACAAAAATAAAGAAGGCGGTCGGGCTTGGTCCGATCCTTCTCTTTTCTCCTCTCATTTGTATGTCTTTTCGCTTGGGCCAAGCCCAGCTTCATTTACTTTTCTCTAAGCCCAGCCCGCGTGCTAGTCTTCTTCCTCCTCATGCTGGTCACGCTCTGCCAAAAAAGGAGTACAGGTCAGAGAGAGGAAACGAATGGCAAGCGGCAGAGGGCAGCACGTTCCGCGGGTCGGGGCCAGACCGACCAACGAGTTGGTGATGGCAGAAGCCATGCGCACTGGCCGATGCCCTCAAAAGGGGAGCAAGGGGGAGAACGGAAGCACCAAGAGAACTAAGAGGGAGATTGAAGCGAGAGATATCCGAGAGAGTGAAGTCGAATGAGGGTTTTGGCTACCATCGGTCGTTCGTTCGTGAGTTGCTGTCCGTCGCGGCTCTTCTCGTTGAACCAAGTAGGTCTTCTCTGCTCATGTATGCTCCATTTTTGTAAGGCGTCGGATCGAGACTCGCGGCTGACCAGTTCAAGCGAGCTTCGGTCTCATTGACCCTCTATTGATGTTTCTGTGCGTGCTAGTATGCTCATTTAGAATCCTAAGCTCGATTTGAGTTTCGATCGAGGGAAAACCTTCTCGTTTCATTAGTGCAGACCATGTGTTCGACAAAATGCCTTAAAGAAAACCGAAGAGTAGCCCGCGTTTTAATGCCGGACCGACTCGTTTTTGCCCCCGTGCTTGCTGAATCCTTGTTGCCTTGCCCGTATTCATTGTGTTTTCGAGCGGTTTGCGCGAGATACTTGCATCTATTTGAATCGACGAAACTTCTCGTTGCGTCGGAAATGGGTTAGTGGTCGCCGAAAT
Source organism: Eucalyptus sideroxylon x Eucalyptus melliodora (assembly GCA_016097485.1). Classification (NCBI taxonomy): domain Eukaryota; kingdom Viridiplantae; phylum Streptophyta; class Magnoliopsida; order Myrtales; family Myrtaceae; genus Eucalyptus; species Eucalyptus sideroxylon x Eucalyptus melliodora. Next base: position 32,385,246 of record CM027828.1, read on the forward strand.
AGTTAGCCGATCGAGGGGGATGACCGGTGGGCGGCGGTGGTCCGGCGGCCGACGCCGGTTGCTCCGGCCGGTGTTGATGTATGGTGCAGAAGGAGGAGGCTTCAGGCGGAGAAAAAAAATTCGTGGGGAAGAAGACCATGGGAAAAAGACAAATAAAAAAGCAAAAGAAAAAGAAAAGTAAAGAATAAGAAAAAAAGGAAAACAAAGAAAAAATAGAAAACTATAAAATGGCAAAAAGTGGCTTCGGGAAGGACAATTGAGCAGAAGATGGAGCAGCAGAAAAGATCAAATAGGGATAAGACTAAACCAAAAAAAAAAGGGAAAAATATATATTTTTTCTTTAAAACAAACTAAACCAAAAAAAAGGAGAGAATTTTTTTTATCCGACATGGGTCGGACCTGGGCTTGGATTGGATCAGCGGGCCGAATTGTGTTTACCCGATCCGAACCCGTTTCCTTAATATAATAATATTAAATATTAAAAATATATTAAAATTTCAAAAAATTTCAAAAAAATCAAAAATTTCGAAATATAAAAAGATTCAAAAACTCAGAAAACATAAAAAAAATTCGACCTTTTTAAAAAAAAAAAATTTTAAAAAAAACTCTAAAAAGTTAAAAAAAAATATTCAAAAATGTTAAAATTAATCTCTTGGTTTATTTTCTCTTAAAAAAATGGAAATCTTTCAATTTAGAATCTTGCTCAAGAGGTTTTAGTTGTCCTTAAGGACGAATATTCTTAATTGTGCAATTTTGGTATGTTGATGATTTTGACTTCCATTAGCTAGGATTAGTATTTATCTTCCTTAATGTTAAATTTTTGCTATCCCATGATGCGCATTTAATGCTTCCTTTGATTGTCAATTATTATATTGATGACTATGTACTTGCATGATCACTTCATGTGTTAGCACATATGCCTAAAATCAATTTAAATTGCCTGACAAAAATATTTTTTAAAATGAACAAGATTAGGTACCGAAATGACACTAATTTGACAATTAGTGTAATCAAATCCCCATCCCTAGATTCTCTAATTGCGTAGGAAGTGAGATACACTCACATGCCTCATTTGGTTTCTAGTCGATTCCAATAAGCTAGTGGTGATTCCTTTTTGCAAAATTCTTGAAAATATGCTAATGTTGCGAGATATGGGTTTAAGAGAGCGCAAGCCTAATCATGGGCCATAGGCTCGTCTTTTAGGCAATACCCTCTATACCTATTCCCTCCCCCGAGGGGTAGGTTGCGACAAAGGATTAAACTTTTTAAAGATTTGTAATCTAGGATATGAATTTTTAGAAATTGCAAGCAAGGACGCAAATTTTGAAAAATTGCAATCAAGGACATAAGTTTTTAAAATTGCAATTGAATCCTTAAAAGAAAGTTTTCAAGTTACAAGTGATACCAAACAAGGATATTAAGTTTGTTTAAATTTTGAGACAGGTTGGATGTTCTTGGAAAATAAATTCCAAGACTAGGGTGCGAATAATGTCAGTGCACTGATTGGGTCCTTTGAACCATCAAATATGATTTGATTCTAACAAACTTGATATCAAAAGAAAGCTTAGATCGACGTATAAAACTTTTGGGTTTTGATCATTTTCATGATTTCGTTAAAGTTGTGAAATACTTTGGGTGTCCAATGAGAACTTGGCATAATTAACGACACTTTGATCAAACTCTCTTTTGAAAACCATAAAGAGTTTCAAACTTAACGAATCTAATGCCGAATAAAAGATTAAAAAATTGTTTGAAACTTTCGTGAAGCATGCATTCAATGATTTGTGCCATATGAATTTAACAAAACTCAAACAATGCACAAAGATCGAGTGCTAGACACCTGGAGTGCTAAAACTTGGCATGGATGGACATACCAAAAGTTAGGAAAGTAATACTTAAGTGTCAAAATTGGAGTAAAATTGATCACTTAAGTGCCAACGGCGAGAAAATCCGGCCAAAATGCTGACGTAACGATTTTTCAGTGAGGTAAGTGCAAAACGACGTCATTTTACACGCTGACGTGGTTAGACAAATGCAAAAATAACGTTGTTTTTCTTCTGACGTGATAAATAATTAATATAAAAATTAATTTAATTTAATTTAAAAGAAAATTTATTTAAAACATTTATTTTATTTTTAAAAAAAAGGAGGGAGGAAGCACACAACTGAGGGTTGAGCCCTTGCCACCACTGCTGCCTCCCCACCATCACCAGGAAGGACTGACGAAGGTGTGGGAACCGTCGGCGGGGTCACTAGGGCCCCTAGTCGCCGCCTTCTTCCTCTCCCCCCCCCCCACTTTTTTTTATTTTTTAATTTTAATTAATTGTTTATACTTAAATTAAATTAAATTTTATATTAAAATTTAAATCCACTTCAAAACAACGTTGTTTTTGCATTTCTTTGCTAAGTTAGCTCTCCGGCGAGCCATGTAGATAAAAAAAATAATAACAATAAAAAATTGCTATTTAGGATTTCCAGTGAGGTTCGTCATAGATGGCACTTAAGTGTTACTTTCATAACTTTTGGCACTTAAATATCTATTCGTGTCAAGTTTTGGCACTTGGGATATACTTTTTCCCACAAAGATCAGTTTTGGAAAATGAAATTTAGCAATGGCTGCAACTTTAAGAGGGTTGACAAAAATAGCAAATCATATTTTATTTTATTTTATGAAATTTTTTTATAATAAATTTTAGTATGTCAAATTGTCAACACATGAATTTACAAAAATCAGTGAACAAACATTAGTCATTCAGCAAAATCAGCATTACAGAAGTACACCTCTTCAGTTTTAAACCTATTTCACCAGAATCTCATTTGATCCACAAATTGCACATGTCACTGATTAGATCATGACGAACAACATTCAAGAAGGCCAGTAACAGCACAATCACAAATGAGGCATTGCACAATGACAATCTATTCATGCCTATCTAATGATCTGAGATTTCCATGAAAATTTTATGGCATACAAAACATGCTAACACCTACAACTTTCATGAAGAAACCTATTCTTGAATCTAAATGCATTTGCTCAAGACCAAAGAATAAAAACGGCAAAATTAGTGAGCTGAACTTTACAAAATGGAGTATGTATGGTTCAAAGGCAATCATCCTAGCCAAATGAATTTCAAAACCTTCGAAATTTCTACATGTTGTACGTATGTATGTCACACAGAACATGAAGAAATTGGTTTGAAACCCTATTTTGAAGAAACCTACTCTTGATTTTGATTCTGCGAATTTATAAAAAAATTAGAACCTGAATAGATTGGTTTGAAACCCTATTTTGCAAATTAGTACATGAATGATTTATTGATGCTCAACCTATCTAAATGAGATGAAAAAAAATATATGAAATTTTGATATATCACAGATTCATGTGTTCCAAGTTTTTTTTTTTTTTTGGTGAAAGCACTGACTTAAAAAAAAAGTTCACAAAAAATTGACAAACAACAATCATTAGTTGGATCAAAACATTGAAACAACACATGAACTAATTGTTGATCTACCTACAATTTTGTAAAAATCACTAGACATAGCAAACAAAGGCCCAATCTAACAAACAAGATGTCCACATAAACATAATGAAATTCTCTACAAATCATTATAAGGCATCAAAGACAATTAAAGTCATCTACAAACTCAATTGAAAATGTTAAGCAAATGAGTCCAATCTCTCATCCGAATTTCCAGAATCAAACGACGATATTGCAACGATCATTCGATAAGGCAAATGACAACCAAATCATAGATATGATATGTTGTTAGATATCTTGTCGGATCTATTTCAAATCTCATTGAGGCATTGAAGCTAAATTACCTCATCTAATAGCTCATTTTAATCATCAATAAGGTTAGTTAGATCAGAATTTCAATTTTTATAAAACCAAAAGAAAAAAAAAATGCATCATTAAGCCATATTCTCATCAACAAACCTCACCATATCATAAAAAATTATCCTCAATCATTCATATCATTCATCTACACATAGATCACAACCCAAAGCATGAATCTTAGCCCCCGTTACTTGTTGCAACCTCGCTTTATCAAATTCACAATCCGAGCGGGTTTACCTTGTTGCGATTGTTCTTCAAGCTCGAATAAGCTAAGTCGGCCACTTATGAACTTCAAGAAATGACTGGAATAGCTCCTTGAAAATCTAAATCACACAACGAAACTTCAATTTTGAATCAAATGCAAAGCCGCAAACTAAGAACAATAGATTGAGCTTAGCGGTTTAGGTGAAGTTCGGCTCGAATCTAGCTAAAATCAAGTCGTGGATGGCTTGAGGAGTGGCTGAGGACCACCTTGTGAGGCCCGGACCTCCTCGGGGATCATCGGACACTGAATGAAAGCCATGAACCGCGGAATCTCTCTACTGGCGCCGAACATGGTATTGGAGCCAAGGAGAGAAAGTGGCCGATCGAAGGCTTGCCGACGACTGTTAGGCTAGTCGATGGTCACAGTTGGCTCGAAGGTTTGTCAATAGTTTCCAAGGTGGTGGTGATTCGCTAGTGGGGGCACTGACGTGGGGGTGACCGGCGATGAGGAGGTGCTTGAATATGAAATTATGCAGCCCCCTCTATTTGGAAGGCCTCATATTGTACCTTCTTTATCAAGACTTAATCTTATTGGTTTAAGAATAATTACATGGATCAATGACATGTCTAGATGAATGGTTATGATTAATCATTGATGGATGGCTGAGATTTAATACTTAATTCCTAAGCACGTTTCCTAATTGGCTTAACCTTAATGATTAGGATTAGCGACATGGCACTTTGGGGCAATCTAGTTAATTCACCAAGGGTAATTCTATTATTTTTGTGTTAGAGGGGTATAGGAGAGTCGGCTATGATGTTGGCTAGTGGGTGGTGCTCATCAACCACCGGCTATGATGTTGGCTAGTGGGGGGTGGTCGTCAACCACCGGCCACTAGAACGTCGTTGGAAAATGGCCGAGCTAGCCATTTCTCGCCAGAGGCTAGTTGGATTGGTCTAAATTGGTTTTGATTGATTCGGCTAGTCTAGGTTGGTTTTGGCCAATTTTTTCCAAAATTGTGTGCAATTAGGTCCCTATAAAGAATTCATTCGATTAGAAGGAGAATGGGCTAATTCAAAAGGAAACACTCCAAATTCATTAAAATTAGACCAATTAAATCTCTTAAAAACATTTTAATTGGCTTAATCACTTCAACAATATTGAAAATCATGATTAAATTAAATGGGTGCGCAAATTTAGAATTCCTAGCCAATCAGCGTAATTTGTGCAATTCTCGTCCTCAAAAACCAAATTAATTGAAATTGACTTTAATTGATCCAACAAGATGTCAATTGGTTCAATTATCCATGTTCATGATGGCTTAATGCATTGAAATTGAACTAGAATAACGGTATGAACTTTATGTTGAAATTCATTTGAGAGTCAATGATGGAATTAAACCTCAATTTATCAAATTAAAGCTTAGTCTAGAATGGGTCAACTTGAATTGCACCAATTGAAGTTCATTAGCTTGAATTTCCAAAGTTCAAGTAAGCTAAATCCATCAAATTAGAAATTTCTCAAGTGAATTTGCCAAAATTGACCATGGATTTGAATTCAATTTGAGAAAATTTGTTGATTTAGGATAATGATAGCTCTCATACCATGAAGAACCAATCGGAACCCCTAATTAGGGCTGAAAACGGCAAGTTTTGCCTATATAAGCCAAATCACCGAAATGGTCGCGCAAATAATCTTGAAATGACTTCTAGATCATTTCTAGATCAAATGTTGTAAAAGAAGTTCAGACAAAATACAACAAGAAATAAAATAATTTTATGTTTGATCGATTTTGAACATAAAATTGAAAAATTTGGAAAATGAGGTTCTTAATCAATTTTTGTAAAATTTTCAATGACAGAGTCAAATTAAAGGTAAAATGAGATGACTTTTCCATTTTTACATTTTTCAATTTTTTTGATCAAAGATTTGATCAAAAGTCAACCCTTTAGTAACTTACCACTAAAAAATTAAATTTTATGATAAAAAATTAGAATATTTTGAAATATATTGTGGCCAAAGTGAAATTGTGACCAATTGGAAACTTTTTATTTTGACTTAGGGTCGACTTTTACTCAAAGGATCAATCAAAAAGTCAACTTTTTACTTTTTGGGTTTTTTTTATGAGAATAGTTAGAAAATTGTCCACAAATGAAAGGCCAATGCAAAAGAAATAAAAAATGATACTTTTTACTCAAGAATTGGGTTCCATCACAATTGGAAATCTTAATCTCGAAGTTTTTACATTTTATGACATGTCGACTTAAAAGTATGTGTCAACATACTTCACCATGACCATACCCAACATATGTTATGTTAGTTCATGCACATTCCAAAATAGTTTCATTTGAATGTCGCTTTAAAAGTTGAGAAGCACCTGAAGAAATGTTTAGGACTTGGGCTACTTCTATCTCGAAGATATAAAGTGGAGGTGATAGCCTATTATGACAAGGATTATGCAACAACCAAAGATCTATCACTGCTTTCTACATTAAACTTGGGGAATCGTTGCTTTCATGGAAAACACAAAAGCAGTCCACCATATCCTTGTCACCAACCAAAGTTGAATATCGAGCTATGGCCAAAACTATTTGTGAAATAATATAGATATGAGGCTACTTCTAGACCTTGGGTTACAAGTTAAAGGACTGACCATACTATTTTGTGACAATGATGCAACACTTAAACTTGTGACAAATCTCACAGTACATGAAAGAATGAAGCATCTATAAGTTAATTGTCACTTCACTTGATACAAGATCTAAGAAGGGATAATCGAGACAAGAGGAATTAAAACCACATAACCGCCTGTAAATATTTTCACCAAGCCTCTATGTCAAACACACCACACATATCTATTAAACAAGTTAGGTGTCTTGGACATATATATAAGCCATAAGCTTAAAGGGGAGTGTTGGAATATATGCTTGAGATATGGCAAATTAGTTCGAATAGTGATCAATACACTAAATTGGTCTTGCAGTATAATTGATTGAATGGATCAATTTAGGAGTAGAATTGATTCTATATGACTTGTCTAGGAGATATTCTTTCCTTTTATTGTTCCTTTTTTGTACTATATAATGAACACTTCACATGTAAAGATTACAAGCCGAAGTGCATAGAATACAAACTTCTTCAATTTCTTCTTCCTCTATTTGTGTCATAGAGTAAAAATAGGAAATTGAAGAGAGAGAGAGAGAGAGAGAGAGAGAGAGAGAGAGAGAGAGAGGGAGAGGGAGAGGGAGAGAAACAGAGACAGAGAGAGACAGAGACAGAGAAGGAATGGCGTTGCATTGGCATGCCCTCACTGATGCGGGAGCATCCAACGTAGCTCCATCCACCAACTCGGAACCATCAATGTTTATCCAAGCCAAGAGAGAAATTGGACATTATGTGCTTCGATGGATCATTTTCAATGAATAATGTCAATTATTTATCGGTACTTCATGGTATATCGATAACTATCAATGGGAAGCCATTCTAAATGTCTTGAATGACCAGTTTATGAAGTTTCGGAAGGATTATTTTCTGGTCAAGGGAGGAGCTCGAATTTGAAGGTTCAAGAATGCAGAAGGCCGAAGATTAAAGGCATTTAATTCCGTGTTAATAAAGGCTTTTATTAAGTTATTATGTGTCTTTCTTGTTATGCGGTCCAAGAGCCGAAGGTTTCGGTTTCTAGGCTATTAAGGTCTGTTTTTAATATGTATTAAGGTGTCAGTTTCTAGGCTATTAAGGTCTGTCTTTAATATGTATTAAGGTGTCAGTTTCTAGGCTATTAAGGTCCGTTTTTAATATGTATTAACTCTAAAACCCTCCTATAAAGAGGGAAAACTATCCAATGTAAGGAATACGAATTTTATGAATGAGAATTGTGAGATTTCCTCTGCTTGAGTGAACTTCTTTGGAGAGCGGATAACTCCTTTCGGTTTCTTTATCCTTAGAGCGTAGATCACTCCTTGGTGGTGAACCAAGAAGCCATTTATCCTTGGCTGGTGGAATCTTTAGGCCTCGGTGGTGAGCTTCTCCTATCCCGAAGTCCTTTATCCTTGGCTGGTGGAAGCTTTAGGCCTTGGTGGTGAACTTCGTAGGTCTCGATCCTCATCCTTGGTTGGTGGCGCTGCCTTTATACCTTGGAAGGAGATTGTTTTTATCTGTTCTTATTCCTTTCCATTTCTTCCCCGTATACACTTCTCCATACACTTAACCACTAAAATCCCCTAAAAAAAAATCTATGTTCTTGAATCACTCAACCCATCACGCATCAAAATATTGGTATCGAGCTCAAGGTTCAACTCATTTGAGTGATTCCTCTCTTTCTTTTGTTACAAATTCCTTATGGATGAACAAGTTCCTAGAGGCTTGACCTTGGAGCAAGCGCACAACGAAAGGCGAGATCGTGCAATCCAAAATCTTCAACAACAAATGGAGCGAGTCCTCAATCTTCTAGAGAATCCGGCGAGACAAGGACAACCAGCAAGGCGTCCCAATGAACGGCAGCGGCGTGACGATCCCGAATCTCGTCAAAATTCGATGTCGATTCCGAGTCCACTGGAGACAACCGAACGATTTTGCACTCTAGTGATTCCGAATCTCCAATTCGAAGACGAAGACGGAGAGGGAGGCATAAGGAGGATGAAAGAGACATTAAAGTGGAGGTCCCCGAGTTTGACGGTAATCTTAATCCCGATGACTTTGTAGATTGGCTACACAAAACCGAACGAATTTTTGAATTCAAATCCTATTCGGATGAGAAGAAATGTAAGGTTGCTATCCTAAGGTTGACCAAATATGCTTTTCTATGGTGGGAGAATCTAAAGCATCAACGAGCAAGGGAAGGAAAAGGCCGAATCAAGTCTTGGGAAAAACTCAAGAAGTTGATGAAGAAGAGGTTCTTGCCCGACAACTATAAGCAAGATCTCTTCCTCAAACTAAACTCCCTAAGACAACATGGGATGAGCGTTGAAGAATACATTCGTGAGTTTGAACAACTCAAAATGAGGAGCGAAGTTCCAGAAATTCCCGAGCAAACCATCGCTCGTTTTCTTGGCGGCATGAATCGAGAAATTGCTGATATGGTTGAACTTCAACCGTATTGGTCCTTTGAAGACGTATGCAAGTTAGCCATAAAAGTGGAAAAACAATTGAAGAGCAAGAGGTTTTCCTCCGAACCTCAACAAAGGCGACATCCTATTTTAAGGGTGCTTCCTCAAGCAAGGGCGAGAGTTCGTCGACAAAAGACAGAGGCAAGGAAAGAATGCGAGAGCCTTCCAAAGAAGTCCAAAAGAAGTTCGAAGGTGATGCAAGGAAATGCTTTAAGTGCCATGGCTTTGGGCATTTACAAGCAAATTGTCCAAATCGGAGAGTTATGACTCTTCAAGAAATTGAGGAGATCAATTCGGCGCTTCAAGAGGCCGATGACAATGAAGAACAAAATATGTCCGAATCGATCGGGAAGAAGAAGTTTTGGAGAAAGCTGATGATGGTGAGCTGTTGATCATCGAAGAGCATTGCATGTTGAAGTTTCTCCTAATAATGAGCAAAGGGAGAATATATTTCACACGCGTTGCACTATTAATGGAAAGGTGTGTTCGGTGATCATCGATGGTGGGAGCTGCACCAATGTTGCTTCGACAACTCTTGTCGACAAATTGAAGCTTCCAACAACGAAACATCCTCAACCATACAAGCTCCAATGGCTCAATCAAGGGAATGAACTCAAGGTAACGAAACGTGTTCTTATATCATTTTCGATTGGGAAGAACTATCGAGATGAGGTTGTATGTGATGTGATTCCAATGGAGGCATGCCACTTGTTATTGGGTAGACCGTGGCAATTTGATATAAATGCTATGCATGATGGTCGGAAAAACACATACTCTTTTCGAAGGAACAAAAATGCATTACTCTTTTACCATTGAGCCCTTATTCGATACATAATAATCAACCTGGGGAGGGAAACACTTGTAAGGAAAATCTGTTCTTGAGTGAGACACGGGTTGAGAGAGCCATTAGCAAACAAAAGAATGTTTTTGCTTTGCTTGTGGTCGAGAAAAAGAGTGAGATGGAGCGACCCATACATCCAAAAATGCATTACTTGTTGAAAGAATTTGCAGATGCGTTTCAGGAGGATTTGCCACTTGGATTACCTCCCATAAGAGGTATTGAGCATCAAATTGATTTGATCCCCGGTGCTCCGCTACCAAACAAGACAGCTTATCGATGCAATCCGGAGGATACAAAGGAGTTGCAAAGACAAGTCAATGAACTTATTCTCAAAGGATACGTTCGAGAAAGCATGAGTCCTCGCTGCTGTTCCGGCTCTACTTGTGCCTAAGAAGGATGGTACATATCGGATGTGTGTTGATAGCCGGGCCATCAACAATATCACCATTAAGTATAGGTACCCTATACCTAGACTTGATGATATGCTAGATGAATTATATGGTTCTTTTGTGTTTTCAAAGATAGATTTGCGGAGTGGTTATCATCAAATCAGAATGCGAGAAGGTGATGAATGGAAGACAGCTTTCAAGACCAAGGGAGGCCTTTATGAGTGGTTGGTTATGCCATTCGGATTATCTAATGCTCCGAGTACCTTCATGAGATTTATGAACGAGGTTCTTCGTTCCTTTATTGGTCAATTTGTCGTTGTTTATTTCGACGATATTCTTGTTTATAGTAGGAATGAGGAGGAGCATATCTCTCATCTAACACAGGTCTTTAATGTCTTGAGAGAACGAAAACTATATGCTAAAATGGAGAAATGTGAGTTCTTCTCTCCAAGCATTGTGTTTCTTGGTTATGTGGTTTCCAAAGATGGAATCTCTGTTGATCAAGCCAAGGTAGAAGCTATGAAGACTTGGCCCGTTCGAAGTCTATTTCGATGTAAGAAGTTTTCATGGACTTGTTTCTTTTTATCGACGGTTTGTCAAAAATTTTAGTACCGTCATGGCTCCTATAACTGAATGCATGAAGAATGGTGCTTTTGAATGGACAAAGACTGCTCAAAACGCCTTTGAGGTAATCAAGCGAAACTTTGTGAGTCTCCTATTCTTGCACTTCCGATTTTCATAAAGTATTTGAAGTTGAGTGTGATGCAAGCGGAGTTGGTATTGGTGTTGTTCGGTGCAAGCACAAAAACCATTGGCATATTTCAGCGAGAAGTTATCGATTCCAAGAGGAATTATTCAACTTATGACAAAGAGTTCTATGCCATTGTTCGAGCTCTAGATAATTGGAGTCATTATTTGAGGCCAAAGCAATTTGTCCTTCATTCTGATCATGAGGCGCTTAAGTTTATTAGTGGCCAACGCAAGCTTAATTCAAGACATGCAAAATGGGTAGAATTTCTTCAATCCTTTTCTTTTGTCTCGAAATATAAACCCGGGCACACTAATGCGGTAGCATATGCCTTATCAAGAAGATATTCTATGCTTGCGGTTCTGGACTCAAGGATTCTCGGATTTCAATCAATGAAAGCACTTTATTCTGAAGATGCGGAGTTCTCATCCATCATCAACAATTGCAAGCGAGGAGTTCAAGGTATATATTCTTTGCAAGATGGGTTTCTTTTTAAAGGAAATCAATTATGTGTGCCGAAGAGTTCTTTTCGCGAATTGCTGATTCGAGAAGCGCATGGTGGAGGATTGGCTGGTCATTTTGGTATTAACAAAACTCTTGAGGTTCTTCAAGAGCATTTCTATTGGCCAAAGATGAGTGGAGATGTGCATGCTATCATCTCAAGGTGTGCAACTTGTCATAGATCAAAAAGTCATTTCCATCAAGGTTTGTATACTCCACTTCCGGTACCATTGCAGCCTTGGGAAGATGTTAGCATGGATTTCATCGTGGCTCTACCGAGAACTCAAAGAGGAAAAGATGCTATCATGGTGGTCGTTGATCGGTTCTCTAAAATGGCTCATTTCGTGCCATGTCACAAGACCAATGATGCATCTCATATTGCTGAATTATATTTCAAAGAGATTATCCGCATTCATGGAGTACCAAAGACCATTGTGTCGGATCGTGATTCCAAGTTCTTAAGCCACTTTTGGAGGACTCTATGGAGAATGCTTGGTACAAGACTCTTATTTAGCACGGCTTGTCATCCCCAAACCGATGGCCAAACGGAGGTAACAAATCGTACTCTAACCACTCTTCTTCGTGGTATGGTGAGTAAATCGTCGAAAGATTGGGATTTAAAGCTTGCGCATGCTGAATTTGCTTACAATCGATCACCAAGTTATACTACTAGTCGATCGCCATTTGAAGTTGTGCATGGAATTAATCCTCTCACACCCATTGATTTAATTCCAATTCCGTCTAACTCTCAAGTGAGCTTTGATGGCAAGAAAAGAGCTGAGTCAATGAAGGCCAACGAATCTTACAAGAAGAAAGCTAATCAACATCGCAAGAAGGCACAATTTCAAATGGGCGACCTTGTATGTCTTCACTTGAGGAAGGAGAGATTTCCGTTTCGTCGAAAGAACAAGCTCATGCCCAGAGCTAATTGGTGACAATGCTTACAAGATTGACCTTACGGGAGAGTTTGGAGTTTCAGCAACATTCAACGTGGGAGACCTTTCTCCTTACTTGGAGGATGAAAACCTTCTAGATTTGAGGACAAATCTCAAACAACCCGGGGAGGATGATGCGGGAGCATCCAACGTAGCTCCATCCACCAACTCGGAACCATCAATGTTTATCCAAGCCAAGAGAGAAATTGGACATTATGTGCTTCGATGGATCATTTTCAATGAATAATGTCAATTATTTATCGGTACTTCATGGTATATCGATAACTATCAATGGGAAGCCATTCTAAATGTCTTGAATGACCAGTTTATGAAGTTTCAGAAGGATTATTTTCTGGTCAAGGGAGGAGCTCGAATTTGAAGGTTCAAGAATGCAGAAGGCCGAAGATTAAAGGCATTTAATTCCCGTGTTAATAAAGGCTTTTATTAAGTTATTATGTGTCTTTACTGTTATGCAGTCCAAGGGCCGAAGGTTTCGGTTTCTAGGCTATTAAGGTCTGTTTTTAATATGTATTAAGGTGTCAGTTTCTAGGCTATTAAGGTCTGTCTTTAATATGTATTAAGGTGTCGGTTTCTAGGCTATTAAGGTCCGTTTTTAATATGTATTAACTCTAAAACCCTCCTATAAAGAGGGAAAACTATCCAATGTAAGGAATACGAATTTTATGAATGAGAATTGTGAGATTTCCTCTGCTTGAGTGAACTTCTTTGGAGAGCGGATAACTCCTTTCGGTTTCTTTATCCTTGGAGCGTAGATCACTCCTTGGTGGTGAACCAAGAAGCCCTTTATCCTTGGCTGGTGGAATCTTTAGGCCTCGGTGGTGAGCTTCTCCTATCCCGAAATCCTTTATCCTTGACTCGGTGGAAGCTTTAGGCCTTGGTGGTGAACTTCGTAGGTCTCGATCCTCATCCTTGGTTGGTGGCGCTGCCTTTATACCTTGGAAGGAGATTGTTTTTATCTGTTCTTATTCCTTTCCATTTCTTCCCCGTATACACTTCTCCATACACTTAACCACTAAAATCCCCTCAAGAAAAAAAATCTCTGTTCTTGAATCACTCAACCCATCACGCATCACTCACCCACCGCGACCCTTACTCATCAAGCGGGCAACCCAACCATCGTCACAAGTTACAAATCACATATCTATGTAAAGCTATGATCTATTGCTGGTCGCGTGCCCATCACTACATGATCTCATCACTGAACGATGGCGACTTGGACAAGGTCTCTCTCAATATGCTCCAGATATGAGATTTGGTCTTTCAATTAGTGGTTTCACTCTTGGAATGATTATGTCCGACCATTGCAAGTAGGTCATCATCGCCATGCAGCAGTGGCAACGGCAACTAAGCAAGCAGAGTTGCTCATGCCGGGCTTGGGCAGTGAAGGGTGAATCTCCTTGCCTAAGTGCTTTTTCTTTTTTGTCAAATTTCCAATAATTGTTTACCAAATTTTACTTATAATCCAATTTTGTCGATGTGCCCCAAACACACATTCGAATAATATATATTTGGACATACAAAACCGTGCATAAAATAGCATATATCAATTTTATCCTTATCTTATTCAATCTTATCTTAAAGGATGAAAATATCAAACAAACGCAACCGTAGAGGTTAATATACGACTGTTGCTTTTAAGATACAGATTTTCTGGCTTGATTCTAGGGAAACTTTATTTATTTATTTTTTAGCAATTTAGACGCACAAGTGCAGGGGCACATAGCCACTTGGAAGCATAGAGAACAAGCTGTAGGCTTTGCCAACCAGTTAGGTGCACATGGCAATTTGCACGCAATTACTGACGTCCGAACATATGACCTCAAAATCCTCTAACGCGCCAACTGACAGCGCCAGCTCCGAGGAGATACCAAGCAAATTTCCTTATCCACATCCACTAGCAATTATTAGTCAATGTACAAGCAAGCAAAATTGCGTACTGGTCCAAGAGTCCACTTGTCTCTACAACAGCACAGGGGTGTTTTTTTTATATATATTTTGGCAACACTGTCGAAACTAGTCAATAGAAGGCTCTAGTGATCAATTTGGAAGTATTCCTGGGCATATATATACAAACTCTTTTATACATATTAGGCCAAAGTTCATGCCTCTTTACCATGTGGGTTCATCTCTTGCGACCAATAGGGTGGACCATAAATCCAAATTGAAATAACTTGCAACCAATAGGGTGGACCATAAATCCAAATTGAAATAAATACGGCTTGGCACCACTTTCTATTTCAATTGAGGTCATCTTGATAGAGACCCTTTTTAAATTATTTCCAAAATAAATCTCAAGTGATTCTCCAAATAATTCTAGATGAGACGTTTTTCCCCAAATAAAAACTTCGCAATGCATTTAGTTTGAATATTGCCTACTGCCTAGTAATCCAACTCCCGATCTCAATCACTTTTGCATCTCTCCTCGAATTATTAAGATTTTTTATTTAATTTAAAGTTATATAGATTGTATATATAAGTTTTATATGAAGTAGCAAATAGTTCTTTGTCGTTTCTCAGTTTTCATTTTCTTTATTATCTTTCAATTTAGTGACAATAGTTTGCCAATGCTAGAAAATATTTTCTGTCTTAAAAAAGTGAATTGATAATGTTATACTAACCATTATAAAAGTTTTATTCTTGGAGATAAGATATAATTTAATCATCTTAAAATTCTATTATTACTACCAGTTTCATTTTACTTTTAGCCATTTAT
The DNA here is from genome assembly GCA_016097485.1 of Eucalyptus sideroxylon x Eucalyptus melliodora. Taxonomy (NCBI): domain Eukaryota; kingdom Viridiplantae; phylum Streptophyta; class Magnoliopsida; order Myrtales; family Myrtaceae; genus Eucalyptus; species Eucalyptus sideroxylon x Eucalyptus melliodora. The sequence continues at coordinate 32,400,543 of CM027828.1, forward strand.
AAATTCAAACCGTAAAACCGTACATATTAATAGAAACATACATTTTTCTGAACTCTAAAGGTTTAATCTAATCTTCGTAATTACATTCAACATAGGGCACATCGATTAAAAAATGTATTTTGAAATGCATTTTATCCATATTTGGAATTTAAGCTCACTAGCCGACTAAGTTTGTGGAGTAACAAATGAATTGAGTTTAAATTTGGTGGTTGAACCCGTACAACTTATTGTCTGGTTCTAATTATTTATGATGGATTAATTCTAAAGACTAAAACCTATGCAGAATGTCAACGTTAATTTTCTAATTTTAGAATAGAAGTAAAAGCGACTAGGATAAGGATGATGATGACTAGGCAATCCTTCGACGTGATGTGATAGTGAAAAATCTAGTTTGGAAAATAGTTTTGAGAGAATCTATGTCGAGAATTACTTTTTCAGAAGAATTTACTTTGAAAAAGGAAAATTTCACAGATTTATTTCGACTGTTTTTTTTTTTCTTTTTCCTCCTTTTGGAAAAGTAGGACATAGCAAAGCAAGGCTCGTTTAATATTCGCCTCCTTTCTTTTTTTTTTTTAGGTTAAAAGGCTAAAGGCAAGCCAAAGTCATGATGTTTCCATTTTTGTGAAATTACACTTTTTTTTCATCATGTAGTACTCCTCCTAATTATTTACATTTGACTCATTTTTAATCGGATAGATAGAGAAACTTAACAAAGTAAATAAATACCGTGGCAAGCATGTCGCCAATTGTCAAGACATGACGCAGGAATTCGGATAGTGAATTTTTTTTTTTTTAAATGAAACTTAAAGGATGCCAAATTGACCTACGGTTAGAAGGTTGTATTCTTTTAATAGGTTTGAAAATTTGAGTGGAAAATGAATTAAATATAATGGTCATATTTGTATGAATTATTTGAAATATCGTCTTACAAACGTCTTAACTATAGAAGGGTGTGTTGTTTCTTAGTATTTGGCCAATTAAAAAGACTATTGACGGGATGCGAACACAGCATCGAATTTTGTTGCTAGCTAGATGCATGAACATGTGTATTAAGTCATTGAAATGTTACCGCTTCTATTTTATTAGTTAGAGTTTTAAATAGTATTAAAAGGGGCTGATTGGTTGTGACGTTGCCCTTGACCGACAAAATTAGTTCTAGTTCAAACTTAGAGATGTCACATTCGGAATGATAGTTATTAGGTAAAATCAAGGGCCCATGTATCTAATGTCATATAGGTCGCCATTTAGATGCCCTAACTATCATAAGACAACCTAACGAGATAAAATGAAATTATCGCGACTCACTGTTTGTTTCGTGGAAAATTAACCATCAAAGAAAGGCTTTTCCTTATTTGCTGGCATTTGAATCTCTTAAAAAATGACTCAATAGATTACCTTATAGGTTAGTGAAGAATTATATTGAAAGTGGGCAAAATGATTTTTTAAACAAATAAGAAATCATTATCCGGAATACAACTTGACCTCCACTGACGTATGACCATGTTGAGTGATTGGATCGAGGTTTCTAGGTAAATGACGCGGGCCACGATCATAGAACGTGAGTCACTAGCCGCTAGAACCTAGGACCCAGGCCTCCAGGACACAAATCCCCGACGCCCGAACTCGACACCCTAATCAAGGACCCTAGGTGCCTGGACACAGATCCCCGCCACTTGGGTCTAGGACGCTATTGGCTTGCTCCCAAGACCCCAATGGCCAAAGCACAAGATCCTCGTGTTGTGGACCCGGAGCTAGCACAAGGGTCTCAGGACTATACTCAAGTCTTTTTTGTCCTCAATAGTGTATTTCATAACATTTTAATATTATTGAAAAATACTGCGGTCTTTCTTTTGAAGGAGACAACCGAATACAAGAAAAGCAGATCGTTTTCTTTAGGAAATATTCATCTTTAGAATTTAGAAACATCCGAGGAAGTAGTTGTTAGAAATGAAAGAAAATTGGGATACAGTGAAGCCACAAGGCAAGTGGATAGGCTCTCTCTCTCTCTCTCTCTCTCTCTCGAATTGACAAAGTAAAAGTAAGCAATCAAAGGACGGAGGTCATGCTAATCATGGTATGGACAAGACTTGCTGGGGAAAAAAGGCCTTTTCTGTCTAGGTGGAGGACCATATATCCCATGTGACACCATGTGGGCAACATTGCACTTCTAGGGCAACTAGATTTGTACTCAAGACTTGCAACCCTAGAGAGAGAGAGAGAGAGAGATTAGAACTGGTGGTCCATTTTGACAACGGTACATTCCGGCTCAATTATTTCTGAAATTGACTCAGATATTATCAACAAAAATTGTGATCAGAAGCTTTGGGGGCTGGTAGGTGATTGGTAGATCACATTTTTAGGAGCTACGCTAGGGTAGATCATCAGTCACTCGAACTCCCATCATACCAATAATTAGGAACAGGATCTTGATCTCCATGTCCCTCACCAATGATTGATTAAGCTGCTCGTCAGACCAGATGTTCATGTGACGTCTAATTCGGTCGTTTAACTCTCCAAAGCCGCAATTAATTGAACGGATCTGGAAATAAAAGCAGGAAATTTTGCTGGCTCCCACATGTTTAAAGCATTCAAGGACAGCATAAATCATTTATAGTCAGCCTCGGTGTATGATTTATAGCTTCTTTATCGAATCATCATATCCTTTCCTCTTTAAACCTTATCCAGATCCGATAAAGTTTCCTTATTAATATTTGTTGTTTTGTTCTTTTCCTTGTCTTGATTTTGATAGAATTATAAAGGTATTTGCTGCTTAAATTGTTGTAAATAATCTTCTCGTCCTGCAAATTTTCCACAACCATGTGCTAAAATCATTATTCTTTGCGACTCGTGAGCGTAGTTTGATGTGTTGGCACTATAGTCGAAGTTTCGAATCCTATCGTTAGCTTTTTAATATAATTTTAAATCAAGGCTAAGCTGATTCTTGTCTTCATTTAATGTAAGTTCTGCACAACAGCTCTTTTTTTCTTTTTTTTTTTTTTTCTTATTCTCTGGGGATTATTCTGGATGAAAAGCCAATGGCCCTAGGAGCCACAGAAGCCCAAAGCTTTCATGTGATTTGACTAGTAAAGGACTAATACCACCTTTAAGGTTTCAACTTTTGTTAGCAAATGATGAGTCCCACCAGCAAAAATGAATCCCCATGTTGGCGCTTTCAGTTGCCAAACCCACCCAACACTTTTGGAAGAGAACCTCAGGCCCCTGACCTTCACGTGGACATCTCGTGATGTGTATGTGGGGGGTGTTACCACAGCCTAGTTCAGCATAGTACGCCATGGAGTTGTCCCAAGATTCCCCCACTGGAGCCAACTCAAAAGCTCACACCCCCAAACATGAGGGAGATTCTGCCCGTTTGGGTTGCTCTCTAAATCACCATGTCATCCCCTTGTGCCCCCTCAACGCTAGGACCCCAATCTGGGGGCCACAATATCTTGATTCTCTATACCTCAAATCCAAAACATTTGCATCATTATCTTCCTTCACTAGTCCACTCTTGCTCAGAGGATTGAATTTTGCCTTTGTTTCTATTAGTCTCATTGCTAGTATATATACCCTTCTCGCTACCTGCCTTGCTCTCACACCCACGACTCAACAAGAACTTCCCTCTTCTCCATCTTCCTCCCCATTAATCACCACAAGAAAAGAGGCCAAACACTTGTAACCCTTTTCTTAAACCATTAGATATACCCTCCCTGTTCGGTTAATTTGAGAATGGCGGGAGTTTGGATTTTCAAAGATGGTGTGATCCGTCAGGCGGATCAAGGCGCGCAGAGGAAGGCCTTAGTGCACTTGCCATCGGGCGAGGTCGTCTCGTCTTACTCATCACTTGAGCGAATCCTGAGGGGCCTTGGGTGGGAGCGGTACCCGGGCACAGCCCCCGACCTCTTGCAGTTCCACAAGCACTCTTCCATCGATCTCATCTCTCTCCCTAGGGACTTCTCCAAGTTCAACTCTGTTCACATGTTCGACATGGTTGTCAAGCACCCTGACATATTCAGGGTTCGCGATATATAATCTCTGCTCACTATCCAAAGTTTTTCTCTTGTTATTCCTATCTATTCGTGTGTTTTCTTAGTTTCCTTGTGTTCTGGTGTAATGCAGAAATTCATCTTGTCTTTGATGAATGAATTTTTCTGCACTTCAATCGGATCGATACCTGGATCTGTTCACAAGTACGACATCATCGTCAGGAACCCTAACAGATGCAGGGTTCGCAATAATATAACATCCGCTCGTTATCCAAAGCCTTTTTCCTGTTATTCCTATCAATTCGTGTGTTTTCTTTAGTTTCCTTGTGCTCTGGTGTAATGCAGAAATCCATCTTGTCTTTGATGAATGAATTTTTCTACACTTCCATCAGATTGATACCTGGACCAACTGGAATCGCCGTGTCTTAAGCAGTATAATTAAAGAGTGATATGTTGGGATAAAGAAATTCACAATACTAGCATATAAATACTTATGCCATTGATCGTGTATCTTATACTGTTTCACTGAAAAGCCATATCTTATCACCGCAACAGACAATGGATCACCATGTGATCTTGTGTAACAATGCACAAACATTTTGCATCGTGCAATATTACTCTAGTATAATATCATCCGCCCAAGGTATATGATCAAATCTGGGTTCTTGTGAGACAAACAAAGCTGAAATTGGATGAGAAAAGAGGTAGAGATACATAAATTTCTTTCACGATCAGTCTTTCGATGACTGCGGGCAAGAGAGAGAAAGGCATTAGTGCACTGTTGCAGCAGAACAAACACGAGAAAGATGAAAAGCACTTGAAAAGCACTCGAAAACCCTTGATGGAGCAAATGGATTCACCACAAAAGTTTTCTCATTTTCGTCTCAAATTGGGTCCGTGGCCTGCAACAATTGATGGCACATTTAACAAGTGAATTCCAACTTCGTCTACTTAAGTTTTTGTTGGTAAAAAGATGAGGATGTTGCACAACATACATGTCTGAAGAACTAACATGCTTTAGAAAGAACATCCCCTTAACATTTTAAAGAAAGCAGTTGATCAAAAGGGGCAGGTGATATTGACCAACCGTAAGATAGTGATTCTACGAATTGGTACCCCAGTTGGATTCCTCACTTTACTCTTCCAAAGCTGATAATCTTCGCTGGAGGTTCGGCCTGCAGATGAATATGACTGCATAGTTTCCAAATGAAAGAGTGGTCAAGCAAAGGGCCTTTTCAGTATATCCCCTAGTATTTCTATAATGTGGGAACCGAGCCATACGAAAAAAATTGCAACAGACAATCGAGGAAAATGAACACAAAGCCAGGCACAGAAGAAGTGCGTCATGATTTGAACCCTTATGTTTCTCTACCTTGTTATTAGGCGATTATTTGGGCCAAAAAGGAATCGAGACTGACCATAAAAAAATAGTATTTCTAAATATGTAAGAGAAGGTATAGAAATCAAGACCCTTTAATCCAAAATTTAGAATACTGCTGAAAATTGTGGAACTTTGTCACCTTGGAGAGCGAGCGAGAGAGAGAGAGAGAGAGAGAGATTGTGGTTACTAGCTCTGCGACTGCAATATTATCCAAAGCAACTGGCTCATAATGAGAGGAACTTCTGATGGTTGTTCTATGTCTGCGAGGCAAGCCATGTAAAATGACATCACATATTTGTACGGCTGAGGGAGTACACATTCACAAGGCCGCAATTGCCGAAAATAATACTCTTTAAAAATCTTTCGCGAGGGGAAACTTCTGTACCGACCCATTTCTTTTCCTTCTATTAAAAAAATGTTGCACGGATATTTCTGCATGCATATCAGTCCAAAATGAATTCTCTTAGGCTGCACTTGGTTATCCAAACAAGGATTGAGATGGAATAGGATAAGGTGGAGTTCCAAATTGTGGAAGATTCCATCAAATGTTTGGCGTATATAGGATAGAATTAAAAATCCCACGCTTAAGACAGTCATGAAGTCCAATAAATCTGCCAAAACCCCAACTCATGACACCTTCTGGAAGGCCTCCTCGCTCTCTTCGCACCCTACGAACCGTGCCACGACTAGGCGCAGTGTCGGGGGTGGAGGTGGAGCCATGGTGGGCAAGGATGTGGGAGATGGCGTTGAGCAGGCCGTGAGCGGGCATCATGGCCTCCTTGGTGGTGATGGAAAAATTGAAGAGCATGGCGGCAGTGTTCTCCCGGGCATCGGGAGAGGAAGAGTGGAGTGTCTTGAACAGGTAGGGAATGGCCCTGGCCTCAGCCATTAAGGGGCGAGAGTCGGGTCATGATTGGTGATGAGATGGAGTTAGCAGAAAGCTTCGGTTTGAGCGAGCTAGGAGATGGAGCTGATGAGCTTCTTCATCCCAAGGAACCTGGCCTCCAGCATTTGACCTCCATTACGCTTCTCTAGGCGGCAATGAAGATCTGTCTCTCTGAATAAGGATTCCGGAGGTGGTGAGTAATAGTGATGGGGAAAGCAAGAAATCTAGAGGAGAGAGGAAAGGCTAAGATGAAGAAGAGGAAGAGAAGAGGCTTGAAAGGGTGAGAGGAGGAATCATCGAAAAGCTCCTCTTGGTCCTCCCATGGTGACCGGCAAATGCTAGCGTTAGAGATGGTGACGGCCGGCGAAGCGGGCTCGCATTGGTTGTATAATTTCTGGGCATTTCCAAATTGTACCGATTCTTAGGGTTTAATAACCGGACAATTACAGACATATCCGGTTTTTACGTCACCTCAAACACCAGATGAGATAAAAATTATCCATAATACTGTCCATCATTATTGAATATGGAAAGACAAATTTTCAGCGCTGATCAGGTTTATCACTTCAGTCATTGACTGAGTAATATGCCAATACTCACAACGAATATAATATTCAAAGAACAATAGCATAATATTTTAATCTAATCCACTAAGGCTCTAGTTCTTATTGGACTAAATATTCATTTCCTACTCTATGCCTACATATGTAACTGTTTAGAATAAGAATTGTATCTTTATTCCCATAGCTCTCGACAAGATGGAGCAAAAAAATTATGAATACATAAATTGTATTTCAAAATTCAAAGTACTTCCGGTTATGTAACATTACTATCTTTTGATGAAGTTAGATATGTAAATCTAGATTTGCATTCCAAGATATTTTTCTTAAATTCATGCTTTCCTGGTAAAAAAAAAAAACCCAGTTCTTATTTATAACCAAAATGCTCTTCTCATTAATCCATTTATGTTCAAAAGTCTAACGTGTGTGCATGTAGATATTGAAAAAGCTGTATTTAGTAATTTGATTTCCCATTATCTATTATCAATTTGAGGCACCACATAATTGCAATGGATGACTACCGATACAAAGGTTTTCATCTAACAATCTTTATATAAATTAAGAGTAAATGTGTCCAGGGTATCCAAGGATGAAACTCAAAAGGGAACCACCTAATTTCGTGACTATTCTGCTGTAGAATTGACCGAATCGAGACAAATCCTCTCCAAAAACATTTCCCATTGTGCAATTTCATATAGTGAAGTAATTAACTAGACACATAAGTACCTAAATCAAGCTCAAATGGATGAAGAAATGTGGATTCAATGGTAAATAGAAAATTAGTGCCATTCAACAGATAAACTCCATGTAAAATGCACTCCGAGCAATCTCGATAGAATATCAAACGAAAGAATCTTCCAAAGAAACAAATTGAGTTTAGGATTGCTTTTTTTGTCCCCCTAGAAATTTGTTTATCAACCCGGTACTAGAAAAGTATATCTAGCTTAGGCCAATTCTAGGCACCCCCATCATATTTATAGAGTATGATGTTTGGAATACGCCACAGAAATAGAGTCTTGAAGTATTTTTGCGTTCACTGGTCAGGCCATTTACTCCAAGTCATTTGTCTCTGAACTATCCGGAAGATTGCTTATATATATATATTAACAGGATACCAAATAAAAACATACAATCATTAGCAAGGTATTAGCCTAGATGGCAAGAGAGTTTACTCATCTTTGTGGCAAAATTTTGAATGCACCGGACGGGTATAGACGAATGCATCTTTAAAAATGCTCAGAGAGATGGACTAGTCAAGATATATGAAAACTGGCTCGGACACCACTTGACTGGCTATACAACAGGGAAAAATGAAAAGAAAAGAAGAGAACAATTAAACTCAATTCTAAATTCAACTAAAGCCAATAGAACCAATCTAAAACCGAGCCGGTCAAGTTGGTTCCCGCCGATTTCCGGGGCGAATCTGGACCACTACTCACCCCAGAGTTCGAAAATATCTCAGAGCCGTAAGTAGGAACGATACAGGTGGCCTATGGTCCTAAGTGATTCTGGTATGACTGTGTACTAAGGTGGGGCTCGCACCAGCATCCGACCATCGCCCACCTTATATTGGAATTTGCTAATCCAAGAGAGAGGGGGAGAGAGAGACAGAGAGAGAGCTCCTTATCCAATCATAGAGTGACAGTAGACATTATCCATAAGTTTGTCCGATAGATAGATGACTTCAATGAAAATCTTTTGGGCGTTTCGAGGGCATTTGAATCTAATTGATCTTCACTTTTTGATTGGCTGGATTCTATGCAAGATAGGCTTGACCTTAAAGTCAAAATGCGTTGGACTTACGTGTATCAAGTATACTCACCAACGTCCCTATTTCCGTGGTCCAACACGAGAAAACGAGTGGAGAGAGAGAGAGAGAGAGAGAAACAGGAGGGGATGGCACTTCACGTGGATGCACACCCCCCCGCAAGACTTTCGTTTGTGTGTCTATAGTGGTGAATAGATGGGAAATAGCTTTTATTATTTAAGTTCCATTTATTTTGATGAAAAATGAATGACTTGGAAATCATTTTCTTAAAAGTGATCACGTATGTATCTTATAAGAATGAATGAACGAATGAAAAATATTTTCATTGTCCATAAAATATTTAGACATAAATTATTTGCAATAATGAAAATATTTTTCATTGAATAATGATTTTAAGCGATACATGTTAGGATAATAAGATTTGTTAGTCACATGAACATGATATCAAATTAATAACTATGGCCTACCCGAATCAAAGGAAACCATTATTGATCCAATGAGAGTAAAGTCTTCCTAAAGCTAATCATGGGATGCAAACATTTTCCACCATAGAGAAACCTTATGTATAGAAGAGTGGTGGGACCAACCCTAAAACTGCCAAATCTCAACCTTCCATCAAAGATTACGATATGGATTCTACGTGCCTAATTAGATGTCAAAAATATATCAAAAATATATTACTTATAATATATTTAATTAAATTGGGCATATATCAAATATTAAATTATGGAACCCATAAGCCATATAAAAGGGTTGGACCTCGTCCAGTCCAACAATAAAAGCTATCAATTTTAGGAAAATATTTTCCAAATCATTCATCTTCCGCCAAACAAACAATGGCTTAGTCCACAACTTGTCATGCTCTTTTTCATTTTTTTTTTATTAATTTTGATTGAGAATTGGTAGCTGAGTATTTAAAAATAAATTTGTTTTTATCTTTTCTTTTCTGATATTAGAGGAGATGAGTGAATTTTCAAAATTATTTTTCACGCCCAGTCCTTGAACAATATTGGGAATTCCTCTTGCTATTGTTCTTTGTTCTTTGTTCTTTGTTTTTGTTTTTTTTTTGGATTTCAAAACCAATTTTAAGAGTTTGATTCTGATAAATAAATAAATAAAAAGAACTCTACAAGACTAATATATCCTCCAATGTTGTTGCACACAAGCAATCAAATATTTGTACATGATTTATCGTTCGAAGGATTTAAAAAATGATTATCGCGTGGTACTCTCAAAACCTTATCAGGATACTTGTATGTATCAAGTCTAAAAACTTATTTAATTTAACGTATTACAACAATGTACAAGTGATATCTAGTTTAACTTGGAGATGGTTATTTTTAACGGGTATAGATTGTCGTATTTCAGAAAGGATAAAAACATTTCATGTGCCTCTTGGATTTTTCGCTAGCAAATTCGAGTATAAAAGTTTGATGAATCATTCACTAAATAAAAAGAAAAAAGAAAAAGGAATAACTCTCTTACTAAGAGCAGCATGTCAATCTAAGTATCGACCAATTAATTTATTTTTTTCCATATCTTGATGTAAATTTATCTTAACCCTCATCTGTGCTCATTATTAATGAATGTACCGCTTAACGGAATAATGTGTGGAATTTTCCAGACATTTCTAGCTTTCTTAATGAAATATTTAGTACAGACAAAAAAAAAAAAGATGAAATATTTTGAACGAATTTTTGCTAGTTTGATTGATGGGACTTTGTGAAACGTGGTTCTCTAACCATAGAATCCTCAAGAATCTATCAACAAAAAATAAAATAAAATAAAAATAAAAATAAAAAGTTGAGTAGGCAAATTCATTCAGTTGTATACCTAATTCAGTCGGGTGTAAATAGAAGCGTTCATGTGGTCCAAGCGATCTCATTTTCAATTGCTTTATTTTGCTGGTTTGTTTAAATTATTTCAGAGTGATATAATATTGAATAAAATAACTAAAAGTGAAGCCTAATAAGGAAAAAAAAAGTGTGACTACTAAGTGTTTTTCAATTATATAATTTACATGCATTTTAGAGATATTACAAATTTATTATTTTATTTATCATCTCTTGCTATGTCGCTCAACTCTAGTTCACATTTAGATTTAAAATTGTGCAGTGGCCCAGTTGCACAGGGAAAAAGAAAACTACCTAATCAGGCGTAAAACGTTTAAAATCTAAATGGCTTTATCGTCAATTGCAAAATGCATTTTTTTTTTTTTTTTTGCTTAAGAGAAAGGGCTATTTTAGTTTCATTGTTATTGAGAGCCAAAATATTTCAAGGGCAATCAAATCCTAAATGGTTTTTCAAAATATGCAATCAAATTTTAAACGTTTGGAAAATTGCAATAAAATCCTAAATATTTTGGATTAAGTACAATCAAGTCATTTTTACAGTGTGTTTGGCTTCTTTTTTTTTTTTTTATAAGAAAAGGGGCAATGTTTGAGTATCACATTAACACTTACCTAACAAAACTTAAAGTAGAATGATCTCCAATCAATATGTGAATTGAACATATTGGTGGCCTATCCAATGCCGAAGTAGCATTTACATCACATAACTTAATTGGCACGGCCCAACCTGCTCAAGACATGCAACAACCCACGCTCGTCGTCATTCATTTCCTTTAGGTCATTCGATTGCGACGTCTCAGGAGGCGTCGCTGACCCAATCGCTTTATTCGATTAAATACGCAAGCAGAAGCATAAATAATTCACCCAATCAACAAACAGGGATAGTTTTAACCACACCCATTTATATACATATGCATCATAAGATTGTCATATTATACAAGTGTTAATCAAACAACTTAAACACTCCAAACCAAGCTTAGTTGCTCGCCACATCCGATTAGTCTACAAGCGCAGCCATGACCTTTACCAAAAAGGGGTTTGGGGTAAATCTAGCGCCTCTAGTACTACAAGGGTGGTCCAAAAAGTATTACTAACCCCATTACCACCTAACTATTTATGGGCTCCAAAATCCAGGGCTCAAGCTCAACGATCATATCGGGATCAAGCTCGAGATCGAACACTAACCGGTGGAAAGGCTTAGTCATTTTAGGGCTTGTAAACATTCAACAAACAACAATGAGATTAAATTCAATGAGTGAACTTCCTAGACCTCACGCTGGGAAGCTATTCATCTTAGAAACATCCTAAACATGCAATTCCTCTATCAATAGCAGATAAATAGCAAAGTTTCTCTGGTTTTTCCTTGACTATTTACATGAAAGCATATCCACTTATCAAGGCCATCATCGACAATACATAAACAATTCCTATAACACTTTCCATACTACTAATCCAATCATACAAATGTGCCATATAGTATAGTCATGCGTCTATGCCATGCAATAAACCCAAACATGATCACAAATACATCTCATGCACTTTTCACACAACCATGTCCAGATTATTACGGCCACTCAAGACCCAAGGCCAACCCGAAGGTTCGCAGTCATCTGGCGTAACCGGGCATCGTCTTGCCCTATCGAGCACGGCACCATCCTGCGTAAATGCATCAAGACAGTACTCCTGTAAGGAGCTTCATTCCGAAATCCATCCACGAACGGCATTCTGTTGACTTGGGGACATCCGACCTTAATCAAGCATCGTCCTGCGTAAACACATCAGGGTCTTTAGGTGATCACACGAGCATAGCATCACATGATTCATTTCTTATCTTTCTCATTAACCAATGTGATGCCCATGCAATATGCAACAACCTATGCCATGTGTCATCATATCACTCGTGTGCCTCATATTATATCATATAAAAATACCACCCAACTTTACAAGTCCATGGCATATAAGTCACTCATCAAAGTAGGATAAGTCATTGCAATTCAACATAATTCATTAAATTCACTTATCACATGTCATCATAAACTATCCAATAATTCATCTCTTGTTAACATAACACATCACACTTTTATCGCTTATCACATAACTACTTATCGATAAACCGCAATAACCTATCGGTTTAAAATATGATAAGCTATCGATGAAAACATGATAAGCTATTGATGAAAACATGATAAGCTATCGACGAAAACATGATAAGCTATCTACGAAAACATGATAAGCTATGAAGATAACCTATTGGGACCCTATGATAATTTATCATACAAAACCCACTTATTACATTAACAAAACATCATTTAGCCTTAATCTAGCCCTAAGCTAACTCCAAAATGCAACAAAAACCCTATTCAAGGGCTAGAAAGCCACTCACACCCAAGTCCTAACTTTAAAAAGCATTGAGGGAGGAGCAGCATGACCGGACAGCAGCTGGGGTTGCTGGCCACGCCTCCAAAGCTCCTATGAGTGGGCTAGACGGCTTCTCGGATGGCTGCACGGCGGTGATGGGTGGTGGTCGGTTGCTAGTGAGGGAAATATGAGGAAAAATGAAGAAGATAGCTTGAAAATGAGATGAAAATGGACAAGGGGTGGTTCAGGTATGGCAAGGAGAGAGAGAAAGATGAAGTTGAGAGCAAAAATGAGAAAATGAGAGTAAGGGAGACATATGGACAAATTTAGGGAGAGAGGAATAGCAGCCCATGCTTGGGCTATTGGATGGCCAAGATTACATCTTACCATGTCCCATCCAAGATCAAGGGCTTGAATCACTTCTTACTTTACTTCTTGCCCAAGTCTCATTAATGTCTTTTAATGAATCACTCATGGCTAGGCTAGAAGATAGGCTAGGTAGGCTTAGACTAGGTTAGGGGATGACATCACCTCCCTCATCTTCAGCACATGGGTGCCCTTTCCTAGCTCCTTTCCTATCTTGCCCTTTTGTCCTTACTTGAATGAGAGGGTAATTTGGTCATTTTGCCAAGATTTGGTACTCTTCACGCACATGGGATGCATTAAAAGTTAAGATCTTGCATTGAAAGCTTGGTGGACTTGGAGGACTTGCAACCTCACCATGGTAGCCCACCTCTTAGGCATGTGGGCCTTGGGCCTCCCACTTAGGCTTAGGCCCATTTGGGCCGTCCATGATGGGCTTGGGCCCATGGGCTGCCAAATTGTGGGCTTGGGCCCATTAGGTTTCCCAACATGAGCTTGGGCCCACTTGGGCCCTTGCCCATGGCCCGTTTCCACTTTTCCAAATTTTTGCGTCCCGCCGATGAAAAAATGAGTTTTCATCATAAGATGGCATTTTCGACGTTTTTGGGGTCTATCAATCATTATTTTAATCCAGTTTAAAGATTGGATGCCAATGTAATTTCGTTCTGAAAATTGGGGTCGGATTGCGGATGTCACATTAATGATCTAATGTGCTAACCAATCTACACATAAATTTTCTTCCCTAAAAGTTTGAAAATTGTTGACTTGTTGAAAGTGCTTTAATAATTTCCAAATTCAAAAGATGAGGATGTCGCAAAAAACGGGGCAAGGTATTTGGTTTCTGAACCAATGTAATTGCGGCTTGCAAGTCCACCTCCACAATAATTTTGGCAATGATTAGAGAGATTACCAGATTGAGGCCCACAAAAATATCCCAAAGTTCAGCTTTTAAAGAATAGCACACTCTTACATGTTGGGTAAAACCACAAGCCGGTTGTCTGACTCATTATTGGAGAAATCCGCTTACTGAAATTAGATTCGGATTGCGTCTAGAGGCCCTGTCAAGCAAATTTATTGACGTGGTATACAAAAATGCAATGTGAAGCTTTTTTATCTTTAAGCAAATGTGGTGCCACGTCAGAAACTAAGCTAAGTACTAAAAATAGATAAAAGAAAGAGCCAAAACCCCACTTACGGTGCCTTTATCTCTCGCTTTGATTTCTTTGATTTTTTCTTCTTTGTTATTTTTTTTTCCTTCTATTTCTTTTATTTTATTTTTGGCCCTAAAGTGAATTTTGAAATTTGAATTTGATGGACACAAAATTAAGGACGAAAAATGGTCTCAAAATCCTTGCGCGAAGGCTCCGACACCTCATGCAAGAACTTGATCGATCCAAGATCCGGATACGGACTTGAAAACATCTCAGTTACATTTCAGAGGAGGCAGTACTTGATTACGCTGAGATTGCCGACACGCAAGAAGAGGAGTCAAAATTTGAACCCATTTATAATGAGATGGTCATATAGGAGTTAGATAAGTTTTAATAAATAGATGGTTAATGGATATGGGATATATAGATTTCTAAACCCATTCACAATCCATTTAACTTATCAAGGTTATTAGTTGAATCAATCCATTAATGAGATAATATCCTCTTGAGCAATTTCGATAATTTTTTGAATTTTTTTTAGTAACTTTTATTTTATTTTATTATTCTTTCCTTATTTTACTTTTCCCCTAGGAATTCCAATGGTTGACCTAGGGCCGATTGAAGCCCTTGTTGACGGTAGGCAAGGGCCGCGAAGTTTGCCTAGTCACCAATCACATTGGCAAGGCATCGGCCTTACCCATGCCTTGCTAGCCTCAGGTAAGCTCAAGCTCGCCAGATCTAGTGAGACCGAGTTTGCTGGTCCTAGCGCTAGCGAGACTCCAGCCTCCCCGATGTGGCAAGCCTCAAGCTTGCTAGCTTGTGGCAAGGCTTGAGCTCGCTTGTTGTCAACCATAGTCACCATGGTGGCAATTAGAGAAGGAGGAAAAATAAAAAGAAAGAAAAAGAAAATAAATAATTAAAAATATATATATTTCTTAACAAATAAAAATACTTAAAAGGAGTGCACGAAAAATCAAATCAAATTTTCTACACTAAGCAAAAATATTTTCTAAGTCATTTCAAGTTTCAACCAAACACACGAAAATATTATCAATTTTAGAGATATCACATTTCTTTTGTGAAATAAATGGAGCCTCATTTTTTAAAAGGATTATAAAATTTAACAATATAATTTTTTGAAAAAAAAAAGAGCATAAGAAACAAGTTTTTTGAGATTTGATTAAATATAAAAAAAAATATAATATGTGTTAGGTCGGATATGAGTCAATAAATTTATATAACTAATAAATATGTGATAAATAGGTTAATGGATCAATTTCGATTAGAACATTTATGACACAACTTAAACTCCGACACGACCTAACCTATTCATTGGATAGGTTTACAAGCAAGCTCCTGTGATGCAATTTTAATCCAAAAACCCTTTTCTATAAGGTCCTCCTTTACGATTTCCTATCTCTCAATAGATGGTTCTATGATAGATAAGACCACATGAACATTAAGAGCAATGATGTAGTCTTTGGCAATTAGAACAAGAATATCATCCAAAAGAAAAAAGAAAAAAAGTAAAACATGAACTTGTTATATAGCAGTCAATTTATTTTTAAACTTTTTAATTTACTTTTTAATGATTTATCAATTTAATTGTGAAATTTTTAATAATTTAACAATATAATTATCCTAGCTAATTTTGGACTGAAATAGCAGTCATCGTCAACGCCATGCCACATAGAACAGTTGTCGTCTATATCAATGATTTTCGATTAAAATTGACCAGAATAATATATTGGTAAATCACCAAGCCAAAAGGTTTATGAATTAAATTAATAAAATTTAAAAAATTTAATACTAAATTAGTTGCCGTATAATAAGTTTAAGACTTGTGGGACAATTTTCCTCCAATAGAGCTGTAAACTACTAGATCCAATTGATACACGTTCACACATCCAACTCTACTTTATCTGTCTCAAGGACTTCGAATTGGGAAGAAATGAAACAGATGATTAAAGTCCGGGGTGCAATCGAAATGAGCCAAGATCTAGAATAGAGTTCAGGAAAAGTAGACCTCTCAATATGGAACTCTTACAAATTATTTGCATCTTCCTTCTTATCACAAGGATTTCGCGGTTGGCCCTTTACTATTATTAGCCATATCTACCGGCGGATTGCCAACTAGACTCGAATTGATCATAGGATCCATGTCAAGATGCAGGATGAGATTATCTTGATGCAAAACCCAGCAACAGATTTGTGCCAAATTTTGCCTATCTACCAATTGTTTATCCTGTAGAACGAGTTGTGCCAGAATTAGTCCAAATTTAGAGACACCATCATCCGCTCCAGATAATCCAGAATGGCAAAGCTATGTCGGAATTGGGAGGGAAGGAGAAAATCACTCTTGCCCATCAAAAACCTTTGGAGAACTGCTGATCTCCTTTGTAGGGATCCCTTCTTTATAAAGCTTCCAAGCTCAAAAGTCTCTCAACAGGTTTTTGGACATCCCCACATCAGAAAAAGAAAGCTGCAAAGATGAATTCCAAGGCTTTTGCTTCCCTCTTCTTTGCGGTTTTCATCTTCTCTTCCTCGGCCGCCAGCGCCTTCAACATCACCAAGCTCCTCGGCCGGTACCCGGATTTTAGCACTTTCAATGACTTGCTAACCAAAACCAAGCTCTACGAACAAATCAACCGCAGGCAGACCATCACGGTCCTCGCCCTTGATAACTCGGCCGTCGGCGAAATTTCGGGGAAGCCCGCGGATGTCCTCAAGGGTATCCTGAGCGCACACGTTGTTCTCGACTACTATGATGCTGAGAAGCTCGCAGACCTGTCGAAGAAATCTACCCTGCTCACCACTTTGTACCAATCCAGCGGAACCGCCCAGAACCAGCAAGGGTTCTTGAACGTGACCAAACAGAGTGGAGATATCGTGTTTGGGTCCGCGGTGAAAGGAGCGAGCCACAATGCCAAGCTTGTGAAGGCCGTGGCTTCTCAGCCCTATAACATCTCGGTCCTTCAGGTTAGCTCGCCGATAATTGCACCAGGAATCGATTCTTCCAACCCAAATGCCACCTCGCCGTCCGCTTCACCAGCGGCAACGCCCAAGAAGGCCCCCTCCTCAAGCCCCGCCAAGTCCCCGGTCGCAGATGCACCCGATTCATCGGAAGCTCCATCAGCAGATGCTCCTGCCGATGCACCGGAGGCAGACGCACCGGAAGCAGACACACCGGCCAGCTCTCCCCCAGCACCTTCGGATGCCGATGCAGACGCACCAGCTCCCGGGAAATCTTCGAGCTCTCGCGCAACTCTGCCCGTTGGTGCAGGCATCGTGATGGGTTTGTTGTCAGCGATGGTGGCGTAAATTTGTAGCCCGGTGCCATTAATCTTTTTCGAAGTCAAATGGATACGATATAGCTCTTTACTAGTCTAATTGCAGCAGAATCCGTCATTCGCAAATTTAACGACTGTACAATTCTAAACAACCTTTTTTCCAGCTGCTGTGGACTTCTCTAGCCACAGCAGCCCAAAAACACCGGCGAGCTAAATGAACAAATAGTTTTGAGGCACGGATTCTTACCAGCGAGGCCCTACACAAAGTCGAAATTCGAACTTCAAATATGTTAGATTTTAGTGAGATGACATTAAATTTTGAAAGACTTTTTTAATTAGTGGCCTAGAGACACTTATTAAGCAACTAATTAAGAAAATTTTAATGGTTTCCAATGCACGAATCAATCTTATATTATGCACAGTCAATATCTTGAACATTCAAGTATTTCAAATAAAGTGTATTTAAGGGATAGGTGCATTAGAAGATTTATCACGAAATTGTAATTAAATACTAAAATTTTCAAAAAGTGCAATCATTAAGGAATCATTAAGGAAAAATGCTGACATAGCTTTTTTTTTTTTTTTTTTTTTTTTGGTTTAATTCTCTTTTTTATGTGGTTTTGAGATAGCTAAGATATGAAACTTTAAGACTAAAACGACGTTCTAATCCAAATTTTCTTTTTTAATAAAAATAAAAAGGGCAATGAGGGTCCTAACCCACCGCCTGTGGCCCTTTTCAACAGTGGCCAGCGATGGTGGGGGCACAAGCATTTTTTTTTTTTTCCATTTCTATGTTCTTTTGTTTAAATTTAGCTTATTTTTCATTTAATTTATATAAAATTTGGGTTGAAAATAAAATTTGAACCAAAATGGCATCATTTTAACTTTATTTTACATGTTTTAACCATTAGAGATCAATGTAGGAAAGAATCATAAAAATAAGTCTCACTAATAATTTCCATTAACCATGTTAAACGGAGATACCGAAAAAACTTGATTGCATCGATTTTATATATTTTAAAACTTAATTGCACTTTAAAAAATTTTAAAACTCAATTATATTTTCATAACAAATTTTAAAACTTCCGATTAGTCTAGTAAAACAAGCGAGTCAAGTCAAAAATGGCTCGACTTAATCATTTATCATATTTTGATCTATCTTTATGTAATACAAATTTATTAACTTATACTCAACTCAACTTATATTGCTAACACACTTCTATATTTAACCTAATCCAGAAAAAGTCAATACTCAAACTAAAGTGAGAGCATAGAGTAAAGGCAAAAAAGAATGAAGAGTCACAAAGGTCAATTGGATCTAATTAAATTGTAAACTCATAAAACACCCATATTATTTTAAATTTTACTATTTTAAATACATTTATTGAGTATAAATAACCCATATAGCAATTTAACTCATTAAATATGAGCTTTATTTCTTGATTTTCATTTTTTTTTCTTTGAGAGATGCATCTATGACCCATTTTGATATGTCTACTTCCAATACTAAACGAGTACCCCAAGGGCAGTAAAACAATACCCAATTTCAAAACTAAAATAATGGAACTATTTAGGGCATCAATCTCCATTTAGAATCTATCAGACAATTCTCTCGACAGCAAATCTTTTTTTATCTCGATACAGAACTAACTTAAAGGAGGCCACAGGAAACATGCTTTCAACATCCATGTAGCAGCAACTACCAGTGAGGCGGAGACCTAAGCGTAACATTATCAAGGGTACCCTGAAGGACCAGGGCAGAGGAATCTCTATTCGTTCTTTTCACCAGAGATGCAGCAAAATCCTGGATTGTGATGAATAAATAGTGACTCAGAAGCACAAAGGGTGCATTTAAAGTGAGGAGGCCAGCTTTCAACTTCCAAGCAAATTGCAAGGAAAGATATTAGAATCAGAAGATATCCACAATCAATAAAGCAGAAGGCCCATGAAACTCAAGTGTCTAAGAGAGCTTGAGGAGAAATTAAGGAGAAGTTTCCTTGTAAAGATTGATGCAACTAAAGCAGAGTCTCAACCTCAACTTGGTAATTTCCTGACTAGTATGCACGTTCTATAGCTGTTCAAAGACATTACAGTCGAAAAGACTAACCCTATCCTAGGAGTTCCATCCATGCCCTCATGGCATCTAATTAAGGGTGAACACTAACGCTGCTGCTAAACAAAAAAAGCCAACTACCTTCGGGGGGAAATCTTCCATCTAGACAAAATTCCCTCTTGAGCCAAGGTACTTCAAGCTTTGACCTTGTTGATTATGTCCAATATCACCTTGTCCATGTCAAGAGCCTTCATGGCGCCAAATGGTCGTTTCATGTCCTGCACTCATGCCATACGGTAAGGTCAAACATACACATCTGAGCGAGGAATAAAATGGATCACAATCTCTCATAGATTGGATGGTGCCAGCCAAATCGAGAGAGAGTAAGAGTTAATCAAATAATGAAAGTACTACAAAGTTAAAGGGTTAATCAAATAATGAAAGTACTACAAAGTTAAGATCATTATCATCATGTTTAGTAAACAAAAAAAGAAATCACATAATCTCCTATGAAACTTGTTAACAGAAGAATAATAAGGCATTAAAAACAATGCTACCACGCTGCACTCAAGAGCATCCAACCATAGATATAAAAGAAAGGAAAATGTTGCTAAGCAAATTTTTTGAAGAGTTATAGGAAGATGCAGCTGAATTTCTGAAGGACTTTAACCCGAGGCAAGTTTGGAGGAGCTTTGGGGGTTCAGCATCTCCAAAATGCTAATATAATTTCTCTCTTCCAACTCGGCCCTCACTAAATTTTCGTAATCCTGAAAGAGTCATCACCTCATGTGACGTCACCAGCAAAGGGCCCAGGCTGCTGCCGGCCCACCGACAAGCAGCCCAAGCAATGGCTTCCTTAGTTCACACGACCTAGGCAACACCTGAGGTTGCACGACCACAACAGGTGAGGCTGGTCAGTGCCAAATCTAGCTCGCTGGCAGCTTGAGCCCCACTAGCAAAGGTTTGAGGTTTTTTAAAAGAAAAATACTAGCAAAAGTCCTTTACAAATGTAGTTTCTTCAAAAAACATTTAAATCAAAGTTGCTTCTCAATGTATTTTTAAATTGCACTTTACTAAACACTATTTGCATTTAGGAAAAACCATTCCACCTGAAACCCTCTGCATATCGCAAAGGTTTTCCTCAAAAGCCTTACCCACAATATGTGCAGCTATACATTAACATGTGCACAAAATGAACATAACAGAGATGAGAATGAGAATGCTTTGTTAAATATGCAGGCATATGAGAAAAGACGATTAGAAATAATTCTATCCAAGAAAAACGTGTTGCTCCAATCAATAGTAAGATGAGAAAAGATTCTTTAAGATGGTTTGGTCAAATCAAACGAAGACCTACAGATGCTCCAGTAAGAAGATGGGAGAAAGGGATGGCAAAACTAGTCCGAAGGAGACAATCACAAAAGATATGAAACTTGTAAAGTTTACAAAGAATCCAACAAAGAATCAAGTACAATGGCTAATAATTCAAATAAGATAAATTCACTTCGCAAGACTGGACTTAATTTGTCTTTGTAAACCAGGTGCAAATCTTTAAGTAAACGCATGCTTTGAAATTTCTCAAAAAAATCATACTCATAATTTTATTCCTGAAAAGCTCATATCCACAAAAAGTGGAAGTACTTTCCACCAGCAAATTATTTCTGAGCTGTCTGATAATCGAGAACCATATTTACATCCAGGGATGCAGGTCAAGTCATCCTTTATTCTACCTTATCCGGGAAAAGGGACAAAATTCAATCATCGATTCACAGCATTTCTCATTTCTTTCACTCTGCCTTTCTGACAAGATAGATGCCATGATTTCTCACGAATGCAATAAAAAAAGGCAGCAGTCGCATTGGGTTTAAAGCTTATGGATGAAATGGCAAAGGGAAATAGAGCCATTAGTTAAAAAAATGTAAAAGCACTAACCAATAGGCTGATGAATTTTTCACCACCTTCCTCCCGTATTTCAAAGCAACCTCTTCTAGGCTGTACAAAAATAAGATGAAAGTTTAGCTAACAGATCTTAGTAACAGGACAACTCACTCAAAGTTCACTATACCTATAAGTGAGTAACAGCACTGTTACAGAGCTAGATAAAGGATATTTTGAAATGCTTTCCAACATATCAAGAGCAGTACAAAATAGAACATACTACCTAGTACATTAAACATTTAAGGTCAGTCTTATGATTTACTTTGGATGACACTGACTGCATTAACTTCACATTATTAGCAATGCCAAGCCATTTCTAGTTTTCCTTTGAAATAGATTTCACTCAAGAGGATACAATAAACATGATGGCCACACCCCATCATCAATTTAGACGATGCAGTTCATTGAAGATTTCAGTATTAGATCCGTGCAGGGATCTTTACTTAGTCAAATCATATTTGGAACAGCTCCAATCCCCTAACATCTGGAAACATATCAAAGGGCCAAGAATACCTCCCTAAATAGCACACTCATGCTCACCTTATCTGGGTTGACCACAACAATGATGCCAGGCACACCTTTCTCCAAGCCATTCTTCACTTGAATAGCCCTTGTCTTGAAGGAATTGCATTGTTTGCTACACAAGGAAAGAAAACTAGTTAAGAAAAAATGGTAGGTTCTTTATCCCATCACAAGTTTGAAAAAGAGATATCTCGGTGGCATTATCATGAAAGGGAGCTTCATAATTATAAGTAGTGGTGGACTTAAGTACAGTACTAAATACTCAACTCACAACATACTTAAATCCAGTTAAAAATTTCTCTGTCAATTGGTCATGTTGTAAGGTCATCAAAATGAGCATTCAGATGAAGAGCTTATTCCGTTTTCTAACCATTTAGTTTTGAGAGAAAATTATAACAAGTGGTTTGAATCTCATTTTTTCTTTGGAGCAACATGAATATATTTAAGTGCTACAATAGATAATACCCAAATCTCAGGGACCAAAAAGCAACACCAAACAACCACTAAGCTGAAAACCATACTGGAAATACATGAAAGCTGAAAAAGCAGCATGCATCTGAAAAAGAAACAATTTGCTATCTCCATTGTACAGGGACTGCAAGTAAGTTAACAAGGTTCTCCACCATTGAACAAATAGTAACACTAATCTACTTATAACCGTAGTATGATATAAATACGGATAAAATGTTCAATATAAGTACACAGTTCTAGTTCCCTGTTTCATGACACTCTGATTATAAAGTATCTCTCAACAAAAACAGCAGTGTTAGTACGATGGAATGGACTGAGATAGGAATGGAATAGAAAGGGGAATCGAATGGCGTGAGTGCTTTTACTATGCTTGACTATGATTTAAACAGAAAAAGATAATGTGCGTATCCTAATGAAGGAATATCAGTGTCAATCTTTCAAAAGTAAGTGAGAGAGAAAAGAAAAGATGGACTAGGAAATGTATTCTGCTCGAGCCTTATCACTTCACACCACCTACAAAAACAAAAGAAAATTCCCATAGAGATGACCATTCTTGCTAGGAAAAAAGGCCATGCCAAACTAATGGAAAGGGAATTAAGCCGGAGTCACGATCCCATTTCCAGTTCAGTTACCCCAAACCAACCATTTCATAAGATAGGTAAAGGGAAAGGGAAAGAGAAGGATTCGAGGGTAACTAGGACAAATGGCGAAATAATGAAAGAACATTTTCTTTCTTCCTCCGAAAATGACAAACGTGTGTAAAATGCAAACAGAAATGGAGGAATGTGGACAGCAGAGTCACCACAACAGCCATTACCACACTCCGTTCACCATTGCTGACTTCTCTGACCTTCATGGAAACGAATCAAAAGCTTAAGACAAAAACCTCTCCCTATCATTTTTCTTAGACCGCCTTTCTCTCTAAAAGGAAAAGGAAACTTCTTCTCACCTCCCTTTTCCAAACACATAGATTGGCCACACCAAGAAGAAGAGTAAGAAATTTCCCCAAAAGGCCGCCATAAAATGCAAGCATTTCTCAACAGGGTTACCACTGTCCTGCCATTCTCGCACACCAGAGCAAAAAGGAAACCGCTGGGCTTTCCAACAGAGTTTTGCTTCAGAGTTGCTTTTCGGTAGTATCATGGGTGTTTCATTCTGCAAAAACAACGAAAAGGGTCCGATACATGTTTCACCCTCTTCGACCCACTCAACACAACGCCGAAAAGGCTATTGCTCTTTGGGTTTTGTCTCAGTAACATGAAAGAAACCCCAAGAAACTGCATCGCCATAGAGACAGAAGACCCACAAATGCCGACCATCTCAACATTTCATTCCTTTCCTCTCGCAAAAGAAAGAAACGCAGAAACACAGAGAGAGAGAGAGAGAGAGAGAGAGAGAGAGAGAGAGAGGCGTCACCAGTGCTCGATGACGACGGTCTTGGCCTTGGAGTCCAGCGCCCCGCCAGCCTCCGCTTCCTCCAGCTCGTCATCCACGGCTCCCTCTTCCTCCTCCCGGCTCTCCCCGCCGCCACCCTCGGCTTTCCCGGCGACCTTCCCGTCGGCGACCTCCTCCGCCTCCTCCTCCTCCTCCTCCTCCTCCTTGGCCACCTTCTTCTTCCTCCCCCTGGCCCCCCTGGCCTTCTTGGCCGCCGCCGGCCCGGGCACCGAGTTAGACCTCGACCCTCCAGCGGGGACCTCCCCTTCGCCGAGCTACGCGTCACCCTCCTCGTGAAAACGGCAGTGGCGACGGCGGTCGTGGTCGTCGTGGTCGTCGTGACCACCGTGGGCGCCTTCTCCTCCTCTCCCGGGGCCGCCGCTCCCCCTTGCGCTTCCTGGGTGCCATGGATGAAGCCCAAAAAAAGCTCTCCCCCTCCCTCTCTCCCTCTCCCTCTCTCTCTACAACTTTCTCTCTCTAGCTCTCTCCCTGTGGCGACAGCGACAGCGACAGAGCCCACCACTTACCCCGCCTTTTTGTGCCCGCGCTTCTCCTCCTCCCCCTCCTCCGGTGGCCATCTCCCGCGCATCGATCCGGGGCGGAATTTCGAACGGACGGCCCCGATCTTCCCGCCCCTCCCCCCGCGTTCCTCTGCCGTCGGATGGCGGATGGGTGATGATGATGATCCCCGTGTGTCCCGACGGTCGATGCCATGCCATGGCCCGTCTGCATCCCCCCTCATGATGGCGGTGACGATGGATGATGGATGTGCGTTGCCACGTCTCCATCCGACTTTTTAACCGCTTCCGAATTTAGCCATTAATTTCGCAAATTACCCCTTTTTTATTCACGTCGATTTCGTTTAAATATAAATTAAAATTAAGATGCCCGTGCCCGTGCCCGTGCCCGTCGTTTTCTTTTCTCACCATCGTGATATTTAATGTGATCGAAAATCACGTGAGATTTTCTTTAATTATCCGTCCCCGCATAAGGGCATGAACCATGCACAGAATTCGCTGACTAAGGATAATGTTATCGACAATATTTAATCCGTCAATCGAATGCATCCACCTCGCTGGTGACAAGATTGACTTTTGCAAATTCGAAATTAATTAAAATAGAATGACCTATCGATTCCACCAAATTAATCATGTAGCTGATAATGAAGGGCGATTAATTTTGGCTCGCTAAAACTTGAGGATTTAATTTTGAGCTTATTAAACCATGTAGTCCAATTTGCACATAAAAATCTCTAGATGCTCAAACCTTTCGAACACGATCGACGTCTTTGTCAAAAATGGAAAAGAAGAAGAGGAAATATTATCCAAATCTATAGTCTCCTAAAAAAAAAAGGAGCCACCAAGCAAAGATTACATTTTAAAATTAACATACTTAGATTAATATAAATAACATAATGGACAAATATTTTTGCAATTTTTAATTCTTCTTTCAGTTGAGGTGGTTTCTTACGAATATGAGATTCGGAAAAAGTAAGAAAAAGTATGAATCTACCTTTTGGCATTTAACTTAATGCAGGGTACTTTCTTTTTCAACTGAGATATTATGCGGATACGATGTGGCCACTTCCAATTGCGAAAAAGGCCATATTCCTAATTGGAAAAAGAGATACGATAACAGCAATTGGTGTAAAGAACGAACAGTACAGTAAGGGCATATTTGGGAAGAACATGAAGAGAAAAATGGAATTAAATTGACTCAAATTTTAAATTTCCCTCCACGTCATATCAAAAAAATTCCCTCCACGATCTTATAGAAACAATTTCAAAATTCTTTTTCATTTTCCACCCAAATTTTCGTTCCTTCCATTTTGGAGTGTGCAAAATGGACCACCCAAATCAAATCGGACCAACCGGTTCAGTCCAATTCCTAAAAGTGTCAATCCGGTTCCCATCCTAAAAGTGAAATTGATGTCCAGTGAGGTTCCCAATTCTAAGGGGAAATTGGACTTGCAAAAACGACTAAATATACTATTTTCTTTTATTATTTTTTAAAAAAGTTAGTAAAATATAAACTAAATACTATTTTAATTCAGTTCCAATTAGCGGGAAAAAATTAGTGAGAAAAAACAAATGAGTGGTTACATTGGACTAGAATTGAAACTAGACCATACCGATGATTCGGTCTGATTGCCGATCCTAAGATCAACTGGTTCGGTATCCAGTTTTGAATGTTGGGAACCGATCACCCCTACTTCCATTTCCCTTACTTCCCCAAACACAATCTAAAATCTCCTTACGAATTGACCATCAATTGGAGCTCTCATGTGCTGAAGAATTCTTCTCCTCGGCGGCATATATTGGTAAATTTTGAAGATGGAAGCAATTTTAAGAAGAAGGGCCTCAACAGAGTAATCTTGAGCATGAAGAAAGGAGAACAAACTCGGTGACCATGACAACTGACTCCATCATCGATCTGGATGATTCAATAGTCTTAGTGAATTCATTGTTGCGTTACAAAGTTGAATGATAGATATTACCCGAAGTCATTTTCACGTGTCTTTTTCATTGGATTTGATACCACTAAACCGAATCATTATGGGTAAGATTGTTTAAGGATACAGGTTTAAGTCTAGAGATTTAAAATAGCAAGATAGAAAGAGTCAAATGGTGTCGTTGTGAAATAGCAAGTCCAACCACATGAAAGGTGTTGGATCCTTCAACTCTTTACCAATTGGCTCTTGCTAGATTCACGGAATAGTAGCCTAAATGGTCTGAGACCTTTTAATCTATTTAAAAAGACCACTGAACTTTAGCCCAATATATAGCACCACCCCTAGACTTTCAATTGTTCAATCCTCAAATTATTGATAAATATTCAATATGCTTCCTAAAATATGAAAATGTTTAAAAGTACATGAACTGTAATAAATTAAAATTTTGGGAATAACATCGCACATTGGACTAAAATTTAGGAATCATATTAAACAAAATAAAAATTTAGAGACGAAATTGCACATTAGATCACAATTTATGATCACTTTAAATAAATTAAAAGTTTAAGAACAACTTGCACATTAGACCAAGATTTGAGGACCATTTGTGTCATCTTTCCTTTGAAGATGGCTCTGAAGGCTTAAAAGCATCAAATGACTCAAAAATTAGCGAATTGATGACTAGCAAAGAATGACACCTAGCTTTGTCCTAAACCGATCAAGATACAACTATATATAACTTTAAAGTCTTTATCACGAGTCAAACAAGTTCATGTTTTGTAAAATGAAACTTAGAGAAATGAAAATGTAATCGACATTTTGATTGATATGTTTGGTTGTAAGAGAGATGGTGTTGGGATCGAATGGTCGTTCTTTTCTTATATATGGATTGTGACCGAAAGTTGGATGGTAGTGTTAATAATATCAAAATACCCAAAAACAATAAGGTTTTTGTCTTCTAGTGAGGTAGGACTAGAACCACACGTTGCCTATTAAGCTCCGTTTGTTTCATGGAAAATGAATAATTTTGAGAACATTTTTCTAAAAATGATTACTTGTATATCTTAAAACAGTTGGTTTAAAAAATTTTCCGTTACTGACTGAAATTGACATTCAAAAAGTTTCATGAACAACAAAAATATATTCCCTTTCTCATTTTTGTGAATTATACAAACAATCGTTTTTATGAATAATTTTTGTCAAATCATTTATTTTTCGCAAAACAAATGAAGCATTAGATACTACCTATTTGTCTAAGATTTAAACATTATTCCACGAGCACAATCAATTGTAAACTCGATAATCACATTACAGCATCATAAGTTCTATCCTGGTCAAAGATTTATCTTAACAAGCAAAGCATCGACATATAAATGCTTGTGCACGTTTGTCAAAGAATTTCCTCTTGTTTATTACATTAACAATTATTATGTTATATGAAAAATTTACTCAATGTAGAAATTTAAGTGGAACACCATTAGCACAATTGCCATACATTGAAGAAGGCCAAAATGTTTTTAGGTCACGAATTTTAATTGATGTGTAAGTCCCATATTCTCCCATGGCCATTGATATCTACTATATTTTTCAATTGAGAGAATTAAAAAAAAAAAAAAAACTTCTAAATCTATTGCAATTACGCCAATTTAGCCTAAATCTTTTTTTTTTTTTTTTTTTAGGCCAATTCAATGCTTAACTTTTTGCATAGCTTACAAGGGCAGCAATGCCCTTACTTGAGGGAAAAAGAAACCAAAAAGAAAAAAAAATTATTAAAAATATTTAAAATATTAAAATATAATTTGAAATGTCAATGTCAACCCCGTTTGTTCAAAATTTGCTGAATGGAGTAAATTGATATAAATACAAAAGATTTAAGACTGAATTAACATAATTATAATAGGTTTAGAATCTTTTTGATAATTTTTTCTTTTTCAATCTCCTTGTCTCTTCTTCTCATAGCCATAGCTTGCTAGCTACTCTTAGCACTAACTCTCACCAGTTTTGCCAATTAAAGTTAGCCACTTTTCTCTTACTCTTGCAACATCTCTTTAATTTCCAACCACACGTTTTAACACGAGATGGGATCATGCATGGCATAAATTAACCTTGGTTAGTTAATGCCTAAAATATCTAAATGCCAGACTTCTTTCCTATTTCCTTGTTGTGGCCTTGAGTTCCACCTTTTATCCTCTCTAATACTATCATCTTCACTTATTTTACCCAATTTCACATTTAAATTCCATGCATCCCGAAGTACTAACGTCTCGATTTGGATGTATGCACCAAACTAGCACAAGTGGAACTAGTTAAGAATTACCATCTTTCTTAACCAATCTACGTTTGAGGTAAAAATTTCTCCCTTCAGTCATCTCAATATTGTTAGATTAGGCGTCTCATTTTTTATTTAGTGTTAATTCTAAATTGTATCACTGAATTTTAAGGTGGATGAAGCTCTACGTTCACTCAAACCTTTCCATCCAAGGCAAAGTGAATTCTAGGAGCTGAAGTCGGTTGATCCACCGATACTCTTGATCATTGCTTGATTTTAGCTCAAAGGATAAATAATATCATAGATATATGTTGTCAAAAGTAATAAGTGATTACAATAAGAGCTTATGAGAGGCAAGATTATATGTATGAGTGATTAAAACAAGGTTTATTGATGCCATCTAATTTGCTTATGTGCTTGAGTCGTCATGACTTGTATTTCATGAATAAGAACACGGTCGGTAAATTTTAAGAGGATTTTGAATCTTTGATGAGCAAAAGTTTTAGAGAAATGAAATTATGCATGTAAAGGGAACAAGAGTACATTAAGGACATGTTTGGTATGTCCGCCAAAAATGAATTGAAGGATAATACAAAAAGAAATGAGATGGAAAGAAAAAAAATGTTATGGACATTTTGATTAATATGTCTAGTTGTAAGAGAGGAGTCGTGTTGGAATTGACTGGTCATTCTTTTCTTTGGTTCCGTTTACTTTATGGAAATTGAATAATTTAAAAAATGATCGCTTATATAGCTTAAAGGAATTAGTCAACGAAAAATATTTTCATTACCAACAACAAGTTATATCTAAACATTTCCATAAACGATAAAAATAATTTTTTGCTCATTCATTTTTATAAACAACGTAAGTAATTATTTTTAGGAAAATATGTTTGAAATTATTTATTTTCACGAAACAAACAAAATCTTATATTTGTTTTGTGCCCCAAAAGTTGAATGGTAAATTAACAATATCAAAATAATCAAAAGCGAAAAGGACTTCGTCTTCTAGTGAGGTGGGAGTGGAATCGGAGCTTGCTTCGACTTATGGAAGGAATCCTCATTGGAGGAACAAGCACTTACTAGGAAAGATCGCCACTTTTCATTTATTTATCTTGTCACATCTCCTCAATTTCTAACCATATCTTTTAACATGATATGAGATCATGCACGATATAATTTAACCTTGACTAGTTAATGCCTAAACTATCTAAATGTGAGACTTCTTTCTCATTTCCTTGTGGCCTTGAGTTCCACCTTTATCCTCTCTAATACCATAATCTTCAATTATTCCACCCAATTCCACACTCAAATTTCATGCATCCAAAGAACCTAAGGAATAAAAATCTCCATTTGAAAATAGGACGCATTTGATTAGCATTTTGAAAGCCCCTTGGGACCTCAAAGCCTTTCGGGAAATTTTGGAGTATTTGGCCACCATTCTCGAGGGACTTTAAGGTGAAAGCTAACCTTGAGCAGGCTGAAAACCCAAGGCATGGCCATCTATCTTGGGCATCAAATTTAAATGATTTTTTCTTCAAAACTTGCCCTCACTTGCTTTCTCATATTTCCTTTTACCCTCATTAAAGGTAGATTGTGGTTGGTCAAGGCAAGCCTAGGCATTGCTCAAGGTCACAAGTCATTAACAATTGCCAAGGATCACGTGACACTAGCAACGGTGCCTAGGCTTGTCGACAACCCCGGTGAGGGCCACCTAGGTTGTGCGACCCTTGCCAAGGGTCTCCTAATGTCGTGTGACCTTAACTGATGGTCGCTAGTGCCAAATCTAGCTCGCCGATGGCCACCAAAGCCCTTTGCTAATTCATTTTTACCAAACATCAATTAATCCAAAGTTGTTTCGCAAATAATTTTTTACTAAAGGCAATTTGTATTTTCTCAAAGAGCTTTTAGGCTTTTAGCATTTACATTTTCCCAAAGTCCATCTCCAAAATCAAACCAAATGCAGGCTTATTCACATTACTACCACAAGTGAAGCTAGCTAAGAATTACCATATTTCTTTCTCAAGCATCTATGAGGTAAGATTTTCTCCCTCAAAGCTTCAATCACCTAAATATTGCTAGGTTTGGTGTTTGATTTATTTAACTAGTGTTAATTCAAGACTATCTCACTTGATTTCAAGGTAAAAGAAGCTTTATGTTCACTCAAATCTTTCCATCCAAGGTAAGTGAATCTCTAGGAGATAAAGTGGGTTGATCCACCTAGTACTCTTGATTCTTGTTTGATCTTAGCTTAAATATGAATGATATTATAGATTTATGCGGTTAAAAAGATTTGGTGATGACATTGTGAGTTAATGAGAGGCAACATTATATGTATGATTCGTTTTAGATGATTTTGCACCATGGTTATTGCTTCGTTGATATAAGATTAAAACACTGTTTGTTTTGTTTTTTTTTTTTGTTTTTTGGTAAAAATTAAAACAATGTTTGTTGATGCCATGTAAATTTGTTATAAGGCAAAACTGTATATATGAGTCATCATGACTAGTATTTCATGAAAAGGAAAATGGTTGAGTGATTGCAAGAGGACTTTGATTGACTTTAATGAGCAAAAGTGTGGGAGAGATGAAACTATGCATGTACATGGGTAAAATAGTTATTTTATGCGACACGTGGGCAAAAACGCAAATTCACAGTGTAAATTCCTTTGTGAACAATGAATTTTATTAATTAAAATTTTTACTAGGTAGTGAATAAGTTAGATTAGTTAGAGGAACTGAAATCCAGTGAAAAATCTAAGTATTGGAGAATATAGGCTATTTTAATTTCAATAAATTAGAGGTCTCATATCTTAAAACGAAAAATTATGAGGGCTGCTCACATGTTAAGGATGGTTATGATTGCAGGTTTTTAGTTGAAAATATAATTATTTGTCTAATCTAGACAAGTTCTCCATCTAGTCAAAATTTGGACTTAATCGCTAAATTATTTTGAAAACTGGTTGTTTTGGTCATTTTACAAAATTTGGGATATGAATATAATGTTAATAAGATGATCATATGCATCAAATAGCAAATGAAAGATATTATCTAAGTTATTTGATTTTTTTTTGAGACAGGAGGAACCAGCTTGCAGCCGATAGCCGTAAACCCCCTGGTGACGCTAGCGCATGACCCACCACCATGGCATCACGCTTAATACCACTAGCGACCACGTTGGAATTTGAACTCATCCTCTTCGTGAGGGGGATGGAAGCCCAAGCCAACGCGGCCACCACATGGGGTGGTTCTAATTTATTTGATTAGTTGCTGATTAAGAGAAAAAATGAGGTGTGAAAGATTTGGGATTAAAGTTATGTAATTCGCACCAATAAAATTATGCCGCACGTATAGAGGAGATATTATGATGCATACGGTTTTTTAAAAGCTCACTTTATCATATGAGAAGTATCAAGAAATTAATGTACTATAAATTGATTCATTATTATGGAGAGTCCTATGCTGATATTTTTTTAGATAGGTACATTGTTAAATTATATTTGTGGTACATGCATGTGATTCATGAAGTGAAACGAGAAAGTTAAGAGTCCTATGTGTATTTGGGGCTTGGAATATATTTTTTTTTTCAACAATCACAAACTTAGATGATATGAGAATATTGTGAACACTAGAATTGAATAATGATTGATTTATGAATAATAAGTGTTGGTTTGCAAATGATGATAATGGATATTTGACTTCTATTGTCGGCAGTGAAAAGACTAAGCGATTAATGTGATAATATTCTCACTATCATTACATAATTGTACATGGTAGTCATGATGTTATGATGATATGCATATCATTGATGCCATCTAATGAAGTCCTTTACCACCATCTATTTGTTAGAGAACAACGGAGGAAATAGGCGAGACAACCGCCTTGGGGTGAGAGACCCTGTGTTGTCCTCCTATTCCCTCTCTGTTGGGAAGACAAATATAGATAGGGAATTAGGAGGCCTCACGGTGGTGAAGGTAAACACCATGTCAGGACTTCGGTTCTAACAACTACTAGGTAGCCAAATATAGTAGCCTCCCGTGCTTTAAGTGAGTGAGGGTGGGTTAAATGCCCACAGCTAGGTCGACACACCTTATGGCACTGTCCTCAACCACAGGATGACCTAGTTCCCCTGGTTGAGGATGGTGTCGCATGTAGGACTACGTGTATAAGACGATGAGAAAAGACAATTGTTTTATCGTTTAAGATGAGTTATACATGAAACGATATGATTTGTGTAGCTCGATATGACTTATGTAACTTGTGATGTGATATTGTGGAATCATTATTGTCATGTAGTTGTATGGCGGTGTATTTATTGTCGCTGATGTAAAGATTATCCTCAATGGATTGGCCGAGTGGTATGACAAAGATGTATTCATGATTCCATCCTCATGAATTGGTGGCAATGATGCCTCGATAATCGAGATGCTATGATTTCATCCCCATTGGTTGGTGATAATGATGTCTCATTAGTCGATATGAGTCATAAGTCATGTGGATTAGGAAATAAACACTTGTGTATATTGGCAAGCTACTATGTGCTATCCGCATATCATGATATTAGTATGTTATCTATGTTATCTATGTGTATTGAGTATGAAACTGAATGTCCAATCATGACTTTTGTCTTTATTTATCGCACACATGATTATAATGTGTGGATTACATTATATTAAATGAATTTTAATAGTATGTTGGTTAGCCTATTGGCCACATGTGATGTTTTACTCTCTAAAATTTGCTAATTTGTGCTCTCGGGTCAAGTGGTGGGTAGATGTCTCACCTTATACCTAAGGTTTTCGTTTATTAAGCTTAAACTCAACCCAAAATATTTTACGAATTGATCGATATTGGAGTCCAAGGGCATACACATTAACACTTCCTAAGATCTCTTTGAGGAATGGATCAGTGTGCAGTAAAAGTAGGGGCATATGAGTGCATTTGGTTCAGTTTTGCAAATGGGCTTTGGATATAATGAAAATGCTAAAAGCCAAAGTTCTTTAAATAAAATACAAATTGTGTTAGTAAAAACTAATTGTAAATAGACTTTGGATTCATTGAGTGTTTGGCAAAAAACCTTTTGCAATGGGTTTTGACTATAGTTTTTATATCTTTTTAATTTTTTTTTAAATAAAAAAAACTCGAACCCTTTACTAGAGTTAGCAAGCGAGATCTGGTGCCAGTGGCTGTTGGCTAAGGTCGCTTGACCTTAGGCAACCATTGGCGAGGGTTGTGCAAGCCACGTGGGTCTTGCTTGAGGTCATGAGGCCTAGGCCGTAGTCGCTTGAGGTCATGTGACCTTTGGTGAAGGTTGCCTAGCTTAGGCGACCCTCACTAGCCCTTTACAGACCCGATTTAATCTTATTTGCCCTTCACTGGCCCTTCTCCGGCTGCCATCACATAAAGAAGATAAATAGTTACGCAGAGAGGCAAAATCGAAAAACCAACAAAATGGTAAAGGTAGTTTTGGAAGAAAAAATCTAGTTTCAACATTTTATCAAATGTTGAATACCCAATGCTAGCCCAATGCTAGGCTAGCATTGGGCTTTCAGTTTTCTTAAGGCCAGCATTTGGCTAAAAGCCCTTTGGAAAAACTTGCCAAACACTTTAATATTTTCCCAAGGGGCTTTTGAGACTTTTAAGATCAAAAGTTCTTTGAGAAAACTGAACTAAATGCATCATCATTTGTTCCGAGAATTTTAATTATGCATTGCAAAAGTAGGTGGAAAATGAAATAAATTAAAAAAGATCAACTTTACATGAGTAAACCTATGCGATTTTCACTAAAGAAAAACTTTAATGTGGTGTACTCATCAAGGTGGGGTGTCATTTCAAAAATTTGCTTGAGGCATTCATGAATAGAAAAGGAAAGAAAATAAATGTTGTTGTAACTTTCACTTCTAATATGAATTATATTTTTGCAATAAATTGACAAATAGGTATGTGCTTGAACTCATGGTTGATCATGGGATAGACAAGTACATGCAACATTGTTCAAAATAGCATGGAAATTTTTTTTGATACCTTATCAACGAATTGATCTAGTTATGTAAAATGGTATTGAATCTCCCTCTTCTCTCCATTAATTAAGTTTATAATCAAGTTCTATCTGCTTAAAATAAAATTAGATATGTTACTCATATTTTGACCAAAATAAAAGGGGATGCAATCAGCAAATCTCATATTGTAAGAGAAAATTGTCTTCAATATCAAGATTAACAAAACAAATGACTCGGATAAAGCAAAGAGGGAAAAGTCGACTACGGTTACTGTTCATAGACGATCTCTATTTGGGCGATTCCGCAAGATCGTTCTGCGATTCATCCGGTGCTGATTCCGCACGAGCTGACCGTCGGTTGGGGCCGTTCTTTGGCGGCAAGAGGCGCAATCTTCAGCCCTTCAAACCCCTCCACATTGTAGCCGGGTACGTCTCTCTTCTGCGGGCTTTCTAGTATGCGATGGGTTAGGGTTTCTCGAGCTCTGTCGCTGTTCCTGCTGTCATGGTGTTGGTTTTAGGTCAGGCCCGTTCGAATGATGAGGGGCCGAGTAATTGACCCCCTTTCCCTCCTGATATTGTTGGACCCTCGGTGGTTAGTAATCTTGTGAACGCTCAGAGTCGTATGGCCCCGATTCCTTTTGCTGGAGTTGCAGGGCTTCGACCTTCTTCTGGGTTTGTGGGAGGCCGCAATAGTAGCCGTGGTAGATCTAGATCCAAGCAGCCCCAGTCTAGGGGTGCATCGACCAGGCCAGCTACTTCGTCGTGGGCTACTGTTGCAA
This sequence comes from Eucalyptus sideroxylon x Eucalyptus melliodora, assembly GCA_016097485.1. Taxonomy (NCBI): domain Eukaryota; kingdom Viridiplantae; phylum Streptophyta; class Magnoliopsida; order Myrtales; family Myrtaceae; genus Eucalyptus; species Eucalyptus sideroxylon x Eucalyptus melliodora. Next base: position 32,436,050 of record CM027828.1, read on the forward strand.
GTACTCCTAATAAGGGATACGAATTGGAATTCACTCCTATGCACTTTGACAGCAACAAACTTGTCATTTAGATGGATGAATCGGATTTAGAAGCTGCTGACTCGAAGCTTTTCGATTGTCTTGTGGGTTATTTCATAGGGAAGAAATTGCCTTTCAAAGTTGTTGACGATGCTCTTAAGAAAGCATGGGGACCGACATTGCTGGAAGTTATGTCTAATGGCCGCGGGCTATTTCTAATGCGGATTACTGATAGGGAGTTCAGGAGAAAGATCTTGGAAGGAGGTACTGTTACCGTCGCAAGGATCCCGTTGATTCTTCAGCAATGGAAACCGGGTATTGAACTGAACAAAGATTCTCTCCAATCTGTTTTGGTTTGGGTTAGGTTGAGAAACCTACCCTTCTTTTACTAGTCTGCTCATTCCATTGGAAAGATGGCAAGTGCTCTTGGGAAACCACTCTACGTGGATCAGAAAACTGAGCAGATGTCCATGCTATCGTTTGCTCGGGTGTGCGTGGAAATAATAGTGCAGCAGCCCATATATGGAACTATAAAGTTGGCAACCATGGAAAAATCTGTTATTGTGGATGTCGAATATGAATGGAAACCATTGGCATGCTTGAAGTGCGGAACCTTCGGTCATAAATGCAAAAGTCTTGACAAGGAATCTACTCCAAACCAGCCGATTGATGGAACCAAGGATGTTGAACCCGCACAAGTCAATGATGCGGGGTCTCGCTTAGAAAAAGGTAAAGAAGTGGTGCGTCCATCTGCTTCTAGTAGGGAAGATTCTGTTGCTATCGAGGATCCTCAGCCTAGTAACAAGTCCACCCATGTAGGAGAGTCGAGTTCGCCGGAAGGGAACTCCCTCAACCTATAGGAACCATCAGCATCCCATCCTGCTAATTGTTCCATTGCTGATGCTGAATCTGAATCTGAGTCGGGAGATATGGGATGGAAACAGGTTAAGCGGAAAAGTAAAAAGAAGAAGAAGAAGGCGGCTAAGCAAGCTGCTGCTACTTTATTTGGCTTAGCCCCTCATACTGATGAAGGTCAAGTTCTAAATCGAAAGGACATTAGTCTCGAAGAACCTTCCGATTCACCCGATCCGATCGCTCCTTCAGCTACCGTTCCAAAGTGGCCTTGCGTAAAACTCTGAGGAGATTGGCGGCTCCAGTGAAGATGAGGTGCAGTCGGTCGGTAAACCTGTGAAAGGAAAACCACCTACAAGAGTCCTTAATCTACAAGAACAGCTGCTACATCTCTGTCCGGAACCCCCTTCTCCTGTGCTTTCTAAACAACTGCCGCAGGAAAGAGGAGCTTTAAGAGGAGGTAAGTCTGATCCTTGTTTTGGTTTTTTTGATGATGATCGGTTTTTGGAATATTAGAGGCATTCCTGGTCCTCTTAGGCGAGATGAAATCGGGCGGTTTGCTAATGTTTTTTTTTTTTTTTTTTTTAAGCGAGGTGGTTTGCTAATGTTAATAAGCCGTGTTTTATTGGCTTTTTGAGACTAAAGTGCCTGAGGAGCTTTTTGATTTAGTCTCCTCCACCCTTATTAAGGGTTGGAATTGTCTTGCTAATTATGATTGCTCGCCCCGTGGGAGGATCTGGGTTGGCTGGAACCCGGATCTAGTTTCCTATTCGACTATATCTATTACTGATCAAGCGGTGCATGGTTCTCTTAAATTTAATCTTTCTGGTGTGAGCTTCTGTGTTTCTGCTGTATATGGGGAACACACCTTCTCTCACCGTCGGCCTTTATGGGAGGACCTCCTTCATTATAGTGACATCTTTCAGAATTCTCCTTGGTTGGTTGTCGGTGATTTTAACGCAATAATAGAGCCTGTTGACCGTATTGGTGGTGCTACCAACTGGATTCCCTACTTTGATGAATTCGCTCAGTGCTTAGCTCAGGCCGAGCTGATGGATCTCAGGTACGTTGGATGCCGTTTTACTTGGTCTACCTCTGCCGGTGATGCGAGGAAGATGAGGAAAATAGATCGTGTCCTAGTTAACGGCGAATGAAATATCCGTTTCTCTTTCTTTGAGGCTATGTTTTTAATTCGGGGATATCGAATCATTCACCTATGATTGTCAGGGTTATGCAACCGACTCAAAACAAGAAGCCATTTAAGTTCTTTGACTTCTAGACCCACCACCCAGATTTCAAGGCCATCGTTCAACAGGTTTGGGCCACTTCGGTGTTAGGTGTTCCAATGTTCCAATTAGTTTCAAAACTAAAGATGTTGAAAGCTCGTCTAAGGTCTCTTAACCGTGAGGCTTTCTCGGATATATCGATCAGAGTTGCTAAGGCTAGAGAAGCTTTAACAATCACCTAATTAGACCTCTAATTGGACCCGTTAAGCTCTGTTCTTTCTCATGAGGAAAGAGATCAACGTCAGGTATTTGTGGAGCTTAGGGACCATGAAGAATCCTTCTTTAGACAAAAGTCTAGAATCAGATGGTTAAAGGAAGGCGATAAGAACACCAAATTTTTTCACCAATCGGTGAAGAGAAGACAATTATCTAATCGCATCCTTTCCATTAAAGATCCTTCGGGTTCCTTAATTACTGATCTGGTCTTGGTTCCTCAAGCGTTTCTCAATTTCTTTTCAGATCTCCTATCTCCGAAGGAGGGACTGGTCAAGCCATCCATGGATGAAGTGAATCGGTTTGTTTGCCAACCTCTATCCTAGGATCATATTTGCTCCCTTTCTGTGCCGGTTACGGATTCGGAAATTAAGAACACTCTTTTCTCGCTGGCTAAGGGCAAAGCTCTTGGACCGGATGGTTTTTTGGTGGAATTCTATAAATCCAGTTAGGAAATAGTTGGTCCTTCAATGCTGCAATCGGTACATGATTTCTTCATAAATTGTCGGCTTCTAAAAGAGGTAAACGCCATTATCTTAGCTCTTATTCCTAAGGTGCCTAATGCTAGTGCGGTTGTTGATTTTAGACCTATAGCATGTTGCAACACTACCTATAAGGTGATTTCGAAGATTTTAGCTAATCGAATAGCAGCGGTCCTTCAAGACTTGATTAGCCGGTCTCAAAATGCGTTTGTCAAGGGAAGGAGAATTAGAGACAATATCCTATTGGTTCAAGAGTTATTTGCGGGCTTTCATCTTCAACCTTATTTGCCTAAATGTGCCATTAAAGTCGACTTCCATAAGGCTTATGATACCGTCGATTGGGGGTTTTTAGAGCTTGTTCTTTTAGCCTTCCGGTTTCCTCACCATATTATTAATTTAATTATGGCTTGTGTTCGGACTCCTAGATATTCCATATCTATCAACGGTGATCTTCATGGTTTCTTCATAGGGGGAGGGTCTTAGGCAAGGGGATCATATGTCCCCTTATCTTTTTACATTGGTAATGGAAGTGTTCTCTGGAATCTTGACATCTCGCATCGCAAATTCAGGATTCAAGTATTATTGGAGGTGTAAGCCAGTTCAACTCTCCCACTTGTTTTTTGCCGATGATGTCTTTCTTTTTGTCAAGGATTGGCAATTGGTTGCTTTATTGAAAAGAGGGCTGGACATTTTCTCCTCATGGAGTGGATTAGTTCCTAATAAGAACAAAAGTGAGTTTTTCATGGCCGATGGTGACGTGTCTATTAGGAACAGAATCTTATGGGCGTTCGGTTTTCAGGAGGGGAAACTTCTGGTTCATTACTTGGGTGTACCGATTATCTCTTCCAGTTATACGGGGCAGATTGCATTGCTTTGACCGAGCGGATTACCGCAAGAATCCAATCTGGGTGCACCATTTTCTATCTTTTGCAGGTAGGCTGCAGCTCATAAGGTCGGTTTTTCATTCTATCCAAGTGTCCTGGACAAGTGTATTCACGCTTCCCGCCTTAGTTCTGGAGGATATTGAGAAGATAATGAGGCAATTCTTATGGAAAGGTATATCCTTAGGTCGGGGTGGTGCAAAAGTTGCATGGGATGATGTTTGTCTACCGAAAGCCGAAGGGGGTCTCGGCATTCGAAATCTGAAGGTATGTAATAGGGCCTCCATGGTGAAATTTATATGGATCTTATTCTCGGATAAGGAATCCTTGTGGTGCCGTTGGGTGCATACAATCTTCCTAAGTAAAAGGAATTTTTGGATTGTCTCTCAGCCCAGGACTTGCTCCTGGTCTTGGAAGAAGATCCTTTAGCTTAGACCATACTTTCGGTCATCTTTCAGGTGGATGATAGGCAATGGTTTCTATGTCTCTCTTTGGCATGATTACTGGCTTCCTTGTGGCCCTTTGGATGGATTCATTCCTCCCTCATTCAGGGAAAGCGTTGGTCTCCCTCATAATGCAATTGTGGCCGACCTGTCTTCCCCGATGGGAGTCACGCTCAGGGATTTTTTGAACAGATGGGCAATCACTCTTCCGTCCTTATCCTCTGCGCAGGATAGGTTTACATGGTGCTTTGACTCATCCAGCTCCTTCTCGGTTGCCTCGGCCTGGGAATCCGTTAGAGTTAAAAGAACTCCTCTCAAGTGGACCTCTTTGGTTTGGGACAACGCCCTGGCCCCTCGGTATCAATTTATTATGTGGCTTAAAACGAAAAATCGCCTTCCTACACAGTTGATACTTCTTTCTTATGGCATAATAGATTTCAATGTGTGTGCCTTTTGTAGTGAAGTTCCCGATTCTATTAATCATCTATTCTTCGTGTGCCGCATCTTGGCTTCTCTGGCATTTTTTTGGGCTGCCAGATGTAACCTTCCTTGGAGGAATAGATGCTGGAAAGACTTGATCGCTTGGGCTATGAAGTTCTTCAGTGGAAAGGATTTCTATCACAAGATTGTTCGGTTCTCTTTTGGTGCATTGTGTCATCTTATTTGGAAGAAGAGGAATACAATTATCTTTCGTGGCGAATCAATAGCAATTCCTGCTCTAAAAAATCACCTCCTTAAGGTGGTCAGAGACAAAGCCATCTCTTTCTCGAAAGTTCCTCCTTCTCCGAGTAACAAGAGGCTTCAAAGGGTGTGGGGATTCGATCCGGCAGTCTTCTCTGGTTGCTGATTGTGTAGTCTTGCCCTTTCCTGTTTTCTCTGGTTCTCCGTTCTTAAACATTGTTGTTAGGGTGAAGGGCTTCCTATGGTTCATTTGGTTGTTTTTCCCCTAGCTTGTGCCTTCTTGGCTAGTTGTGTTTTCTTTCCTTTGTTTCCCGTTTTACATCGGTTCCCCTTCACTCTTATCTCTTTGAGAGTGTAGGTTATGGACCCGATCTTTTGTAGTTGACCTTGCTCCTTTTTATTTATTTGCCTTACCAAAAAAAAAAAAAACAAAACAAATGACTCCAAATGCGCATTTGGAAGGATAACAGCACATAATTAATCAAGGTTTGATCAATCAACATTTACCTACCTACCAAGATGAAAATTAGTTTGTCAAGTCTTAAAAACTAACTTCATTTACCCATCTGTGGGTAGCGCAGTTGGTTGAGAGTCCCTCTTTCATCGCTAAGGTCGAGAGTTCGAAACCCTGCGTTGCTAGCGATTTAAGTGGGGGGCCATGGTGGTGGGTTGCTGTGCTAGTCTTCCCTGAGGTATAGGGGCCCGGTCCTCAAAGTCGTTCGGGCACGAAAGACGTGGCGGAGTCCTCGGTTACCAAAAAAAGAAAAACTAACTTCATTTCATTTATTTTTTTAGTTTTTTTTATTATGTCAGAAAGGTTGGTTCTATATATATTACCTTCCTTTCTTTTCTCATATGAAGAATTTCAACACTCATGCAATTTATTCCATCTTCATTATTAGATCGCTTTAATTTTGGGGTTAATATAACTAAAAATCTCAAACAGATATACCCATGCTATATTTACTTCGAATGAATTTTTATGTCATAAAAAATCTAAAACTAGTACATTAGTATCACATTTACTCAAAATTGATGCTTTTATACCACTTTTACCCTAAATTATTATAAATTAAAAAAATTTCAATGTAAATGTGATATGAATTGACCAATTTAAGATATTTCGTAACACAAAAGTTAATTTAGGGTAAATATGGTACCGATGTACCATTTTGGGATTGCGATGCAAAAATTAGTCCAGGGTAAATGTGACATGGATTTTTGGTTGAGTTAACCCTTATTTTATTATAACTCCCCCGTTCAAATCTTCTACCTAATATAAAAAAGTGACTTAAAAAAACATAGGAGGTGGCATTACATGGAACGCTTGTTTTTGTGAACACGTGTCTGGTGACTAATAAGTAATATGAAGAAAAGTATTTTACATATATAAAAAATCTCCTCTTAATTCAACAAAAATAAAGCATTCGACCGATAGAGAAAATATTTAAGAAAATATTTTATTATAACTCCCCAATTCAAATCTTCTACCTAATATATAAAAGAGATTTAAAAAAAACAAAGGTGGTGGCATTACGTGAAACGCATGTTTTTTTTTTTTTTTTTTTTTTGTGTTGTGTCTGGTGACTAATATCAAGTTAACATGAAGAAAAGTATTTTACATATATAAAAAACGCCTCTTAATTCAACAAAAATAAATCATTCGACCAAAAATGAAAAAATATTCAAGAAAATCAATTAGGCATCAAACTTGTGCACGTGCCTCCGCCATAGCCCCCAGCACGTCTTTCTATCCAACCCACGGATGATCGAGAAAATATTGGGTACGTCTTATGTATCAACGTGGCAAACAAGAAGGCGCTCGCAGCGCGACACGTGTCCTCGTGGGACCCACAATTTCAGGCGCTCATTTTGAAAATTTCCGGTACTGTAGCTTCTGGAGAGAGGGTTTACAGTCGCGGGTTCTTTCCTTGTGCCTCTCTCTCTACCCTCGCTCTCTCTCCCCGACGAACTCCCTCTCTCTCTACCCTCGCTTTTTCCGACCGCCGAAGCACCGCGAGCAACCGGCGAACCAGGAGGATACCGGCGAGACGACCGCGAGCAACCGACCGGCGTGTGACCTCCCCCTCTCTCTGCCTTCCGGCGTGCGACCACCCTCTTTTCGACTGACCGGCGTGCGACCTTCCTCTCTCTCTGCCCTCCCTCTTTCCGACCGGCGAACCACCGCGCCGCACCTCTGGCTCCGGTTCCGGCCCCAACTCGTCCGTCCTTACTCTTTCTCTCTACTCGCGTCTCTGTCTGCCCTCCCTCTCTTCGACAGCGAACCACCGCGGGACCGGCGAACCACCGCGCCCCCCTCTAGCTCTAGATCCGGCACCGGCTTGTCCAGGTAATTCCTCGCTTTCTCTTTTCTCTCTTTCTCTCTGTACGACGGGGTGACGGAAGGGATTTTATACGAGTTCAGCGATGCCTGAAATGTCATTAGTAGTATGCTTTTCGCCTGTAGTTTTTCTTTAATCTTGGGTTTGGCTATTCATCATGCCAGTAGGACATACTCCGAAAAGGCTCTAAAATGAGTGCTATTGTTGCAAATCATGGATAGTCCTTGAAAAGCCAGATCTGTTGTTCTTCCATATTGATGTTTATATGTATATTCCCCAATAACTTTGCTGAGATGCACGGCAAATGCATCCAGTCTCAATTGATTATTGTCATGCAGTGTAGATTTTTATTGCCTCTGAGATCATTTGGTCATATTTGTTTCCGTGTGTTTGCGATGCTTATGGTATAGACCTATGTGATCTCCTTATGATGATTTTTTTTTTTTTTTGGTCGGATTTTAACTTTCTCTGTATTTAATCCAATTGCAGGATGTGGCAGTGAAGGTATTCTCGATGCAAGAATATTCAGAAGAATTGATAAATTCCTTTAGACAAGAGGTTTGTTTTCTTTTTTGTTTTACTATGTCTCATGAGTTCTCTTTGTTTCTAATATTATTCAGCCAGGACATGCTGAGGGTCGCTTAGACTTTTTAATTTGAATAAGGCATCTCTCGTAGGACATGATATGCAGGCTATGTCTTGCTCTAAGCCTGTTGGCCTGTCATTGACTTGTTAATTGAAATCATGAAAACATCGTTATGATAGCGTTTAGTGATTGCTGGATGCGAGGTGGCTGGTTTAATTTTGATAAGGGCCTTCCTTGACAGGTTGTAATTGCAGTTGATGGTCTAGATTCAGACTGAGGCTGTGAGGGATAATGGGTTGACCTTTTAGTTGATAATGAGCCCAAAAAGTGATCTATATTATCCCAGGATGTGACGAGTCAACATCGAGGTGCCAAATGACTCCATCTATTGTGTCACTTGCCCCTACATCTTCTGATTGTTCTTTTTTTTCTTTTTCCTTTTCCTGATAAGAGCTACATAGTCAAGATGGTTTAGGAAGAACATTCTGAAAACCAGTGTGATAAAGAGATGAAGTAAGATTGACCAACATGTTCGAACTGCATGCATTTATCTCTCTCTCTCTCTGCACTTGTATGACTAGCCCGTATTTTATTATTTTATAAAATTCTGAAGCCTTTTAATGACCAGAATTTTTGGTGCTTATTCTGTAGCAACTGGGATTTTTTCCCCAAAGCACGGATATAGTTTATTGATGTTGGGAGCGGCACTGGGCTTGCTGGTTTGCCTTTACATTGTGTGATTTTTCTCCACTGCAGTTGTTGATTCATTTGTCCTTGTAAGCTCTTTCCTTCCCAATGGTGGTCCAACTTTTTCCATGGCTGTTTACCCATCTGAGTTCGGGATCCAGCGCATGAAAGAGGAAGAAATTTATGGCCCTGTTGGGCTCTTTGATGATGAGGATGATAGGAATGAAGATTATTTGGACGAGAAACAGGACACTCTTGGTGAGATATTGAATGGAGATCGCCTAGTAACTGCTCCATATGAAGTAAAATTTCTACAGGGGAAGGATCAAGAGGTTGCGTGTGCAAAGAAGTTGACAAGTGAAGAAGTCTCTCAAATCCAAGCTACAATCAAGCAGTTTTATATATTTCAGATGTACTGTGATGACTTGCCAATCTGGGGATATATAGGAAAGGTGGAAGAATCACCTGCAAATATTTCAGAGCACAAATATCTCCTTTACCAGCATTTCGAAATTGAAATCTTTTTCAATAAGGATCAAATAATAGAGGCTCATTTGTTGATGCACCCTAATGAGGTAGTGGAGTTGGCTGAAGGTAGGAATATGGACATAGAGCTACAGTTCAGCGTGCATTGGATGGTCCTGGCAGGTTTCTTGTGAGACCTCAAAGTGCCCTAGAGAGGTCTCGTCACTCCAATGGTACAGGGGCACATTTCAACCGATGGTCCTGGCTGGTTTCTTGCCTTTTTTGTACAATCTACATGCAGCTGCATTACATGTTAATGAGCATGTGGGGGTAATAGGGTCTAAAAGTTTCACTTTTGTTGTTGAAAATAGAAAACTAAAAGTTTTATTTGATAAACTAAAGGGTTTATTTGCTAGCATTCTTATTCTAAATTTCGTGCTGCATGTGTCATATTGCAGGTGAAGGAAAAGATCTAAAATTGGTGGACGCCCCTGTTTCTGGTCATGTTAAAAGAGCTGCTGAGGGAAGTCGATGACTTCTTATATGGATGTGGACAGGTTTTAAAGAGTTACGGACTTATTAATGTGCAAGAAGAAGAATCTTATTGTCATTAAGGTTTTCCCTACCTGATGTTCATGTGCTACGAAGCGTGCAAGAGGATTATGGTTGAGGATGATGAAGAGGCGTAACCACATATTTGACAAGAAGAAATGCGAGGTCTTTTGCTATGGGTCATCTATAGAAAGAGTGGATAACGATCACTATTTTGCATACTACGATTTTTTTATTTTGGTCAGATGTATACTGTGATTGAATGGTTTAGTTTATGTTTTTTTCTTTTGCTCATACGATTTCTTCAAAAGAATTCTTCAAGGAAGTTCTTGTTACCAAGGTTGGTTCTACATGCACTCGCAAAGATATTCGAGAGGTTTACTTTTCTTTTGGGGTTCAATGTGTTTCTCAAGAAGGTACTGGCATGTTTTGATAATGTGAGTATTGCCTTTCATGAGAAGATGAGCTGGCAAGAGTCGAACCAAGAAAGATGGCCAATTTGTCCAATAACATGCTGATTGAGATGCAATGTTTTTCACAGGGGCTACTTTGTGTGCATAAATCTCTTGGAGTACCTAACATAGGGAAAGCTTTTTGCTTACTGGATTGTCGATTTGAATGAATAACAGTTTTATGTTTGGAGTTTGCTATTTCAATTTTACGTTTGAGTACCTTCAGCTTTCTTTGACAGAACAAAGCTTTGTATTAAATGATCTTGTCAGATGTTGATTTTATTTTTGATCCAAACTGTGGCTAGTTACCTTGCAAGGCAAAGCTCTCGCTGCCCTACTAATCTTGGAAAACCTGCGAGTCCAAGGGATTGCTACTTAGTATGAAATCGAAAAGTGGCAATAATTCAACCGTCGAGTTTGAATTTGACAATATACAAAGAACACAACATCACGTTTCAATTATTAGTAGTGTGAGAGAGAATTAATTGACGTGCGGGAAATGCTTTCCGTAGAGCCTTGCATTGATAAGAGACCTGTTGACAATTTACAAGAGAATTGTGGGAACATTAATAAAGCCATAATTTACAAGATAATTGTGGGAACATTAATAAAGGCATCGACTTAAGCTTGACCAATGAACTTGTTCTGTATTCGACCTTTTAAGTGCTGAATTAAGTTCGAAAGTGTTACATTCTTGTGATCAAACAATAAAATACTGCACAATAAATAACAACAGACGAATCAATGGTTCGGGCCAACCAGTGGACCCCATGACTGATACCCACTGTTAATCGCATATGACACCTGCTACAATGCCAATGATGTTCACGATAAAAACTGTGGTCGGAGGAATGAGAAGCGATGTCATTTGAACACAAAGCTCAGCAAAGTCTCCTTCCTCATCGGCTACTTTCGAAGTGACTGAAGCTAGTATCAATGCCAGCAAGCACTTTAAGAAGCCCTTGGAACACAGCAAAAAGGTGAGCAGATGTACCACCGATGACCCAGAATTGCTCATTCCTCCACGAATCCTCAATGCTGAAACCACTCCAACGGAGCTCAAGAATACCAGTTGCGAAAATTGAGACGAAAAGGAGAATGAACCACATGCTAGCAAAGTTGCTTATCTGCAATTTTTTTTTTTAACATCAGATCAGTCATCAAATGAAAGAAAAGAGGAAACAATCTCTAATTACGCTGAAATTACTAACATGTAGCTCTAGATAGTCCAGCGTAGAGACAACTATATTTAGTTTATGAAATCAGTAGTATAGCATGATAAGGAGAAGCACCAACAGCTAAAGCCGGTTGCTGCCCTAGAATTGAAGGTTGAGGATTCATCATCAGGGTGTTGGGGATTGTGTAGTCTCTGCTCCGATCATTGTTAACCTGGAAAAATAGTTAGCATATCAGTCAATTAACAATCTCCCACCTACTTTCTTCGAAAGTAAAAATGTAAGAGAACAATATCAGCAAATTAATGTTCGCATATATTCAAAGGCAAGACAAAATTATTATGACACGCCGTATATATCTAACATAGAAACTGAAATGCAGCACAAAATACTAAGACAATTATTTCTAGCCAGTCATAACAATTCACCAAGCTAATAAATCATAACCTCCCCCACAGAATAATCAATGAATAACAGATGAATAAACAGCAGATTCTAGAACTGTCTAAACGAAAATGACCAGGCTTCCGTACTATTTTATCTTAAAATAACATTAGTACATTCTCACAAAAGGAAGCACTCACAACACTTTCTTCAGTTTTCAAATTCCCACCAATTCATGATATAAGAACAAATTACACAAAATGCCTCATGTTAAAGGGACCAAGTTTAAATCATGCTAGCACCTAAGTTTATCTTTCAAAGCAAGGGAAACAAGAGAGTTCAGATTCCCTGAATGATGACACAGAAAACACAACTGCAAATGGGTGTGACTTATATAAGGTCACGTTGAAAATGGTAACACCAGATCCAAGGAGATGAGCAAAACCTTGAACGTGTGGCATATTTGAAGTCAACAGCCAATGAAAGTTCTTGTTGCCAGAGACATCAATGAATGTTTCACCACTTTTCTCAAAGTGAAACAGCTTATACTGGCAAAATAGAATAATGCCATCCCTTATTCATCAGGTTTATACATATTTCACGTCATTCGCCCTTCTACAGGGAACATATTTCACTTTAACTGTTTTTAAGTGAAAACTAAAAACAAGTGATTGACATACTAGTGACTCTTTGAATGGTAATCGCTCTTGATCAAATGGTCAATTGGAAGTGGCATCTTTCAAAATTCAACTGGAAAACTTGATATAGGAGAGGGAGTTTTTCCTTTTGTATCAAAAGCAAGGAAGTGTACATCCACGGTGTAGGATAGTCACAACTTGCTGAGATAAACGTAATACCAGGGGGCAGCAGATGTAATTACCTTTATGCTAAGATCTATATGGCGCGAATACGAGATATGGAGTTTGCAAAACCCCCCGTCATATATGCAATGCCCTTCCAAAGCTTCCTTTGCAACTCCAGCTGTCTAAACATCTGCATGGACAGCAATGCGACAACCAACATGCACTTCATTAAATGCATGCATATTTTTCACCCTAATACAAGAAAGATATTCTTCATCTAGAAAAATTCACTGCTCTTACTAACCAGGGTACTGAATCAATGCTTGGACCCCTCCATTCTTGTCAAACATGGCAATCTTCTGTACGGGTCCAAAAGCTGAAAAGACCTGAACCAGGCGAAATTGGTGACAAACTTTTAAAACACATGCTTACCCAAGAATGCAGATGAGAGAATTAAAAATAAAATAAAATAAAATAAATACCATGTGAAGAACATCCAATGTTACTGCATACTGCATATTCTCTATTGATGTGAGAAGGACATTGCTCTCAGGTTCTAATTTTTTCCCATCCAAGCCAACACTAAACTGCAGCATACAATGCAATGTTTGATCAAATCAATCAAATCATAAGGCAGACAAAATAATAAGCCCACCTCATTCTAACAGCGGATGTGATTACAACAAAGCAAATGTTGATTTTTGATTCCTTACCTGACCACTGCCATCTATAGCAGATGGAGCAACAGGAAGGTATGGATTAGTGTAGTCCCTGATAAACAAAAAAATGTCCATGGTAAAATACACAGTCGATCAATCAAGAAACGGACATCAAACGAAGGCTTGGTATAAAAAACCCAATTAGAAAGTCACCTGCTCCGATGGCTCTGGAATTTCACACACAAATATGTGTGGGCTGAATATGTGATCCTGAGGGTGCATGGCCCCATGTGCTCAGGAAGCAAATAGCTGTGAACCAAGACAAAGTCAATCAGTAACCTTCATGTGAGTGCACTAGAAGAGAATATGCTATCGCAACCCAAAAGAAATTCTCAAAGCACATGAACATGCCACTCTATGTTAAGAACTGCTTCTTTGTAACTAGAGAAATTTGATTTTTAGCTTAACTAGGAATTATTCTTTAAACACAATATATAGGTGATAAACTCATGCCAAAATATGCATTACTTTGGGCAACATGTACCAGTTCCAGTTGGACAAAATACCATGTCAAAAAATTAATATAACCGTCACCTAGGAATGCATCTTCCATCAAGGGCATTTTTTGCAGAAGAAGCAGTTTCGGCATTTGAAAATTGCACCAGGGCCTACAAACAAGATTTTAGTCAAGAATTTTTTGCTTAAATTATAAACTCTGTACAAAACCAAAAAAAAAAGTCATCTCAGTTTTTGTCACCTGGAATCCAGCAGTTTTCTGAAAGGTAGTAATCTTGTGAACAAACCCAAAAGCTGAGAAGACCTGCATTACCAATTAACCAAGAAAATTGTTCAGTATAAGAAGATTTTCTATCACAATTGGCTGCGATATTTTAATCAGTTTTTTTTTTTTTTGGGTAAAAGCGATATTTTAGTTAGTTGTATTCTTGAGAAAGCTTAAATTAATTCAGCAAGTTCGACTGAAAATTTAAGGTGTTCAATATTAAAAACTTGCCAAATGAAATGAAAATTCCATCCAAACAGCCAAAGCTAAACCTAAAGTCAAAAGCTAGAGCCAAGGCTAAAAATTGATCAAAAACAGGTTCAAAGCCACCCCAAACACAACAATGAGCTTTCCAAGACATCAGCATGGTAACACAGACAGTTGCTTTTATCGAAAAAGAAATTCCAACCCCTATCCCCTCTCAATATCAGTGTTATAAGAGATATCATCAGAATGTATTCAAATGTTACTTTCTGAGAGAAACAAATATGAAAATTTACACAAATACGTACCAAAGTCAGAAGCATCACATGCAGCATTTAATTTGTTTTAGATCAAGAGATTGGTTAATGATTTCAAAAGTACATCTAAATCAGTAAAATGTTGCTAGAAATCTCAGGTTTGGCACTCCAAACATAACAAGGATCACTGCCCAAGCATTTGCAAGCAATAAACACCCTATGATGAGCTGTCAGAGAATTTTTCACATTGAGAAAAAAGAAAATTTTTCATGCAACAATGAGATTTATCCAATTTGATACGGAGGCATCAAAATCTTCCTAACAACTCTTTGACGTAGGGATCAGGCGTCAACCTCACATTATTGAGCATAGGCTTGTGGGTTTATGATTTTTTGTTCGTCGAAATTGTACATGATTTTCATACCGTCCAAAATTCGCGGCATGTACTACATGGAAGGGCAAAAATGCAGGGCTGAACATTTGCAACCAAAATCGGCGAGTACAAACAATCTCCCAGAAAGCAAGTCATGTATCCCCAAAAGAAGCACGACTCGTACAGCTTTTTGATCCTACTTGGACAACCTCAGAAAAATCACAAATCCCATTTTTCGTGCCACCAATTCTTTATCGAAGCAAGGAACAAATTTCAGCAACAGCATCACCTTTATGCCCACGTAAGGTCCTTTCAGCCACCTTCCGATCCAGCCGTTCTTAGATTTTACCATACACTACTAGAAAGCTCAGGCCAGTGAGAATAAATGCGTTCAAGCACATGGCATAAGCTGACCTCCCTCAAGTTCATTAGCGATTATGTCAACGTCAGCTGCATTGATCTTCACAGTTCCCTGCAGGTTTAAGATTAGTTCCACAACTAGCTAATGAGGTTTCATAAAATTCTACATGAACGTACTTTATGAGAAGTGAGAAAAATTGTGGCAACATCAAAAGAGGTTGTCAGAATCTGCATGGTACTACGCATGCTGAGGGGGAGAGCATGGACGTACAACAATCGCAAAGTCCTATCAGAAAGTTCCTCATTTTGAGTAAAACGAGAAGGTATAATCCTTTCGTAGACCCACATGCTATTACATCTATCCAACACAACACAACACAATTAATCATAATGCAATGGATCAAGGCATGGAAAATATAAAGAAAAATATCCATAATCCTTTGGCAAAAAAAAAAAAAAAGATCAAAACCTGCTATCACCACATGTCCTGGAAAAGTTGCGTTGCTGTATTAGTGGAACAACACTTGAATTAAAATTGCCAATGCCATCACTAATAGAGCTGACGCCAATAAACTATATCCGTGCTTTGGGGAAAAAATCCCAGTTGCTACAGAATAAGCACCAAAAATTCTGGTCATTAAAAGGCTTCAGAATTTTATAAAATAATAAAATACGGGCTAGTCATACAAGTGCAGAGAGAGAGAGAGATAAATGCATGCAGTTCGAACATGTTGGTCAATCTTACTTCATCTCTTTATCACACTGGTTTTCAGAATGTTCTTCCTAAACCATCTTGACTATGTAGTTCTTATCAGGAAAAGGAAAAAGAAAAAAAAAGAACAATCAGAAGATGTAGGGGCAAGTGACACAATAGATGGAGTCATTTGGCACCTCGATGTTGACTCGTCACATCCTGGGATAATACAGATCACTTTTTGGGCTCATTATCAACTAAAAGGTCAACCCATTATCCCTCACAGCCTCAGTCTGAATCTAGACCATCAACTGCAATTACAACCTGTCAAGGAAGGCCCTTATCAAAATTAAACCAGCCACCTCGCATCCAGCAATCACTAAACGCTATCATAACGATGTTTTCATGATTTCAATTAACAAGTCAATGACAGGCCAACAGGCTTAGAGCAAGACATAGCCTGCATATCATGTCCTACGAGAGATGCCTTATTCAAATTAAAAAGTCTAAGCGACCCTCAGCATGTCCTGGCTGAATAATATTAGAAACAAAGAGAACTCATGAGACATAGTAAAACAAAAAAGAAAACAAACCTCTTGTCTAAAGGAATTTATCAATTCTTCTGAATATTCTTGCATCGAGAATACCTTCACTGCCACATCCTGCAATTGGATTAAATACAGAGAAAGTTAAAATCCGACAAAAAAAAAAAAAAAATCATCATAAGGAGATCACATAGGTCTATACCATAAGCATTGCAAACACACGGAAACAAATATGACCAAATGATCTCAGAGGCAATAAAAATCTACACTGCATGACAATAATCAATTGAGACTGGATGCATTTGCCGTGCATCTCAGCAAAGTTATTGGGGAATATACATATAAACATCAATATGGAAGAACAACAGATCTGGCTTTTCAAGGACTATCCATGATTTGCAACAATAGCACTCATTTTAGAGCCTTTTCGGAGTATGTCCTACTGGCATGATGAATAGCCAAACCCAAGATTAAAGAAAAACTACAGGCGAAAAGCATACTACTAATGACATTTCAGGCATCGCTGAACTCGTATAAAATCCCTTCCGTCACCCCGTCGTACAGAGAGAAAGAGAGAAAAGAGAAAGCGAGGAATTACCTGGACAAGCCGGTGCCGGATCTAGAGCTAGAGGGGGGCGCGGTGGTTCGCCGGTCCCGCGGTGGTTCGCTGTCGAAGAGAGGGAGGGCAGACAGAGACGCGAGTAGAGAGAAAGAGTAAGGACGGACGAGTTGGGGCCGGAACCGGAGCCAGAGGTGCGGCGCGGTGGTTCGCCGGTCGGAAAGAGGGAGGGCAGAGAGAGAGGAAGGTCGCACGCCGGTCAGTCGAAAAGAGGGTGGTCGCACGCCGGAAGGCAGAGAGAGAGGGGGAGGTCACACGCCGGTCGGTTGCTCGCGGTCGTCTCGCCGGTATCCTCCTGGTTCGCCGGTTGCTCGCGGTGCTTCGGCGGTCGGAAAAAGCGAGGGTAGAGAGAGAGGGAGTTCGTCGGGGAGAGAGAGCGAGGGTAGAGAGAGAGGCACAAGGAAAGAACCCGCGACTGTAAACCCTCTCTCCAGAAGCTACAGTACAGGAAATTTTCAAAATGGCGCCTGAAATTGTGGGTCCCACGAGGACACGTGTCGCGCTGCGAGCGCCTTCTTGTTTGCCACGTTGATACATAAGACGTACCCAATATTTTCTCCGGATGATCTGCGGAAACCATATGGCCTACGTGGCATTACAATGTCCAATCGTTCCTCGAAACCGGGCCCCACTCTACGATTTCTCGCTGACGTGGCAGCGGGTGCGACCGTTGGCCATCCGAAAAAAATAAAAAACGACAAAAAGACAAAAGAGAGAGGAAAAGCTTCCATCGCCATTCCTGATATCTCGCGAGCTTTCTGCTGTCGCCATGGCCGCCGCTTCTTCGGCTCTCTTCTCCACTGCCGTCAACTGCTCCGCCGACGTCGCCAAAACCGGATTCCTCGGAAGCTCCCGGCCGAAACCCACCTCGCATCTCCTCCGTTTCCGGTGCCTCCAGCGGCGGAGCCCGCGAATTCGCGCCGCCGTTTCGGTTTCGGACCCTCGCGTGGTGGACGCCGGTCGCCCCGACGACCTCGTTGCCTCGATTCTCTCCAAGGTGAGGCCCTCCGAATTCAGCGCCACCCGCCGTAGTTTTGCAAGCTTCTTGCTGATTCATGGAAAAAAGAAAAAGAAAAAGAGAAGGGTTCCTTTTCATTTCTCTGTTTGAGATGGGATGGCGTAAATTCGAATTGGAAACAGTCAATTAAATAGAGGATATTAGAATTAATATCGTGAAAAGTTGAATTTTTTTGAATTAAGTATGCTTAACAATTGCTTTGGGACACGAGATAACAAGACGGTTTGTTGGATTGACTTAAGTTCTCAGATTGAGTCCAGATATGCATCATTAAAAATGCTCACCAACCTACATTAGTGGCACCAACCGCCTACGCTAATCATGGTCGCTAAAAACAACAGCGCCCAAGCCACCATAGCAGTGATTAATTCTCAGAGGGATTATGACAAAGATGGTATCTGAACTTTGGTTTAACGTGCAATGTCGGTCCTGCGTGGTCCCTAAATTGTGAATTGTTTTAACCTAATCTCTATACTACATGAAAATGTTTGATGTTGTCCTTTCACTTATTGAAGTATATGGAATCTAGTAATATGTCTCCTAATTCATTAAATTTGAATAATGGATGACAGGGAAAAAAATGGTTACACATGGATTGTTGTGGTAAAGTTTTCATTTTAAATTAGGATATAATAATTCACGTCATCAGATAACGATGGACATGTTGATGTTCTAATTTTTCTTTTCCTTTCATAAATTAGATGGATATGAAATAGGACATGTGGACTCATTATTTTTGAAGACCCAACTCAACATATTCACATTACTAAATAATGCCCAATTTGTCATTGAGCAAATAGAAGGACTATTTTGAACATTTATAAGTAGTTTAAGGACCACATTGAACAAATTAAATGTTTGGGACGACACTACACATTAGGCTAAAGTTCAGGGGTTATTTATGTCATCTTCCCATTCACTGGTTGAGTGACTTTCCTGGCCTTGCATCTTGACATGAACTCTGGAGTACTCTAGTTTTGTTTACTGAAAATATTAGATGAGCTGGTTAGGTTGAAATGAGACTTATTGTAGCTTGCTAATGTTATTTTCTGCAATGAGTGAATTGGTTAGGAGTGTGAGGGTTTGTTTCTTGATTTGTTCATCCAATTGGGTGTTCCATGATGTCTTTCCACGCTCGTCTAAGGATATTATGATGACGAATATTGGTTGATGTGTTTAAATGCCTACTTGCAGTGTATCACATAAGTTAGTATTTCAGATTTTATTGTGCAATAAATTGTCTAGATATCCGCTGTCAAGGTTAACATATCCAGGGAATCGCGATATAATGCAGCTGGTTCTTCTTCTAGCTCTTGAGGTGATTGAATCTTGATAAAAAAATGTTTGAATGCCATCTTTTTATGTTACTGGATGACAAAACTCATGGCCTTTGCGGCTAATTGCTTTTGGAAATTCAAGCATTGTAAGCTTCGGTTGGCAGATGCCATGTAATCTAGTCGACGTGTTTTGTTATTGAGGCAATGATGCACTGATCGCATCGTGTTGCTTTCCTGAATGTTCTTTAGTTTGATGACTTGATTTATTCATCCCATTGTAACTGAACCAGGTGTTACAATCTGATGGCGGAGTTTCACTTGAAAGAGAAGAGCACAAAAAGGTAGCTGAAGTTGCTCAGGAATTGCAGAAGTACTGTGTGAGTGAACCGGTGAAGTCGCCTCTTATATTCGGAGGTAATGCACTGATTGATTTACTGTTGATTTGTCATTCGTTCCAAGAAAGTATGGAACATCGATATGCAAGGTTGTTTCTTTACTTCACTGGATCATCTTAGATTACATCCTAGCACCACGGTTTTCTGGAGTTCCCAACTATCCTTTCTTTCCTTTCTCTTTGTCATGTTTTCTAATATCTCCGGGCCTTTTTAAGGCTTTTCTAATGTTGGAAGACTGGTGATTGACCTGTTTAATCCTGTTGATCTTGTTGTCAGTCTTCGAGCACTGATTTTCTTTTCAGTGGCTGTCTTGAAATTTAGGAACCTTCTCACTGTGGTTACATTATTATCTGCTGCGCTTGCAGTAATTTGCATTTCAGATTGTTAGTGCACTACTCTGAGGCACCTGAGTTCTTGCCATTCTTACATAAAAACCTGTACTTTTTCTGTCCATCAGATTAGAAACGCTAATGAGGAGGATTGCTGGGTCAAGCAAAGTCTTCATTATCATTCATATTCATTAACTCATTATGACTTTGCAGAATGGGACGTCGTCTACTGTTCAAATCCAACATCGCCTGGTGGTGGCTATAGGAGTGCACTGGGTCGGGTTTTCTTCAGAACCAATGAAATGATTCAGGGTCTTGAGGCTCCGGACACTGTGAGGAACAAGGTTTCCTTCTGTGCTTTGGGCTTCATCGATGGAGAGGTCTCGTTGAAAGGTGAGCCTGCTAATGATTGCCATGTTTAAGCACTTCAGGAATAGAGCAAAACTATATATTTTGGGGATAAATGCTACTAGACTGTCAAAAACACACCATTTGAGGCTCACATCTTGTGTTTTAGAGAAAGTCTGCAGTGATATGGTGCAGATTAGCAATCGAATGGAATCTAGCTTGCTGCAATAAAAGCAATCACTTTCATGAACGTACAAATTTAATACAAGAATCAGTCTTGTGACTCTTGCATGACACTATCCTTTCTCAAGGTCTGCGTGTGTTGCCGTATGAACGAGTCTGGTATGTTTCCTCTGAACGAATGTCTGTAAAGCGTGCTCCTACCATTTCTGCTCATTGTCAGAAGTTTGTTTTCGATGTCCTTTGTTTGCAAATCGGTGTAGCTAGCGAACCAAATCGCCATATCGTTTCTACATTAAATAAGTTGCTTGTACTGAGATGTAGATTGTGCTGCTGCAATGTTAGCCTGAATGTTCCTGGTGAACTATCTCTCCCTGTGCTAATTTATAGAGATCTGAGGGCTTTTTGACAGCAAATTGCTTGTTATAATTCCATCTGCTTATCACTGTGCTTCATATCTTTCATGTATTCATGTTCACCTGCCGGCGTTATTCAACCCCGTCAAAGCACCGAGGCGCTCAGGGAGATACACTGTGTTTATGCCCAATCGAGAAGTCGTCTGATGTGGAATTCTGAACTAACCTATGCCGGTTTGATGCCTGTAGGGAAATTGAAGGCTCTTGATGATAGATGGATTCAAGTCATATTCGAGCCGCCTAAAGTGAAGGTGGGAGAGATGGAGTTCCAGTACGGCGGAGAGAGTGAAGTCAAATTGCAGATCACATACATAGATGAGACTGTCAGGTTGGGCAAGGGATCCCGAGGTTCGCTGTTTGTTTTCCGGCGGCGCCAATAAAAATGTCGGCTTCGCGGTGATGAGATTCTCGGAAAGTTTTGTTGCTCGAACTCTTCGTTAAAAGTCCGTGGCAAAATGCTTGTGGCGGACCCTGAACTGGTCTCCAATGTGGACTCGCCTCGGCATTGCTAGTTGGTATTACAGGAATACGTAGATGCACATATTTGCTGTGTATTTAAGTACATCAGAAGTGTCGATTCGTAAGGAATGTTATTTCGGTCCCAATTAATTTAATTGGAAAGATCAATTCCCTGACCCGACCCCTTTTCGATTGATTGACAACATTCATGCTATGTTTGAATATGGGAAAGGGAAGAGAAAATGGAGAGACATTTGCAAGAAATTTCGAATTTCTCTCCCTCAACTTCTAATCACGAAATTTCATAATTTTTTTATTTTCAAAAACTTTTCCTGGGAATGAGCTATGTTATTTTCCAAACATATAGTCTTAAGGCTGCCATTTTTGCACTTGTCCTTTTCGCACAAGATATTTTGCATTTAATTACACCATTTAAAATATTTCGGAATTTATTGAATTATATATACAAGAAACATAAATTCAAGGAGGAGTTTAGTCATAAGCTTTATACGACTCGTATGATAGTTTCTTGTGAATTTAAAAGTGCATTAACTTCTATGAATTCAAGAAAAGATAGTGAGTAAATATGAGGAAAAACTAGGCCTGAAAATCAAAAACCCCATTGAAAATTACTTTCATTGCAGATCAACATTGGAGTTGGCCACCCAACCGTGGGTAGCTGCGTTGGTATTAGAGTCTCTCCTTTATTGCTGAAGTCGAAAGTTCGAATTCTTGCATATGCTCATACGTTGTAAGTGAGGGGCTATAATGTTGGGATCTTGTGCTAATCTCCTCCGAGATATAGTCGTCGGTACTAGGCATTTTGGGTGCGCCGGGTGGGCGCTATAGGGCCTTGTGACCCCGCAAGGGGCTTAGGTGGATTCCTTGGTTACCAAAATAAAATAAAAAAAAGAAACATTGGAGTTGGCCCAATCCTAGGCTATGACACTCCCAGTTAGGTTGACGCTCGAGGGCCTTGTGACCTGCAAAGAGCTCAAGCGGATTTCTTGATTACCAAAAAAAAAAAAAAAAAAAAAACATTGGAGTTGGCGCAATCCTAGGCTATTACACTCCCAGTTGGGTTGACTTGAAGTTCGTAGGTTCACCCGACTATCCATCTTGCTCAGGTACCTCAACCTTCTCCTCACTTCTTCAAACCTTAAGACCGACCGTCTTAAGACCTTTCTTATTAGATATGGTATCCCACGACTTCAAAGAAAGAAAAGAAGCTACCGCTGCATCACGACACGATATTGTTTTGTAATTAACCGCATTATTCTTTCGTCACATTGGCGTGAGGCGCGCTCCCCTATCGGACGATATCGTCAGGCCTCTGCAGAGACGCCAGTTGCATTAACAGAAGTACTTGTTTTCGACGTTCTAACATAACATCTTCTGTTCACTCCATAGAATGAATGGCACAATAATAACCTTTGCTTGACCAACCATGAATTCCACAATCGCCTGTGTCAAGTTCTGTGACCTGAATTTTCTTTGCTACGGCCATTGCTACTGCTAAACAAGAATTCCAGTGCAGCTACGATTAGATCTCTGCAATGTTGGAGGAGGACTGAATCTTTTATGACTGTGTAAGTCATGGTCAAGCCATATAAATCAGTAGTTGCTACAATGCTGGCGAAGGAGAAGTAACCCAGAAGCCATTGGAATGCAATTAGTTTGACGCTATGTAGAACCAACACAGAACAATGAAAGTTGCATGGTAGTCAGAAAAGTTCCATTCAAATGAAAATTTCTTTCTCCACGGTAACTTGTGTTGTTACAGATGGTAATGAGTGCAGAAATTTTAGTTAGCCAGGCCCAACTTTAGGAATGTCGTAGTGCTCACTGAGATTCGCCAGGTATTGGTTGAACTCCTGCACTCGATCCCGGTGTGACTTACTGGCCATTTTTGCCAACCTTTCCAATTCGATCTTCTCCCTCTGCTGGAGAAACCGCCTCTCCGCTGGCGTCAGGTGGTCGTCATACACTGAAGCGAGACTCCTCCCATCAAATTGGCCTTCGTCATTTATTCTCTCAGCATTGTCTGTAGAGGACAGCAAAGTGTTCCCACCTGACGACCTCCAAAAGGAAGAGAAGCCTATGTGAGAACAGAGACTAAATAGCGGAGAGGACATCAGCTTCACTGGATAAAACAAGCCAAATTTAACTGTCCACCACCAAGGTGTTAGCAGACAGTAGGAACAAACAGAAGCCAACAGAGCACAATCTTTGATCAGGCTCACCCGAGGAGGCGATTTTCATCGGCGGTATTGTCAGAAGTAGACACCAAGATATTGGCGTCATACTCACAACTTATGGCACACAAAAGTTCTTCATAGGCGTTGAAGCTAGCCAAACAGAGCACGCTCAACAGTACACAATTGTGTCCTAGAGAAACTTCAAAGATTACCACCAACTGAAGACAACAGAGAGTAGCTGACCGTTATCGCAATTCATGTCACCTGGACATCGTCCACATTTATGAAAGAGACGGCAAGAATCTCACTATGGAAACAACAGGGTACTATAGGCCTCGCGCACATGATTTCGACACAATGTGCACACAGTGCAGTAGTCTGGTAGCTTATTTCAAATCTCCCTGTCCAAGATAATATCATCGCCTTCTCAATTGGTCAAATGAGTATGTGATGTAAATCATAACTGGCTGGCAATGCTACTAGTAGTAAAAAAGTTGACTGTACTTCACAGTGATTGCAAGTCACGTGCGCTCTGGCAAAGTCGAAAGCACTGGTTTTCAGCATTGATGCAAGGATGAGGATTAGGAGATCAGGTGGCGGCACTGGGCAGTATTAAATCAAGAACAGATCGCTCCCCAGGCAATGACACAGTCACAGTTTAACTAGTGAACTGGAGACATAAAAAAGATTTACAGACGCCGAAGCAAGTGGGGATCATTCAAGCCGTGGAATGGACACAAAACGAAATGCCCAAGAAGTCCACGAGTCCCAAATAGAAATCTTTGTTTTTTTCTTGATAGACACGCATCAATTCAAGGGCTAATTCAGACTGCCGATAATGATAAGATCACACACTGATACACAGGGAAGAACCCAAAAACCGTCTTTAAAGCAGAGACCTTTACATCTCCATAGCACAGTTAACGAAATTTAACAAGTTCGCAATGGCACTTTTTGAAGATTACCCATATACGAACGAACAAATTTGACGATTCCCACACAGCACATTCGAGCACTTCTTCAAATATTCGAGAGCCAAAACCAGCATTTCCCAAAAGGACATCACGACATCATCACAGCAGACACAAGCAGACGCGAGACCCAGTGAAAAAACCGAGGAGAGGGCAGCGAGCTAACCTGCCGCGGATTCAGGGAGCCGCCGAGGAAGACGACCCGCGTCCTTCTCCTTCTTGTTCTTCGTCTTCTTCTTGGAGATCGTCCAGCTGCCGTTCAGCTTGACGTCCAGGGGCCTCCCCTTGAGCTTCAGCTTCCCCGCCACCACATTCTCGTACGCCGCCGCCGCCGGCATCTCCGCCGATCAAGACCGACCCCAGTCGCGGAAGAGCAAGAGAGAGAGAGAGAGAGAGAGAGAGAGAGAGCATCAAGAACGTTCGCTTCCGACAGTTTCATGGACGACATTATAAGGAAGAAGAAGTCCCCCGAGCTTCCGCGAATTCTCTAGAAAGCAGGACGACGGGAGCCGCGGATTCTATCTTGCAGAGAAGAAGCCCAAGCCCAAGCCCAAGACCAAGCCTAAGCCTAAGCCCAAGACCAAGCCCAGACCAAAGCCCATCAACTCTACTTGTATCATTGGGCTTGGTTGAGATAGGGCTATTGAGTGCCAAGAGATGTTTACTTTGCTCCATCCTATCGAGTTCTGGACCCACCGTGAAATTTAGGATCCCTTAATTTCATGGACCCTAGGCGGCCTGTAATTTTCTATTTTTTTTTTTCTAATTGTCAACACATTCTATATTCAATGTAAAACACGAGTGCATTCCGTAATGAAGCATGTGTTCATGTCTGACGGTAACGTAATACAATAAGATTGAAAGTAAAATGGAAATAACGAATTCGTTTCCCCCAGTAGCGTTGCGCATTTGGAATGGAAAGAGAAAATGGTAAATAGTTTGGCGCCCATGTATGTATCGCTCGAATGTTTTATAGGAGAATTTGTATAGCATATAGAGTCAGTGGTATGAGATAAAGTTTAGAGTGGGTATAATTCAATGCCTAGGAACGTAACATGTGTTTACCGATTTTGAAATTTTAAAGCGCCGAATCGACTCTGTCACTTCCCATAACACCTGAACCTACCCGACCATGCTCTTTCTAAAAGTGATCTTGTGCACCCTTAATTTCCACAAGAGCACATTTGATGAAGGATTATCATAAGGAGGATTAAGTGTTACCCGACAACGAATGCTAAACTGCTTGGAGGCTTGTGCGCCGTTATTGACAAAACTTTAGGGATCATTTTATTCGAATATTCGAGAGGCTTTCGGGTTCTGATACAAGTAAATAAGATATGTTTGGAGGTCCTTATTTGTCTAGTTTCAAATCGATCACGTTTTATGTAATTGAAATCTCCTCGAGGAAGTTATGGCCCAAATATTCAAATGCCGGTAAGGAAATCCGGTTTTATGTAATTGAAATCTCCTCGAGGAAGTTATGCCCCAAATATTCAATGCTGGTAAGGAAATCCAACGAGTAATCTTTCGTATTTTTATATGTTACTTATAAAAATAATCATTGCTACAAGATTTTTGTGTTTCAATCATTACATTTTGTTTCTGAGTCGTTTAAGTCAAGAGTCTACGTCAGTATCAACGGTCTGTCTATGGATTATTGGTCTTTGTCCTGGAAAATAAAAGGTCAGTATATTGGGATTTTCCTATGCTTGCGAAGTTGTTCCAAGTTGTGTTTATATAATCCCCTCTAAGGCAATTTGAGGAACACAGAGTGTTTTGATGATTGAATTTCGGATTGGACTTATCATCGTATCTTAGTCTAGGTCCACCAAGGAGTCAATATATCTCTTTTAGCTATTGAATTATGTTTTTTTTTAATTATTTATTTTCCGTATAAAAGACCCAATATGAGGAAATTGGAAGAATTTCTCTTCTTCATTCCTATTCCTGTCCTACCTGATCTTTAATTCCAGGTGACCAAACGCAACGCAAAGAAGATTTCCTATGTTGGGAAGTGAGAAGCTAATGGATGTCTTTCGATCAACTGCTGAGGACGAGTCTCAAGCCGTTGTTATGGTGGCTGAGTACTGCTAATTGGAGGACATATGGGCGTGACTCTTCGGTATATTTGTAAACAAAGTCCTACATTGAATGGAAAAGGGCATGTTGAGTTACATATATTAAGCAATTAATGCCCACTTAATGGTCGCCATCTTTTATGGTTCTTTAACTGATTTTGAAAACTTGGCTCGCATCATATAGTTAGGTCGATGCAGATGATACTACCCCTCTAATAGATTTGTGGTCTCATACTCTGTGGGCAGATAGAGATTACTGATATGGGAGGGGGTATAACCCCGAGTGTGTTTTTAAAATGATGGAAGAGGCAAGGATAAATTGGATCATACCCTGAATATGAGAGGTATTGCTGTGCGATATGGGGTCAATGTTGATGAGAATGTCATTATTTAAATACAGAATTTTGTAACGTTTCAAGGTGCTTCACTGAATGAAAGAGACATTGTAGATAAGGGGAATGATTGTTGCCACCTTGGGGTACTTTTTTTTTGGGTTTGGCCCACACCAAATGGGTTAGGTCCTTATGCTGTTCCTCTTTAGTGCGATAGTAAAATTATGATGGAACATATTACAACCGATAGCTATTCATGCATTAGCATTATCTGTCATTTATATCTTCCATAAAATAACCCTCATTTCTTCTCCAAGCCACATTTTCTCAATTCTAGGACTGTCTTCAAACTCAAATTTATCTGAACAACACCAACTTAAGTGCAATATATAGTAGCTTAAATTAAAGCAATCTTATGGCCACTATTATCGATACTAGTAATAGGTAGCCAGCTACATTTTTGTACCATCACTTGTCATAATATTAGACATAGATCAAAGAAATCGAAAATGACTGTCTTAATGCTATGAAGATAAACCTGTTGTTTATGAGGCGGTAATTTTCTCATACATAGCCTTCATTCTTGGATCTCAATTTTATCTCAGATAATCCCATTAGGCTTGATTAATTGTTTTTTGATAGTCTAGGACAAAAGTATAGAAAAATGAAATCTCATGTATTAGCCAGGGAAATTGCATATATACCTTTTAGTCTCTAGATCCCATGAACCTATCTCATAAAATACTTATGTTACATAATTTATTGATCCACAAGTTCCACAGAGTGACAAGTGGAGAGCATGCTGACATAATCAATTCATCTTATCAAGCTAATAATGTAACTCTAAACATTTAATAACATCAGTTTTGAGGAAAAGAAAAAAGAAATTATTTGGAAAAACAGGGGAGATGTGTACTACTACTGTATAGAGATTTTCCAAACTCGATCTTATTCCATAACTAAATGATGATACCCTTACTAATATTTTGGTACATTGGTGAAGCTTGGTAGTTGTATTTAATTGAAAAGCGGTGGTAACTTAAGCAAGTGGTTAAAATGGGAAGTTAGAAATTTTGATTGTGTGTCCCTTTTATTTTTAAATCTTTCTAATATTTAGTCAATGAGCAATTTGGGAAAGCAATTAATATTAAGACTAAACTTACTTTTGACTAAATATATGGTGCACTAATGGCGTAAAAAAATCATTACACCAGCGGGATTTAGGGGTCGATATGCATACTTTTGTCGATTTTGGCAATTATATTCATTCCCTTAACATTTGACTTCTTTCAACTCGTGATTACTTGTGGGAAATCACGCTTTGGGGTGTAACTTATGTAAACCTCATGTTTGCAAAAGAGAGCTAAGTCCAGTTTCTTCCCCGTGAGTTGGAGTTTATTTGTAAACTAGTTTGGTAGTGTCCCCACAGCAATATAAACACGGTCAGCGGTTGGCTTGACCGGCGTGCCAACCCTAGATTTTTCCCAAAAGACCTCAGCTTGTGGGCCGCCTACTCCCACCACATTGCATATTCTGCATGGATTTGTAGGTTGTGGGCTGTCTGGGTGAAGTGAATCTCGACTAAACCCATTGTCAGCATTAAGAATTACTTCACTGATCCTCCCGTGGATGACAGATACAGTTTTTCAGGCGCTATGAGCGCCTTGGAATTCTCATTAGATGTGACCGCGCTCCTTCGAATTCACCCGACTAAGTATTCTGAGCTCTGGAGCAGCCTCAAGGGGAAAGCACGAGAGTGGCGACTCGAACTCAGGCCCCGAGTGAGGAGTACAAGCTCGCTTACCACCAGAGCATTTTAATGCCCTGATGAGTTGCATTCATGACAGCATGCGTACCAAACCTAACAAAGGCTATTCAAATTCTCAATAAGCCGACATCATTCTAATTCTGCGCGTAAGGATGTGGGGTTGCAAAAAATTCCTGACGTTGTTACAACTCTCTCCCGCGACGGTCTTTTGCTGCTCATCAGAGCTAACTACACAGAAACATGTAGTTTGATTTTCAAAGAGGAACAAACTTCAAGCAAGTCCAAGAACAGTATTGGGTGGATGATGTGCCTGATGGAATCAAAGAACTTGTCCTTAAATGAGGGAATAACTGTAATGCAAGCCTAATAAAAGAGCGGGTCACTGAAGCAATTAGCTTCCCAAATCGAGGTGACGAAAGTACGTCCCAACAAATCTTATCGCAGTGCGCATTTGTGTGTAGTTGTAGGCCTTTCCCTTCTAACACACGTACTTTGCTGTCCTGCAGGAATTAGTACGGGATGAGACGGGTCTTGGTTCATTTCTTGACTCCATCACACAAGACTTGAGAGACATCATCAAAAGGGTCTCCAGAGAGTTGGCGAAAATAACTATATGAACAACATCATAGTTTTCCCTTCCTGTCACACCTCTTCGTTTTGGGAACTTGTCATGCTCACACGTTGATAATTCTCTCGAGCACGGGAGTCTGTCTTCAAACCTAACTCCTATGATTTGTATAGATCAAGAAGTTAAAACGTAGCAATCTCAATCAAGGGAAAATTGGTAAGCTCGGAATGTAGGAAAGCTAATCATGAAGGTACGTATAGAATACCTACAAAGCTAATTACTTCCCCTCCTAGACATATAACTACTCCTTGAATACTTTGCACCTGTTCCTGGATTTTAGCTTTTATATTACTCCTGGTAACAACATCAACTGCGATAGGATGATCCTCTTTTGGGGACAATATGATTCATTGTCAACCGTCCTCTAAATCCTTTTCTTGCAAATATCAAAAGGTAGTTATATAATTTGAAAATCAGGCCCGGAAAAGTCGTAACTAAGAGATCAGAACAGCTGTTTCATCGATGGTCCTTTGAAGTGTTAAGCAAGTAGTATGCCAGGCACTGAATTTTCCGATGGCGCAAGCAGGGTTATAATTGCTTTTAGAGAGTCTAGATGACAAGCACCCGTAACCACTTCACCGCAAAAAAGTCCACGGAGTTGCCCGATATGATTTTGTAATGAGACTTGCAAGGGAAGGGCTGAGACACGTCTCGACAAATGCTGTCGACGAATCAATCAAAGTAGATAGTATTTTAGTCTATTTGATTTTTTCGTGAAGAAGTGTGCAAACTTAGTTTACACAGTTTATAGATAACAATATGGTTTTGGACTTGGCTTCATGGGGTTTCTTGTGTAACTAGCTAAAGTGACAGCAATTAGCAAAACAAAAAGGAAAGACAGAAGAACATAAAGTGGGCAAGAGTACAGTGCACCCTCAATTAGTGCTTGAAAGCTTGCTGCATAGTATCAGCATCAATAAATCAGTTCATATTTCTGTGTATATTCTACAATAATTGCAATGTTTCTTCCTCTCCTTTTGGACTTAAAAATATGGTGTGCCGGTGTGTTAAATACCAGCAAGCGACAAGAGAGCCCAATTTGATAGGAACATTTTTTTACCAAAGTTCAGGAAAGACAATAATATTCAGAAGATTCAAACTACCCTTGGTATTGGAAATGTTTGTATGGCTTATATGAAGGTTTCCCCCTAATTGTTCTAATGTCATGCAATTTGACCAGCAGCAACATAAGATGGAAAGAATTGAGATTTCCTAAGCACTTACACAATCCTCTCATTTTCTTTAGATACAGAAAGGACACAGATCTTTTGGGGAGGGCATCCAGAGTTGATGTTTTGTTTGGAAAGAATTTGCTTCTTGATCTCGTGGCAGATAGGTGAACATATGTACTTCTATCCGACAACCTAAATTTAATGAATAAAAGATCAATCCAAGAGGTAATATGTTTCCCTAGTAAATGAAATTCTTGTGATCTAAGGAATAGTTGCTGATAGTTTTTTTTTTTCTTTGGGGGATGAAATTCAAATATCTCATTATCAGTGTTGTGGCCTCGAAGATAAATCATTATCATTGTTGCTTTAGATACTTCTGCAAACTACTTTTTGGATCAGTTACCAAGCATAACCAAGAGTCTCCTGTGAGTCTTTACGGTTCATGTGTTCAAGATTGTAATACCAAAGCCTTCATCACCCCCACCAGAGTACTCCCAGGTGTTATCTCATGAGGAAACTCATTTAAATTGTGGAAACCTAGTAAACCAGTCTCCTCAAAGAACTATATCGAAGAAATGGTGATGCACGTGTGGACACGAAATACGTGATCTTTTCAAGTGTTTGAAGTGATTGATAAGAAACAATCGATTGCGATGTGGATGATATCATCGGTGTTTATTCAACGATTTCTGCTCTTACTGCTCAATAATTCTATGGGAGTCCTCCCAATCTTTCCAAAATCGTAACTAAACCTACTCTTGAAAGGGATTGGCAGGGTCACAGAAGTTGTTAGTACCATGTTAAAGTTTCCGACATGTTCTACGTATGAAGCACGTAAATTAAGCTATGCGAATGGACATGGAATTAGTTATAAAACCAAGTTTCTGGAAAATTGGTTGCTGGTCAGCTTATCAGTCTGCATGAAGAAATTGGATTCGTGGTTAGGGTTGGGGAAATTGGGGATGCAAACTAACGCTGATTTCTATTTTAATCAACTCCAAACACACATAAATGCAAACTTTTTTCCTTTTGTCACAGGGATGATTCTATACATAACTCACTGAAGTAATTGGTCATGTCTTATCCTGGAAAATTCACTCTTAATTCTTTTAGATGATGATGCTACCTGTAATCAACATCACATGGCAAAAAAGAAAAAATAAAAATCATTGCGCAAAGCTAACTTTGTGAGCTAACGGGAAATTAACTGGTCCCAAACAATAGTAAAGTACGCAAGATGAAGCCATTTTGCTAATTACTTGAGGTAACAGACTCTGATTAATTCTAAGCATATGCAAACTTTGAGGTAAAGTAATATCAGAAAATAAATATTACACTAATGTCAAGCTCTAGATATGAACTTTTCAAATTCTTGTTGAGGAACTATACATATGCTGTTGATCAGCATTTCAGAGAAGCAAACCGTCGATTGCTTAATCTGCTGGTGATGAAACTTGTTTCCTCTATGACATATCAGTGAGCTTTTAGTCAGTAGTTTCTAACTTGAGTTGGTTTTCACAAATTTTCTATCTTTGGATGGACAATGAGAAACTGGCTTGTCCTAGTGACACCAAATGGGGTGTGCTATGGCATAATCCTTGTATTAAAGACGATGCAAATCCAACGAATAATAGGTGCCTTTTCTTTCCCAGTTGATCCAACAAATGTAACCCTGATGCAAAGGACTTGTTGCTAACAACTACAGAAGTCGCCTTGAAAGCCTAGTCTTGGCTTGGATTGCAGTTATATAACCCAAGATGTGCACAGTCTTGGGATTTGTATATTCTATGTTATGTATGAATTCTCTCTGAGTAAACCTTAGAAAAAATGAAAAAAGTATCATAAAATTCTGACTCAAGACGACTACCTAATGCCATTCAACTGAATGAAGTCAATCACGTGATAATAAAATAGCAAAATCCACAGGAAGAGACGGCTAGTGTTATGCCTGTTCTCAATAACGCGGCTTGACACAGCACCAAGCTCCATGAGAGAGAGAGGACGCGGTTTGTGTTTGAAAGAGAGAGCGGTGGTGATAGCTTTGCCTGTAACAGCAGTCAAGACAAGGTGACATTGACTTGGCGGCAGCAGCGGCGACAACAAAAATCAAGTGATAGAGGGAGAGGAGGTATGAAGATGGTCGTCGGTTCAACTTTAATTAGTTTTGATTAGGTATAGTGAGTCTCACACGCAATGTACATATGACACACAGCGTGATCAGAGGATCCTCCTCTGGAGGATGTTTAGGTATCCTTTGGTTATGTTTGAATATAATGGTATCATTAAATTTTTCACGAACAGGGAAATCTAATCTTTCAGTTTAAAAGCAACATTTAGACTGCTCTGGTCAAAATGAGTTATTTCAAAAATTAAATTTAGTAATATATATTATTTCGAAAACGAAAAAAAAAAAGTGTTTGTTTTCCATATAACCAAGCTAGCTATTTATCTTCAATTTTTGTAGAAAAACTTCGAGTCAGCTGCATGTATGTCCCCACTGCTTAAAATTGTCGCTCATCTATTATCTCCATCCTTTGTAGTTTCCGAAGGATTGGATTGCGCAGACACCAAAACCAAACATGGAGCAACTTGGTCAACCAAGGGTGCGCATAACAATTGGGAGAAACTAATTATAACGAGTGGTCATGGATTACAACTAAGAGGAGCTCTTTGTAGAGTGGTCTCTTTTGCAATAGACAAGAATGAGACGCACGATTCCTAGTTGGGGTCAAACAAGAAAACGATAACGAGGAAGTTGAATGGAAGAAGGAAGGTCCGACGATGACGGTACGTGGCTTGAGATTCTTACAAAAATATCTTATACATGTCTTTCCTTCTCACTCTTTCCTTTTTTCATTCGACCGTGTTTCCCTCAATCTACCATCGAGGTAAATTTTCTTCAACCACTTATTTGATTAAAGGGTTATACATATGGACAGCACCCGCATGAAAACCTGTCGCGACAAGTCAGGCGGAATTGCGAAAATAGGAGACATGCATGAGTAGGCAGTGTGCCTATCCCAAGAGGAGAGATCGATGAGATTTTCTTCTGTAAAGGGCAAAAGGCAGATTTAGTTGCTCGAATCCACTCATACTTAAGCGTTTTCCGACCCCAACAACTCCCAAGATCCTCGCAAGATTGAATCTCATAAAGGAAAGTGTTCTTCTCTCAATCACAAATCTCATGGACGGTTGTCTCTTGATCCATCCGGAGTCAGGCTTAATGTAAAACCTACGTTTGTGCTAAAAAATGGTCTTCATGTCGGCCGCTAGGTGCCTACCAGCAAGGTCCGAGCGCCCACTTACTGCACCAGATATGAAGACACTCCCTCTTAACCCCCACCACTCCCTCAAGAGGAGAGATCG
Organism: Eucalyptus sideroxylon x Eucalyptus melliodora; assembly: GCA_016097485.1. Taxonomy (NCBI): domain Eukaryota; kingdom Viridiplantae; phylum Streptophyta; class Magnoliopsida; order Myrtales; family Myrtaceae; genus Eucalyptus; species Eucalyptus sideroxylon x Eucalyptus melliodora. Next base: position 32,469,779 of record CM027828.1, read on the forward strand.
ATGAGATTTTCTTCTGTAAAGGGCAAAAGGCAGATTTAGTTGCTCGAATCCACTCATACTTAAGCGTTTTCCGACCCCAACAACTCCCAAGATCCTCGCAAGATTGAATCTCATAAAGGAAAGTGTTCTTCTCTCAATCACAAATCTCATGGACGGTTGTCTCTTGATCCATCCGGAGTCAGGCTTAATGTAAAACCTACGTTTGTGCTAAAAAATGGTCTTCATGTCGGCCGCTAGGTGCCTACCAGCAAGGTCCGAGCGCCCACTTACTGCACCAGATATGAAGACACTCCCTCTTAACCCCCACTACTCCCTGTTTCTTTCTTGGTTCATTTTTCGGTCCATTGCCACCCGCTGAAACGTACTTGCAGAATTTGAAATGTAAAAGAATGGACAGAATACATTTTGGTCTTCTGAATCAGATGACGGACATCTAGGGTTGCACAGAATCGTTCATACTGTGAGTTTTGGCAATCGTACAGCCAACCCAACTTGTTCTGATTGCTGATGTGATCTTACGTGCAACGAGAGTCCCGGTTAAATCATTGAGTTCGACCAAGTTGGCTGGCATGAGTCACTGTTGTCTGTTCCTAACCCAAGACAAGGAGATTTCGTGCGCCAGTCTGTATAGTTTACGTGATCTTGTCCCATCTGCATGCTCGAATTATTTCCATTTCCTTCCTTTGTCAGTAACATTTTTATCTGTTAAAACCGTTATTAATCCTTCCTACACTGCAAACCCTTTGAGCAATTAGGGTTTTCAGGTCCAAATTAGTCGCTGGAAAACATGAAAATAGTGGAGAATGAACAAGAAGACTCCTTAATAAAACTCCTTGAAACACCTGTCGGGTGGGCAAGCACTGTCGTACTTCGCATCTCAACTAATTCCTAGGATTAGTTTGTCGCGACTTTGGTAGAACATTGATTAATTGCTTGTGCGTGCAATAAGCAGTTTATTACGTTGATCTTTAAGTTTGTTTATGCGATGATTCTGAATTAAACGTACAATAAAATCGCTAGGCCTCAAATACTGATTCTGATAGCCGTCGTCAACTAGCTAGGCACAAAATCAAGATATGAAGCCAATGCCTAACCAAGAAGGCCCAAGTACAGTCATATTCTGACCATGAAGGTGGAGTTGAGCTGTAATGGCGACAGAAACAAACAACAATTGCTTCGCTAGGATACTATATTTATTTTTTATTATAGTGGTTAGATGATATCCTGGATTAGCTTTCATGTGTTATAAAAAAAACATTTCGTAATGTGGCTTATAGTACACTAGTAAAGGAACATATATGGTACTGATTAAACATATTTGTCTATATTCGACCTTTTTATAGAAATATCTAAAATCAATAGGGCTTTGTTAGCGTAACAGTTTTTGCACTTTTGTGAGAATGACAACATGTTGTAAGTCATGAATTTTTGAAGGAATGGACTCCATAATATAATTATTTGTTATTCATTTTTTTTTGTGATTCTAAATAGGCCGTTATTCTAATAGTAAACTAAAGATTATCATCCAATCATTTCTCAAACCGATATACCTCCTTGCTAAATTCTTTCTTCCTTGAGACAAGTTAATCCCAACATTCAAAGTATTGCTAAAATTGTTGACAAAATGAAAGCAAAATTTTATTGTGAATATGTCGTACTATATTCCAAGCTTTATTGGATGAGCATAGTGTAGATGAATTCATTTACAATTTTAAACATGATACCAAAGGTCACTTGACACATTTATTTTCTCTCCTCCTATTTCCATATCACTAATGAGGAGCTTCTTTAAGTGTCTTTGTGATGGATTGTACTTACAAGACTAATAGATACAAAATGCCTTGTTGGATATTATTGGAGTTTCCAGCTTTAATACTTCTTTCTACTCATGCTTTGCATTTTTGAGGACAGAAGAAAAGGAAGATTATATTTGGGCTTTGATGTTGTTTAGCAACATATTGGGTGTTGATTGTTAACCTAGCTATCATCATTGATAGAGTTGGCATTAACAAATGCAGTTTGATTCATTTTTCCTAAAAGTGCAAACTTCTTGTGTGTTAGGCACATTGAGAAGAATATTGCATTAAAATGTAAGTCTCAGTTTGCATAAGGAACATATTGAGATTTTTTTTCTTAATGTCTGATCGGTCCAAGGCTTTGAACTTCAATAGGGAAGGTGCAAACGATGAAAAATTAGGCAATGTGATGATTGTTGTAAGGAAAAACTATTGGTCCTTAATTACATTAAAAATACAGCGCTTCCTTTCAAAGAGTTTTTTTGTACCTACTTGGATAGACTTGCACATGCATTTTGGGAATCGTGTTACTTCAAGACTTGGAAAGCATATCTACAAGTTTCAATGGGCATTTAATCAAGGTGAAAAAGAAAATATGCCTTACAGTTGAGAATCAATTTCTAGAATTCAAAACAAAATTGTCAAGTGAAAAGGTAAGCATTTCTCATCTTCATATTCCTCTTTTTAGGTACTTGATTACTTGGGTGTCAAATTTGCTTTAGAGAAGCTCCACAAGCAAAATGAGATTGCTAAAAGTAGAGTTAAGCTACTAGCTTGTACTAGCAATTGATGCAATCCATGGGCTTCCATGTGCACATGAAATATGATTAGGTTTTCCAATAATTTACCTCTAGATATAATTAATTGACAATGGAGACTTGATAAAGGTCCTTTCGGATCGTGATATTACCCAAAAAATGAAGATGATTGAATTTCACTACTACCTTTTTTGGTCAAAGATTTTCACAACTACTTCATGAGTTGGGAAGGAAGTATTGAGAATGACCACTTTTCAGAAAGAAAGTTGTTTGAAAGCATATTAAGCAATTTGTATGAGCAAGTGATGCTCTTTTATATGAGCCCTTAGCTGGATCTCCTAAAAGTAGTTTAAAAACTAAAGCAAAAGCAACTTCTATACATTGTGATCCTTCTTCTTTTGAGATTGTTTACAAGAGGTAGAGATGTGGTACTTGTAAGGTTTATGGCCATAATAAACGGACATATAAATTGAAAGGCAAAGATCTCAAATCAAACTCACATTCATAGATCACTGGAATTCATGGTGGTGAAATATAGAAGGCACAGAGGACTCAAGCATGCAACTATTCAACTTACAAGGTGTATTTTAAGGTTGGAGCTTCTTGCACTATGCCTTTGAAATTTATTCCTTGATATATATAATTAATATCTTTTATTAAGAGGAGTCAAGCAACTATGCCTTTGAAATTTATTCCTTGATATATATATATAAAATTAATATCTTTTATTCTTGCACTATGACTCTCTTATTGATGTAATTAATATCTTTTATTATCTAATTTCAAGTAAAAATATTTTCTTCAAGAGAGTAGCTTCTTGAGAGGAGTCAAGCAACTAAACGAACAATATCATTTATTAAGTTGCATATGCATCTATTCATTATATTTGCACATTTGTACTTTGAGGATATATATATATATTTATTTATTTATTTTTTTTCATTGATGATTCTATGGAAATTTTGCTGCATTCAGAATTAGCTAAAAACATGCGTTTGCAAATGTTTTGAATGAGTTCTCTTATAATGCAATTACAATTGCCATAATTTCTTGTCCAAAGCTAATTACACCATTTCTATGTTATAATCTTTTAGGGAGCATTATCTTTGCATTTGCATGACACTAATTGATGTTTTTAGAATTTTTTATGTACTCAGTTTTGTCATATTTTTAACTTATTAAAGTATCTTTTAAAACACCATGCAACGATGGCATAAAAATAAGTAAAAATAGAACAATTAGATTCCTTGAATAAAATGAAAGTTGAGCAATTAAAATCCATGGACTACAATGTAATGACACATATTAAAGTTATCGGTTCTTTTCACTCTTACTTGTGCTTACATTATTTTTTGAATAATAGTTTTCAAGTATAAAAAACATAAATAAATAAATATTCAACTCATTAACATGATAATAAGTTAGTTTTCTACCAAATAAACTATCTCTGTTTTTTTTTTTTTTTTTTTTTGGGAGGGGGGGGGAGACGGACAACAATTTTGTTTCAAATGGAGAAAGAAATGGGAAAAACCAAAACATAAGGCAATGGATAGTTTTAAATCAAGAGTGGACCCATATTTGACCTTAACAAATGTTGTTTGAGAAGAGCATTTGTAAGTTTGTCTCTAGTAAAATTAAAACACAAAAAAAGGAGCAAAAAATGTAAGAAATCTTAAATCAAGAGTGGGAGTCACAATTGATTATGTAGTCAATTCAGTGTGATATGGGGTTGTCAAGAGCTAATAAAGAAACAGAAATAACCTGAGCCAAAGTACTTCATTAGTATCTTATGAAATATGAAAAAATGAGTATAGTTGAAAGGTTTTCGCGATATAATTGGTACAATTTAAATTTCCATCTAATATTTTCTCGCTTAACTAATTAATTAAGTTTCCTTCCTAATAACTTAGTGATTTTCGACAGAAAAATGTGTGCAATTAGAGGTAATCAAACTCACTTAATACCATTTTGTATTGAAAAGGTTAATTTTCATGGCTCTTTGTAAGTTAGTAAAAGAAGGGAACATAGACGTGCTGCATTTATTTCTACGTCTCATAGGTCACAAGGTCAACCCCTGTGGAAAGCGGAAAAAAAGGTATTTCCTTCTATTACTTACAAGATTCAAATTGCTCTAATGATCAAGTTTTATAGAATACGATTTGCCATATGATGCACTGATCCTTAGTGAGGTATATAAGTCGTTATGGTCTTTCCTTCTGTTCTGCATTTAGGTAATGCTCTTTCTTATTAATTGTAGTTTACTCTCGCACACTTTTCCCAACTTTGGGCACGACTATCTCATTTGCTCCTAATAAGCTCATATTATCCGGTCATTACCAATGGATAAATCACCATCGTCACACCTCCATGCAAAATACATCAACAAAGCTATATTATTGCCATTAATTTATAGCTATTTGACAAGTGGGAGGTGCATGATTTCGATTACCCTAATCATGCCTCCGTCTCTCACCATTCGCTTTCACACCGATCGAAGACATTGGTCAGTCCACGTTATCTTGTCCATGACGATCCGAATTAGGTGGGAACTTCATCGACACACCCCCTTCTCGTCTTATTCACGAGAGAGAAGCATAAATTTCAAACCTTCTTGTGCATAAATTGCACGTAAGCAAGAGAGAGATAGCCTCCAATTAAAGTCCAATGCACGCCTTGACTGCCCTCTCTCTTCCCTTGGTTTGCCCTAGCCTCGTCTAAATTGATCTGAAGAAGCATCGGAAAACCCAATCAAGTACTTCATCTTTCCCATGCAAGTCACCTCTTTGCTTTTGTACTTTCCATGACTTAGGCCAGATTTTTTGATCCATTACTTCTCACAACATGTTCAAGAAACCCTAGATTTTTCTTTTGCTCCTTTGGATTGATTTTACCTTTCATTTTTAATTTTGCTGTAGTTTTTGATGCTCTATAGGTAAGAGTTGAAGCAGAAGTCGTAGCGAAGCAATAAGGAAAGCGAGAGATGGAAGAAAAGAAAGAGGATAATCTTCCGCCAGGGTTCGGTTTCATCCCACTGATGAAGAGCTCATCACTTACTATCTGATGAACAAGATATCGGATTCTAGTTTCACTGGAAGAGCGATTACCGATGTGGATCTCAACAAATCTGAGCCTTGGGAACTCCCAGGTACCCTCTGACTCAAAGCCCTCGCTTATCTATTGTCTTCTGATGGTTTCACGCTTCAAGAACGCAACAGTTTCCAAAATTTCATAGTTTCTGTGAGGAATTCTTCTCGCTTTGTCATATACGTAGGGAATTTATTTCGTAATTTAGTCTTCCGTCCATATTATGAATCCATAGTTTTGAATTTTTCTCACAATGATGCAAGATGGTGGTTTTAAGTAATTAAGGAGGGATCCAGAATCCTAAGCTCCGACTTAAAATTTCGATCAAGGATTTTGCCCTAGAAACCTCATAGCCAGTTTTCCAGCAGCTAGCCCTTTTCTCATGATGTTTATAGACCATGCTCTTTTAACATCTTGTGCAGTATAATGAAGAGTGAAAAAAAAAAAAAAACGTTAACTAGTATTGTTTTTCTCTCAATTGTAATGGTTTCATTACCAGTACAGAAAGAAAATCTCCTCCTGTTCATCAAACTGAAATAATGACTTCTTTTCTGATGCTATCTCTCAACCAGCAAAGGCTAAAATGGGGGAGAAAGAGTGGTATTTCTTCAGCCTACGAGATCGGAAATACCCGACTGGGGTGCGAACGAACCGAGCAACCAACACCGGTTACTGGAAAACTACAGGGAAGGACAAGGAGATCTTCAATAGCGTCACCTCCGAGCTGGTTGGCATGAAGAAGACCTTGGTCTTTTACAAAGGGAGAGCCCCAGAGGAGAGAAAAGCAACTGGGTCATGCATGAGTATCGCATTCACTCAAAATCGGCTTTCCGAACTGCCAAGGTAATATCCATTTTTATCACCAAATTAATTCATGCGTGTCGGAACTACAACCTAAAGAAAACGTTAAAGTCTCAGGTTTGTAACCCTAGATATGTTGAGCCAAAAGAACCCAAAAAAAAAAAAGAAGAAGAAAAAATTAGCTTGTAAGAACAAACTTGAGATGACGAAACTTCATTCATCTTTCTAAGTCAGCTAGGTTTACATGGTTTTTCTTAGATCAATATACTCCACTATCTATTACATATGCATCAAATTTGCCCACCAATCCAAGTACTGTCTTTTATAATCTTCATCCGTATGTGTAGATCAACCTTTTCTTCTATTTAAATATTAAAAAAAATATGAACTAGAATAAGATGAAAAAGATGCTGAGAACTAAAAATAACAAGTATTTTCCTTTTCGAATATTTTGCACACACACCCATTTCAAATCCTCTAATTTTAAAAGATATTAGCAAGTTGGAAATTTATATCGTTAGATGTGCCATGAATATAATTTTGGTGTCACGCATAACGTGTCACGCATCTCAGTATTTGCCTATCGTGTTTATGCATGAGACTAATTATAGGACTAACACTTTTCTTGAGAGGTTAACTTTCATAACTGTCGATTCACCCATTTTAGTCTTTCGACGACACCCTATTCCAGAAATAGTAATGATCACTTATATCCATTTCTTCAAATAGATTTGTGCTGCCTTATTTGAGAACCCCAATTTTGTGGGGGCAACAAGTGATGTCGAAAGGTTATCTTGTACATGCATAAGTAAGATCCACATATGCACGTTTCTATGTACATATAAAAATTCTAAGATATGTTTTAAAATATTTAGGAATTATATCGAGTTATCTATATGAAGGACTAGGGTTAACCCAAGCATTTCACAGAACTAAGGAATGGAATTCTTAATAAACCAAATATTTGGAATCACATCTTGATAAAATATATAAGAGCGAGTTTGTCCTCGGAAGTACACGCCATGATAGTCACAAAGCACAGCTCATTTATTTACTTCTTTGTTTTTCTTTAAGCCTCTTCATAAGGAAAATAAGATCGCTAAGTTTAGGAAAGAAAATGTGGCCCTAGAAAATCTAAACGGGCTACAAATCGAATATCAATAAGGAAAAGAAAGAGAAGGAAAAGCTCATGTCGCTATCAACTCAGGAAAAAAGGAGTTAGCGATGTTTGCACTCAAATGGCACCAAGTTCAATTAACAAATTGAGGAAAAACAGAAGGATCCGCCCTTTGGTTACCTCCTTAAGGTAAAAGCTCACTAGTATTTGCATAGAACATGAGATGAGAGAGAGAGAGAGAGAGAGAGAGAGAGAGAGAGAGAGAGAGAGAGAGAGAGAGAGAGAGTCCTTCACAGTTCTGTGTGGGGAAGAGAATAACATCATTTACAAAGTAAGTTCATGAATTTCCTCCTAAGAAGCAAGAATCACAATCACAAGAAGTTCGCAAAAATAACGTGTCACGCATCTCAGTATTTGCTAATTATTTTCCACGTTATATGCAATGATATCCCACAGGACGAATGGGTGGTTTGCCGCGTCTTCCAGAAGAGCGCTGGTGCGAAGAAGTACCCATCCAGCCAATCCCGGGCCGTCCCTCCCTACAACCTCGAGATAGGGTCGAGCGTCGTGCCGCCCACAATGATGCCGCCAGAGAACTTCCAGTTCCTTGGCAGGAACTACATGAATGGGGCCGACCTGGCTGAGATCAATCGGGTCCTGAGGAGTGGGGCGATGAGTGTGAACCAACCAATGCCACCGCAGCTCAACCCCACGGGCACCTCCGGGGGTTGCTTCACGATATCTGGGCTGAACTTGAATCTTGGGGGTGCCACCTCGCAGCCGGTCCTGAGGCCGGTAATGCAAGCGCCGCCGGGCCCAGCCATGAGCCACCAAGATATGGTTGTTGGCTCGACCATGATGAGCAGTAGCAGTGCTCTTGTTGGAGATCAAGCAGGTGGGTATGGTGGAGAGATGGGGCATGCAAATGTGGGAGGCAACCGGTACCTGGGAATGGAGAATTGCATGGAGATGGATAATTACTGGCCTTCAGCTTATTGAGTAAGACCTCGTTTGTTCAAGAAAATTTTATCCAAAAGACAAAAAAGGTTAGAGAGGTTGTAGAAGAACTAGAGAGATCCACAATTTTCTCATCCAGGGTTCAAATGGGCAAGTACATGGACTCACGGGCTGAAAATTGATAGAGGATCATTAACTATCTTTGTAGTAGCATGATTTGGCTAGTTAGCAAGTTATTTGCTAGCGTTTGAACAAGATCAAGGAACGCACCTTGGTCATATTTTCCTCTGGTTTCTTTCTTAACTTGGTCTCTTATCAGTAATAAAGCAGTGAAGTGATTCCATATTTTGCAAGGTGTGCACCTTGTGCTATAGCTTTTATCTTCTCTTTGTCTTTTAGTATTCGGAGCGGAAATTAAAAGACTGGTTCACAAAATTGGAGAGGGAACTACAAAAGTCACGGTGAAGAAGAACGCTTGCTGGCATTCTATAGCGCTATTCTTTATCTTTGCATGGATAATTATATATATTTAGGCCTCCTATACCAAACATTGTTGGCGAAAATTTGAATATATCCCGTTGCAACACTCATCTCCGTAGATGATTTGATTTTCAGGTTAGGTAATATATTGACACTTCTATGGAGATTATGTTTGCTTGTGGAGAGATCAAGTTACACTGATAGTGTTTGGGATAATTGCCGAATTTCTAGTAGGGCTTAGATCCTTTTACAGGAAATTCTTTATTTTAAAGAAGATTCGGGCCAAAATTGAGGATATCTCAAATTATAATAGAACAAGATCAAGTGTTACTACCGCAAACATTGATGGTAAGTACAAAGCACTAACGTGAAGTATTTCTTTTTTTGGCCAAAACTAACTTGACGTATTTTACGAGCCCTAAAATGTAATTAATCTTTCATATTCAATGTGACAAATGCAAGTGGTTTAGAAAACATAAAGTTATATCCTTAAATATTTATCTTTTTGACTTTGATATGCCAATCTGATGCCTATATAATCAATGTAGGAGGAAAATAAGTTCCTAGTAATAGATCAACTACTTCTAATTGTAGAAAAGAATGTCGAACTTTTACATCTATGGGTCGAACAAAAATCTTAATAGTCCTAAAGTAACTCACAGTTCATATTGAGAATTTGGGTATATATTAACTCACCAACAATGCAATTAGTAGTTCAATAATGAGATTATATGCAGTATTTGCTGAAAATGTATATGGTGAAATTGCATTAGTGGCCGTTGAAAACATGCCTATAAAGTTATATCCTTAAAAATTTATCTCTTTAGAAGTGATGTCATTATAGTGCATGTCTTCAAATTTCAATATAACGAGTGTGGCTCACGCTATTAAGATGTAACAGCGGAAGTAGCTACTGCAGCTAGGATGGTTAAAGCTATCAATGGCTTTCCATGACTTTCTCAATCTCTCCCATCTAAGATTCCTATCGAAGATTTGTGCGGATTACCCTAACTCCAAATTCGTAGGCACCGTATAGAATGGCTTTGCTGGACGGAAGGAGTTAGAAGATACAATTGCAAGATTTGATAGTTAAGGGGGTTTCATCAGCCAAGTGCTTTACGCCCTGGTTCTCTTTGCAAAAGAGAAAGTATTAGAATATTTAAATATCAAGGCTCCATTTATTTCGTGAAAAATGAGTGATTTAGAAAACATTTTTCTAAAAATAATTGTTTGTATCACCTATAAATAAATGAACGAAAAGTATTTTCATCATCAACGTGAATGTTTAGACATTAATTGTTATTTATTTGAAAATATTTTTCAATGATTGATTATTTCAATCAATACAAGAGGTCATTTTTAAGAAATATTTTCCAGATCACTCTTTTTACGGGAAATAAATGGACTATACTACATTTTTATCTACTAACTTAAGTTTTTAAAATAGAAGACCGTGTTCCTACAAAATTTCACAAAAGAATCAAAACGTGAGGTTCTGAGTTCAAATTTTTTTAGGTTATATGAGCAAAACTATCCCATTCATAACTTAGAGTTTTAGCATTTGTCTCGGAAATCAAGATTTGACAGCATAGCTGTACAATGAGAGATGTGAAGTCTTCACTATCACAAAAAGCCTGAAGTATACCTTCGTGCACTTAACATGATTCAGAGAAGATAGTTAGAGAGCCTCTGAAGTAATATGATCTCACCATCAACTAACACCTAGGGAAAGTAGACATGGTAGCAGACGGCGGACGCTACTCGCAGAAAGACAACGGCCGGTGTTGTGGCTTTTGGACACTCAAACAAAGCAGCCGAGTTTACCACGGTCCGGAAGATTGTTATCATCTCTTAGAGTCGATGTCAACCTTGATCGATGAGGCTTAATCAGGTTAAGGTGCTGACCGAGGTTCATAGCACCAACTACCCCGTGCATCCTGGCAGCACTAAATTCTGCAGACTTACGGGAGAATTTCCGGTGGAACGACGTGAAAAGGAAGACTGCGGAGTTCGTTTCTAAATGCCTCGAGTGTCGACAGATCAAAATTGAGCATGCATCAGAGGCCATCAGGCAAATGGAAACCTCTTCCGGTCACTTAACGGATGCAGGGAACACGCTACTGTGGATTTTGTGACTGGCCTTCCGCGATCACCAACAGATATGATGCGGCATGGGCGACCACCGATTTGTTTGGTGAGGTTGGTGAGAGAATGTTGGCTGGGTCCGCCTCTTGGGCCCAGCTGACATTAATATAGAACAAAAAAATGAGGAAGAAAAGTCAAAGAAAGAAAAAGAGAGGGCTGTTTCGTGGTGTGCCACAGAGAGAGACACAGAGAGAGAGAGAGACAGAGAGAGAGTGATCTCACCGAGATGAGCACGGAAGGAGGAGAGAATGAAGACTCTGGTTTCTGATCTCAATTAGAAGGCCAAACGTTGACAGAATTGGCTCAAATTGGAAATGTTATTCGTGAGACTGAAGACTACGAACTAATCAGTTTTGTTCGTTGAGAACCTCCTCTTAATTCTCTAATTGTGACTAGGGTTTCTTTGCTTTGTTTATTTTAATTCATCTTTGTGGTAAATAAATATAGTTGTATTGTTTATGTTGAATCCTGCATGCGGTTAGAGGATAACACTTTGTACATCCTACTATTCTTAGTGATTAGTATAAATTTTTTTGTGATCCGTGATTTTTCCCTCATTGGTTTCCACGTTAAATTCTTGTGTTGTTATTGTCTTGGTCTCATTGACACTATATATTGCTGATTATATTGGGGTTAAGTCGATTTCGATCGGTTTAGTTTTGGGGAGATATTAATTCTAAATAGGGTTTAATTCTCGGTGAATTGTTATTGTGATTCTCCCCAATTGAGAAGAGTTTATAAGTGCCTGAATTCAAGCATCTCCGGCGAAATTGTCTTGGCACAAGAAACTGTCTTGGTCGTGCCAACAAATTAGTAGTCGTCGAGAAATGCCGCGCAAATTCCTCGAGTAGGATTCCGATGACACGACTTTTTGTTCGTGGGTTGTCTGGAAAAGCTGAAATTATGATGAATCGCTGCGACTTGTCTAGCGGGAATCTGGAAAACTCGTGAGCATATTCTTGGATCAGTCATCAAGTTACGGTTTCCCACGATGCTAATTTGGTGCGATTTGGTTGCGCTCGTGGGGAGAAAGGATGTCGAAATTGTGGACGCAGAGACTGGAACTTGAACCACGACCAGCCAACCTTGCCTCGAAATTGTCGAATGTTTCAAGTACGTTGTGTACAGTTCCCGTCCATGCCTGATTGGTCCAAAACGGAGTTCGGACGAAGGAATTACGGAGGTCTCAAGTTTGGTATATTGGAATTGTAGAATCTAGAATTTATGTCTTTCGCTCGTGCGGGGACTTCTTATGTTCGGTGATTTTTTAAGAATTTTCATAATTTTTTGCTATTTTCTGGGAATTTTAAAATTAATGAGAAAATATGAGTATTTGGAAAAACTTCGCAGCATGGAATTATGAGGTAGTCATTGTGCAAGTGTGGTATAAGTTTCCGAAGGCTTGAGTTTCCCCATCTATTAATTAAAAAATATACATATGCACACACATTATTTTCAACATTTTATCAGTTTTTTATTGACTAAAATAAAATTTATGGGCATTCTCGCAATGAAGTAAGTCTCTTTAGAGCTGATTTCTGACATGGAGAATTTATATCATTGAGCAATGATATTTTGGAGGTATTTGAGTTGGCCTAGAACACTAAGGGCATATCGGTAATTCTGTTTTGGAGTTATCTTTTGTCGAATATTATGATGATTTCAACTATACGTGATTATAAGGTGGTGCGAAGAACTCTGCACGTGGAAATCATCTCCAACAATTCTCGAGTGGTGGAGTGTGTGATGGGCCGGCTGGAAATACCTTGGGCCGCCTGGTCCATAACTGAAGACTGCAACTTATTAATGGGCCAATTACATGGAGTTTCTTTTAAGTATGAGTTGAGAATTGTAAATTAGGTTACAGACTGGATTGTCAAGACCTATCAAACGGATTATCTACCATCAAATTGGAAAGAGAGTCCCCCCTCTAGACTATGTTTAATTTTATTTATTGATCTTGGAACTTTATGTTATCCACCTAGTCTTTAGTAATGAAAAGTTTATCTTCTAAAAAAAAAAATATTATGAGTTTGTAATAGCTAAATTTCGGGTAAGTGGTGCCCTGTCTCTATTAGGAATCTCTAGAATAGCATATTTACAAGCTATTACTACTCATGAATGCTCTGAAACGATTAGTATCTATATAATAACTATGTTAGATCCAATTTTGATGCATGAAGTTGGATAGCTTATACTTTTGAATGATTGTTGAGTTATTAATTTCGTATATTGAATATAAAATGTGATTGTAACGCATACTTTTGAAATCACGTTAGGGATTTCCAAAGAAATTTGATTGAGAGGACTAGATTGGAATTTTGTGCCAAGGTTTAAAATTATATTGGCAAAATTAAAAAGTTTAAGACTAAATTGATATTTGCACAATAAGTTCAGGAGTCACAGTAAGTTCAGGAGTGACTGGACAATTTTCGTCTGAAATAATAATTACTTTCTTTTTTTCTTTTCTGAAGTAGTTCTCACTCTACTATTTTTTATTACGTATCTATTCAATTTCTCACACGTGTGTAGCGCGTGCTCCGCACTACGTGCTCAACACCGTTGATATATATACATACCCAAATATATAACATATATACATATATTAAAGTGCAAACCATCCTCTTTCCAAAATCAACTCCAAGACCGATTTTTTGCCGCGTTTTCACATAATTACTAGTTGGGCGTCCGAATGGTGCGTGGTCTGATGTTTCGTTAATGGTCCGATAACCAGACATCATGCCCACATCGCAACCAATGCGTCCTCACATAATTTGATTTAGGTTTTCAATGAGCTCAAATTCTTAGATATGATTCTAACAAAATTTTCATGAAAAATGGGAAATTACTTAAAAAGTCTTGAGTCTATTGTAATTATGCCAATTCGGTCATAATTTTTTTGCCAATTTAATCCTAAATTTTTTTGTACTTGAGCTGATTCAATCCATTCGATCAATTTTTGGCTCGCTAGCATGACGTGGATAATTTTTAAATAATTTTTTTATTTTATTTCGAATTTTTTAGAAAGTATTTATAATTTATTTTCCCTTTTTTCATTTTTATTTTCCTCCTTCTTCCTTCTTCCTTTGGCTAGTTGCCACTAGCCCTCCTCTTTGGCCGATGGCCGCCAAGGAAGAATGAGGAAAAAGAGAGAGAGAGAGAACAAAAAAGAGAGAGAAAAAAGTAAAAAATTAATAAAAAATTGAATTAATTAAAATATTATTAAAAAATTGCCACGTTAGCAATAGTCGTCCGATTGGTGCCGGCTAGCTAAAATTGATGCGATGGACTGAATTGACATAATTCAAAAGGTTTATAACTTAATTATTTAAAAAGAAAAGTGCATGACTGAATTTGTACAATTGTAATAAATTTAGGACTTTTTTTTAGTAATTCTCCTCCATTTTGCCTGTGTTGTGATTGGGACATTCAATTTATATGTGCCATCGAAAAAGGCAAATAAGATTTCCTCTTGATATATAAAAACCACATAAATGCTTTTATTAGGGGTGATTGGTTTCAAAGTAGGCAAGAACCCATCATGGAATTGAGAACAACGCATGAAGGGTTGATTCCATGAAATAAGAAGTGGAAACTGTCCATTAGAATTTGAACTCACCTGAGAATCAAACCACCGGTTTGGAACTATCCAAAATTGGCCGGTTTGATTCGGTTCAGGCAACTTTTGATTTGATTTGGTTCTTTTGCTCACTCCTAACTTCTATCGTATGAAGTCTGCTTCCAATAAGTAAATATGATGGTATTGCAAATGCCCTCTTTAAGGGGAAAAAGATCGTGTGGTGTAAGAATTTGGGAAAAGCTTGTAGCTATTGGGAACACGATTGTACCTTGTATTAATGATTTTTAAATCTCAACCGGTCATCCCTTTTACCAATGGAACATCTTATTTTCACTATGGGCTCGGATATTGGTACTGAACCTGAGAGGAGGGCCCGGCGCAAAATGTCCGTGAGTCCGCGCTGTTAACGTTCGCAAAAAAGTTAAGAAAAGCGTCTTCTTATTATTATTATTATTTTTTGGTTTTGTTTTGGCAGGTATATTTAATAAAATTTTTATCACAAACCTTTTTTCTTTTGTGGAACACGTGTAACAAGTTAAAGTCGAATTTCTCACCTGTGTTAAAATGTCGACAAGTAGACAAAATCGATAGTAGTCGAATTCAATGTGCCAAATGAATGAATCAAAGAACTTGATCGAATAAGCATAAATTGGATAAAAAGATCAAATGCGGGAAAGGTTCATTCGTATTTAATGAAAAGAGAAAAGAAAACCATAAAATGCACGAAAATTTTGCTGGTTTTATATTCTCGACAATATTTAAAGGAATATGAATAATTGTATTGAAAGTCCCAAAACATGTAATAAAAGAGCAATTAAATCTTAGAACTTTTCAAAAGCTATGTCATCGCCATGTAGGATAGAGAAAAAAATTATATATGTCAATACTTGCTGTTAATTAAGTTGGAATGAGTTAACGAAATGACTTGATTGCACCAATTTGATAAATTTTAAGATTTAATTACACTTTTGTAAGGTTTTAGAACTTCAATGCATCGTTGTGACAAGTTTTATGAATTTTAATACATTTATCCCAAAGGAATATAAAATTTGAGCGAAAATTAGGGCGTTTGGTAACGTTTCGTTTAAAAATTGTTCCAGGGAATGAAATAGAAAAAAGTGTTTTCATTTCACGGGAATAATTTCTGAATAAAAAAGCGTGTTTGGTAAACTTGTTCGGGAACAAAAAATAAACAGAAACATGTTTGGTAAATTTGGATAATTTTTTTATTTCTTTTATTTTTTCTATTTTTTTCTTATTTTTCCTTTTTTCTTTTTTCTTTTTAATTTTTTTTTCTTCTTTTGGCCGGCCGCCGGCCAAGGCCTTGGCCGGCGACCGGCCGGCGAGGGCCGAGCTCGCCCGGCGGCGAGGCGCGGCCTCGCGGCCACCGCGGGCGAGGCCGAGGCCGAGGCTCACGGCCACCGCCAGCGAGGCCGAGGCTCGCCGGCCACCTGCGAGGCCGAGGCTCGCCGGCCGCCGGGCGAGCTCGAGGCCGGATCGGGCGAGATCGAGCTCGCCCGTGCCGCGCGAGGTCGGCCTCGCTTGATCCGGCGAGGCCGAGCTCGCCTAGCGGCGGCGAGGCGCGGCCTCGCCGGCCACCGCCGCGAGGCCGAGGCTCGCCGGCCGCCGGGCGAGCTCGGCCTCGCCGGATCCGGGGCGAGATCGAGCTCGCCCGGGCCGGCGGCGAGGTCGGCCTCGCCATGGCCGGGCGAGCTCGAGCTCGCCAGATCCGGCGAGGCCGACCTCGCCCCGGCGGCCGGCGAGCCTCGGCCTCGCCGAGCCACCGCCAGTCGGCGTCGCTGGCGATGGCTCGGCGAGGCCGAGGCTCGCCGGCCGCCGGGCGAGGTCGGCCTCGCCGGATCCGGGCGAGCTCGAGCTCGCCGGCCATGGCGAGGCCGACCCTCGCCCGGCTACGGCGAGCCTCGGCCTCGCCGGGGACGGCGACGTCGGCCTCGCCGGGCCGCGCGAGCCTCGCGTGGCCGGGCGAGGCCGCCGGCCCTCGTCGGCCGGTCGCCGGCCATGGCCGAGGCCGGCGACCGGCCAAAAGAAAGAAGAACAAGAAAATAAGAAAAAAAGAAAAGAAAAAAAAGTGTTTCGGTTGTGTTAGAAGGAAACAATAAAAACAAGTTTTTCTTGTTTTCTTGTTTTACATTTTTTGTTCCTTAACAAAAGAATAAAAAGGAAGAAACGCACACAAACGCGTTTGTTCCTTTTTTTGTTCCGTTAGGAACAAAAGAACAGAAATTTCTGTTCCTGGGAACAGAAATAAAGTCCAACCATGCAGGCCCTTAGATACCCTCATTGGACGAATCCATGCTGAGCTCACGTGTGCTTGAACTTGGTCTCACAGGTTTAGTCAAATGTCCACGCTCACCCACGCGAGTCATATATGAATTACTTTTCTATATTTTACGCGCAAAAAAGAAAAAAAATTATGGAAAATCTAAAAGTCAGTTATCAGATTGGCCAAACTGTACTTTATTTTGAAAGTTTCTTTACTAAAAAAAAAAAGAAAAAAGAAAAATGGTTTTGTCATCAGAGATGGTCGGTGGGCCGGGTCAGGGCCGGTCCTAATGTTCGGGCCCAAATTAGCTTGCGCTTGTGGGCCGTCGGGGCATCGCCACTAATGAAATCTAGAAAGGGAATGCGGGAAATCTGATCGCGGGGAAGGATTGGCCATGGCTGTCTGCTCCTGCTCACTTCCTTTCGCTGCATTTTCAAACTCATCGGTTTGCTCTTCATCTTCAGCTGAACCCATCTCGAAACCCCTCTATCTAATTCTACATTAGTTATGCATTGTCCCTAATTCTCCAATGATTTGTCTTGATTTCACAGTCAATCCTTTTTATTGCTGATTTTGTCAGTACTGTCGCTTTGTAAGGAGCAGGACGGTTATAGCCTCTCGGTGAAATGTGACGTTTTGGTTGCATCAATTGTGGAGTGCTAGGCATGGTCTGCGAGTGTGGCAGCGAAGAAATCCGGTACCTTTGCTTGCTCCTTTGCGAATTGTTTAGGCTTTATGATTTTGTGGGAGCATTGTCAATATGAAGAAGTGAATACCTGATCATTTTCATTACTAGTTTAGTAAAGGAGTTAGCTTTGGTCATGATTACATTCTCTAGGTTATAATTGTGTGTCTGAACATGTGGAAACTTGTATGAGCTGATACAGGTGTTGTTCAAAGTTCTGGTTGGATTAGTTTTAGGTTAATGCCATGAAAATCCCTAAACTAGTACATTTATAATATATTTACCCAAAATTATTTTTTAAAACTCAGACAAATTTACTTTAATTTATGTTAAATTGGATTAATATCACGAAAAACTACAAATTAATACAATTATGACAAATCAATGGTAAAATCTCAAACTGGTACACTGATCAACTAATATATGTCATTCAACTCAGTAATTTGTCAAAAAAATTTAATGGAAATTAAGGGAGGGTTATTATAAATGTATTAGTTTGGAAGTTTTTGGTGGTAAAAAAATTAATTTGGTAAATTAATCATAAATATACCAATTTCATGTTAGGATTCATCATCGCGACATCCAATCCTCGCATATAAGAAAGTCAAGGGTTCGAACGATTTTCAGCAGAAAGTTCGTTGAAATGGGCTGGAAATGACGATGACCCATATCGAGTACCAGGGGACTTCATGCGAATTTGGAAGGAAAAGAAAGGGAATTCAGCAGGCTGACCTGGTGCGACAAAATCTACGGGCTAGCGGCGCTGAACGCCCGAGCTGCAACCTGTGAAAAAGAAGCTGCGTGGAATCCAATAATGCCATGATCGACATACTTGCTGGCCCTATTTCCTCACCGTATTTAAGATCGCTCGCAACCTAGCCAACGAAGAAAACCAATTTTATCGCTTTCTTCAACGTGTCTAAAACCTTGAGGCTTCATCTCCCTAATTGAATGCCCAAGAAAAGAACAAACGATCCATGTCTTTTTATGCTAATATTGTCTCTTCTGAGTGATATGGCCTACTCTCCAATGGTCAGGAACAAAAGAGATGCGAAAGCTTCCTCATATGAAAGATCGAAATTTTAGCTTAGAATCTACGCCAGAATAGCATATAGTTTTTGAAAACTAGGCGCAGATGTCCAGAGAATCAGACTCCTGCAGAAACCACAGCACAGAGAATGGAAGCTCTGCTCACCATGTCATCCCTATCAATGAGAGTTTCTTATCAAAAGTGGCAGATAATATGCAGAAATCGCCGACGCTCTTGAGCAGGTCAGCAGGAGGAGAATCTTGTTGCATCTTCAGAGTCCCTCGGGGCCTATCTGAGATCAATGAAAAGGCCTACTGGCCTCGAATCGTCTGCATCGGTCCCTTCCACCATGGGGAGCCGGACTTCGACATGATCCAGGAGCACAAATGGCGGCTCCTAAGCAATCTCCTATTGCGGGTCCACGAGATTAATATATTTCCTTAATATCGGCAAAATGATCCTTAACAGTCCCACTAAAGAGCCCGAGCCCGAATTGGCGAACAAATCACCGTGGAAATCTAAGAACTCAACTGGCGAGCGACTCGGACGAGAAGTTGGTGATCGCATCCGTTCCATGCAACTCTCTCTCCACTTTGTCGTACGCCATCATGGCCTGTAGACCGTATCGTATGTGCCCAGCCACCGCCGTACATGTCGCTTTGAGTCTCGCCTGCCCATCTCCGTAATGGCTTTTGGCTTAAATTCTGGAACTTCTTCCCACTGCTGCAAGATTAATCTACCTATGCATTACACGTGTGTTGCACGTGTATTGAGCCACGAGATTAATCTATTAGTGCATCGCGCGTGTGTTGCACGAGTTAAATATTTAATTTGTCCTTTCATTAGCAAAAAAAGGCTTATATTTGTTAAGGAGTTAAATATTTCTTATTTCTTGTTTGTTTCATCAACTTACCAAATTTTAAATAAAAAATACTTGACCATTTCCTGAGTATTCTTTTGAGTATATCAAGAATTACAGGGGAATATTTCAAACTTATTCTCGTCCACCTCGTAAATACTAATAGTAGGAAGATATGATTTTCATTACAATTCTTTACTCATTATAAAAAAAAAAAAATCCTAGAAAGAAAAATGGGTGCGCTTTTCTTTAATTTTTTGGTGGGTTCTCATGAATGATAGTTTTACTTCTTTATACTTCGATTTGGACAAATCAAGAAATAAAATAGTTTAAAAAAAGGAAATAAAGAAATATACCAAGTGAAGTGACAGAAAAATATTCACCTACGAATGGCCAGGCAAGCTTATTTATGATAATTTGGGAAAAGGAAAACCTTTTCAATTATTTAGGTTTATCATATTTTTGTCAAAATGAAGAACCATGATATTACATCCTATGCAAATAATTATTTGATCATTGATACATCAACATGTATAATGTATGTCTAAATCTTTGGCATACATGAGTGCGGCAGGGGGTGTTAACATGTGGATAGAGTAATTAGAAACTCACATATAACTCAGCGACCAGTGATGTATTATTTGATCGGCCATCTCACTAAACTTATATGAGATATTAGTTGATGGATAGACTAATGTAAAGATATTACTGTCATGAATACAATTGTTAATCTCTGAAGTTTTGGATGAATTGCAATGCATGATTGCACATTGTCAAGACAACTGGAAACTCATCTTACCAAAGACTGCATATTTCAAAAGATCTCATGCTACAAGCTTATTAATTAGGAAATAAGAGTAAATTGTTGTTCTACATTTACTGAATTGATAATGAAAAATTATTGATAGAATGAAACTGCTGAAGACCCGGCCGATTTCACAAAAATGACTCCAATACTTCTTCAATGTCGGCGAAATGATTTTTGACAGTCCTATTCGAGAAATCAAGCTTGAATTCGTTGCCCAGATTAGCTAACAAATGGCTGCAGTTATAATATCTGATATGAAGCTCCGAAAATCGAAGAACTCACTGGCAGCAGCAAATCCAATGCCGAGTGCTCGGAGGGGAAGTTGTTGATCGTGTCCGTTCCACACAACTATCTTGCCACTTTGTTGTCCGCCATCATGGCCTCCTCGGCCGTTTCTATGTGCCCAGCCATCTCCATACATGTCGCTTCGAGTCTCAGATCCTTGCCGTCCATCTCCTTGGGGGCTTTTGGCTCACACCCCGGAACGTCTTCCGCCATGGGAGATTAATCAACCCGTGCATTACATGTGATTTGTATGCGCATTGTGCATGTGTTACCCGAGAAGAGTCGCGACAATAATCTACCCGGACATTGTACTGTGTTGCACGAGTTAAATATTTATTCACATCGTATGATGATCCTCTCATTAGCAAGAATATGGATTACATTTTTTAAGGAGTTAATGTACTAGATTTGTCAAAAAATTAGAAGTGTCTTTTGAATTCGTAATCATTAATTAATAAAAGCATCGTTTTTGCAATTTTTAACTAATAAAAGTATCATGTGCGGTGCCTCACAAATCATTGAGAGTGAAGGGCAAAGAGTAAAATTTTAGTTCAACAGAAAACATATATAACAGTGGGCTCACTTCGTCAATACTAACGTAAACATATCCCGACCACAACTATTGTTCTTCTAACCATAAAATATAATAGTAAATTCTGGTCAAACACCATAACTTTATAAAAACAGAGAATAAATGTTTCACCAGAAAAGAAAACGAAAGTGAAGGAGACGGCAGATTAGCTTTTACAAATTTTGGAGGAAAAGTACCAAAAAAATTCTTAAACTTGTTGTATTAGTGCAAATTCAGTCTTAAATTTTTTAATTTGACTAATTTAGTGACAAACATTTTGCATTTATACCATTCGTATATGCTAGTGAGCCCACATTCATGGACGATATGATGTTTTCTAGATTTAGTGGAAACTGCTGAGGATCAATAGTGATCCTGATTTATCTCATGTTTGGTGATGCTTTGAGCATACTCGAATATTACCTAGATTTCTTCATCTTTCCGATTGTTAGAGATATTTATCTTAGGATGTTAGAGATATTTATTTTCCTGATTGATTATAATTGATTTCATATCGATTATAATTGATTTGATTATGATATTGTAATATTTTATTACTTTAGATAGTTGCTTGGAACAGCCTATAAATAGGCTCTTGTATTATTAGTATTACACACATTACAATATACAGAAATTCAATTTTCCACTCTATTCTATCATGGTATCAGAGCGAGATTTTGTTTGAGAAGGTGGTCGCCGTTGTCGCGGCACCTTGAAACTTCATCATCTACCACCGAGAGAAGCCACACGCGTCGCCACACTCCGCCGTGCTACAGGACTACCGACGACCATTGATGCCGTCGACTATAGGTGCAACTTTCGAGGACAATTCTTATAATTTTCAACCAAAAGCCACCATAGACAGGTTCTAAATTCTCCCACGAGTCCAGAATAGCAACGAACGTCGCCGAAACGTTAGCCACACGCCCTCACGCACCGCTCAAACCTCAGCGCGTGAGATCCACACACCATGACACCGGAACGTGAGGTACACGCACCATAGCTCGCACGTGATCTATACTTGCATTAGTGACGTCATCGATGACGACATGATTGCACGTGCAACATTCATGATAAGTAGTGACGTCAGCCCACGTCATCTTCATCTCCAACAATTATTGATCTCGTCGCCGATAGCCATTGACCAGCATTGACCCAATCGGTTTGCAATGTTTTCCAATTGGTTCAGCTATTTTCCGACCGGTTTGTGGGGTTTTCTGACCGGTTTGGCCATTTTCCGACCAGTTAGCTCTTTTTCCCGACCATTCAACCATTTTCTGACCGGTTCTCAAGGTTTTCCGACCGGTTCATAGCATTTTTCGGCCGGTTCAGTCAGATTTCGACCGGTTCTCAGGGTTTTCCGACCCATTCGACCATTTTCTAACCGGTTCTTGGCATTTCCAGACCGGTTCTTGAGGTATTTCGATGTTCTTAGTTTATTTTCAGCCTTATTTTCTTCATATCAGCTCTACAAGTATCAATTTTTCTCCAATTCATTAAAGAATCGATTGAGTTTACTAGTATATAGCCTATCATGGACAAGTTAGAATTCTCAATGCCTATTTAGACCATCCTAAATGGATCAAATCACATTCTATGGGCTCAAGAAATGTCAAGTTTTCTAAGGGGACGTAAGCTTTGGCGTTATGTCACTAGAAGTCTTCGCGAGCCTAGTCAAGCCGTCGAAGAGGATGATGATAAATTTGCTGAACGATTGGAGGAGTGTGAGAGCAAGAATCACTAGATACTCACGTGGTTTCGAAATACTTCGATTCCATCTATCAAACTTCAGTTCAATCGTCTAAATACAGCAAAGGAAGCCTGGGATCTTCTTGTTGGTTGTTATTCCACATCAGACATTGCTCATCAATATCAACTGTAAGGGAACTTACATCGCATGCGTCAAGAGACAGTCGAGTCTATTAATGACTTTCTTTCTTCAATGCATGCTATATGGGACCGGCTTGCTTTATCTTAACCAACACGGGATTTGACTATTGATGCTCGTAAGTTTGCCAAATATTGTGATCGTATGCGGGTTATGCAATTTTTGATGGCTCTAAATGATGAGTATGAACCTGTGCGAGCCTCA
Organism: Eucalyptus sideroxylon x Eucalyptus melliodora; assembly: GCA_016097485.1. Taxonomy (NCBI): domain Eukaryota; kingdom Viridiplantae; phylum Streptophyta; class Magnoliopsida; order Myrtales; family Myrtaceae; genus Eucalyptus; species Eucalyptus sideroxylon x Eucalyptus melliodora. Next base: position 32,493,111 of record CM027828.1, read on the forward strand.
CTTTTGCATCGGGATCCTTTACCTCATCTTGAGGTAGTTGTTTCGGAGTTATTAACTGAGGAAACTTGCCTTGCGACTTTAAAGGCACAACGTGCTACTCCACCAATTTCCACTCCTACAGATGCAGTGCTTGTTACTTCAAGCTCATCCTCATGGCGCAAACTTTATTGTACGCATTGTCGTCGACCTGGTCATCGTGCATCAAACTGTTATCAATTACAACCCAAGCAACCTACAGGAACAAACAACCGATCCCGTTTTAGAGGGTCAGCTGCACGCTGCCCATCCATTGCTGCTTCTATCATAGAGGATTCTTCTAATAGTTCATCTATCACACTATCTTTAGATGATCTTCGATCCACATTTCGTTCCATTCTTCAAGAAACTGGTACTTTTAGCCCTTTTGCTCTTTGGTCACTCCAGGTACTCCTGATTCATGGTTCTTTGATTTTGCGTGTTGTAATCACATGACTTCCCATTCCAATTTATTTAAGTCAAATCATATAATTCACAAACACCTATTATTCACACAGTTGATAACTCTCAGATGATAGTTAGTCATACAGGGAATGTTTCCACGCCCACCTTGTTCTTACCCGATACTTTTATGGTTCCCAACCTCTCTTTAAACTTGATATATGTGGGTCAGCTATGTGAGCTTGGTTTTGATATTCATTTCTCTTTGAATGGTTGTCGTGTGCAGGATCGACGGACGGGACAGACAATTGGGACAGGTCGTAAAGTGGGACGGTTGTTTGAGTTTGTTTTCTTAAAGCTTCCTAACTCATTCACCGGTTGTGCTGCCACAGTTTCATCTGAAACTTGGCATTCTCGTTTAGGTCATCCTTCTTTTTCTCGTTTAATTCATTTGCTTTCAAGTGGTCATCTCGGTTCTATTGACAATAAAACCTTTGATTGTCTATCTTGTAAGTTAGGAAAACATCATGCTTTACCGTTCAATATTAGTGAATCTGTGTCTTATGCTTCCTTTGATCTAATTCCTTTGGATATTTGGGGACCATCTCCTAATCCCACTATGGGAGGGTCTCGTTATTTTGTGATTTTTGTTGATGACTATTCACATTATACATGGCTTTATCTCATGAAAAATCGATTTGAACTTACCCATATCTATGACAATTTTGTTGCCATGATCAAAACACAATTTTCTCGAGATATCAAGGTTTTTCTTACTGATAATGCCATGGAATATAAGGACAAAGAGTTTCTTAAAATTCTTTCTCATAACGGTACTATTATTCATTGTTCTTGTCCAGGAACTTCCCAACAAAATGGTCGAGCAGAGCGTAAACACAGACATATCTTAGATATCGTACACACTCTTCTAATCTGAGCATCTTGTTCAGAACAATTTTGGGGGGAGCCCTGTCATATTGCTGTCTACACTATTAATCGTATTCCGTCACTTATTATAGATAACATTTCTCCATATGAGCACTTGTATGACAGTATTCCTAATTATAGTCTACTTCAAGTTTTTGGTAGTGCATGTTTTGTGCATCTTCTTCCAAATGAACGCTCGAAGTTAGAACCTCGCGCTCGTCTATGTTGTTTCATTGGCTATGGCATTGAGCATAAATGGTATAGATGTTGGGACCTTATATCCAATCGACTTCGTGTGTCTCGCCATGTTTCTTTCTGGGAACATAAAATGTTCTCATCTTTACATTCCTTTGCATCTTCTCACACTGTTCCAATCGCTTGTTTCTTCACAAATCCTTATGTCGAAATGTTCCCTGAAAATGACACTCATACATCTTTCTCTTTAGAATTGTCCTCTCCAAATCTTGAAGTAGGTATCTCTAGAAATCCCACTTCAGCAGCTCCTGATATGTCTGTGCCATCCGCGGATCCACCTTTAGAAGTTTCTTCTTCTTATGTTCGTCGCTCCACCCGTGTAAGTCAAGCTTTTGTTCGGCTTCGTGATTTTCACTGTTATTCCACAATTGCCTCTTTTCATGAGCCTCGCACATATAGAGAAACTTGTACTAATCCTCTTTGGCAACAAGCAATGGCATATGAGTTGCAAGCATTAGAACACTCTCATACTTGGGATTTGGTTGATTTGCCTCCTAACAAGTCAATTATAGGTTGTAAATGGGTGTACAAAATCAAAACTAAGGCAGATGGTACAGTGGAATGTTAGAAAGCTCGACTAGTAGCAAAAGGAGTTACTCGCCCTAACATCGCCTATGCTGTTCACATTGTGAGTCAATTCATGATTGTGCAGTGGACGACTCACTTTGCTGTTGTTCTTCAGATTCTTCATTATATCAAGGTCACCTTATTTCATGGTCTTCACTTTTCTACTAACTCATCCTCAGAGTTCATAGCTTATTTTGATGCTGATTGGGCTAGTTATCCTCTTGATCGTCGCTCTACTATAGGCTATTGCTTTTTCTTAGGGAAGTCCCTTATTTCTTGGCGGAGTAAGAAACAGACTACTATCGCTCAATTGAGTACGAAAGCGGAATATTGTGCCCTTGCCGATACAACTTCGGAATTATTATGGTTACGGTGGTTACTAGAAGACATGGGAGTTCGTCATAATGGTGGAACAATCATTCATTGTGATAACCGAAGTGCCATCCAAATAACTCATAATGATGTCTTTCATGAGTGTACCAAATATATTGAAATAGATTGTCATTTCATATGCTCTCATGTGCTTCGTGGCGATGTTGGTCTTGTTCCCACCTCCTCAATTGATCAGACAGCTGATGTTTTCACGAAGGCACATCCACCTGGGCATTTTAAAGATCTTTTCTCCAAACTCCAGTTAACATCTTCTATCTCACCTTGAGTTTGAGGGGGGATGTTAGAGATATTTATCTTAGGATGTTAGAGATATTTATCTTCCTGATTGATTATGATATTGTAATATTTTATTACTTTAGATAGTTGCCTAGAAAAGCCTATAAATAGGCTCTTGTATTATTAGTATTACACACATTACAATATAGGGAAAATGTCACAAATAGTCCCTATACTATTACCTAATGTGCAATTTGGTCCCTGAACTTTTGATCGGCTCAATTTGGTCCTTAAACTATTGATAAATATCCGATTTGGTCCCTGAACTTTCAATCGGCTCAATTTGGTCCCTGAACTATTTGATAAATGTCTGATTTGGTCCCTAAACTTTCGATCGGCTCAATTTGGTCCCTAAATTATTGATAAATGTTCAATTTAGTCCTTAGTTACTGTTTTTCCTTTTTAATTCTAATTTTTTATTTTTAAATAATTTTTTAATTTTTTAATTTTTAATTTTTAATTTTTAAAATTTTTTTTTGCTTATTCTCTAATCCCTCCGCCGGCTCCGGCGAGGGCGGCCCTCGCCGGCGTCGGGTAGGGGCTCCCTCGCAGATCGGGCGAGGAGCCCTCGCCGGCGTCGGGCGAGGGCTCCCTCGCCCGACGCCGGCCGCGAGGGAGCCCCTCGTCGGCGTCGGGCGAGGAGCACCCGCGTCGGGCGAGGGGCTCCCTTGCCGGATCTGCGAGGGGCTCCTCGCCCTACGCCGGCGAGGGCTCCTCGCCCGACTCCGGCGAGGGCTCCTCGCGGATCCGCGAGGGAGCCTCTCGCTCGACGCCGGCGAGGGCTGCCCTCGCAGATCTGGCGAGGGAGCCCCTCGTCGGCGTCGGGCGAGGAGCACCTCGCCGGCGTCGGGCGGGGACGCCGACGAGGGCTCCCTCGCAGCCGGCGTCGGGGCGAGGAGCCCTCGCGGCTCGGGCGTCGGGCGAGGGGCTCGCCGCCGGATCCGAGAGGGAGCCCTCGCTCGACACCGGCGAGGGCCGCCCTCACCTCCGTCCGGCGAGGGCGACCCTCGCCGGAGCCGGATTCCCTCCGCCGGAGCCGGCGGAGGGAAGAGAGAATAAGCAAAAAAACAATAAAAAAGTTTAAAATTATAAAATTTAAAATTAAAAAATGAAAAAATAAAAAAGAAAAAAGAAAAAAGAAAAAACAGTAACTAAGGACTAAATCGAATATTTATTAATAATTCAGGGACCAAATTGAGCCGATCGAAAGTTCAGTGGACCAAATCGACATTTATCAAATAGTTCGGATCAAATTGAGCCGATTGAAAGTTCGGGACCAAATTGCACATTAGGTAATAGTATAGGGACCATTTGTGACATTTTCCCTACAATATATAGAAATTCATTTTCCCACTCTATTCTATCACCGATTACTTAAGGAAAAATTTGTTGATTTTATTTATGCTGGATGTGGTGTTGGTTTCTTTTTATTTTGGAGACAAGATATCATATTAGAGATCTTGATTACTAATGTTTGATTATTTCAATTTAAAGATATAACAAAGATATATAGTTTAATGACCTCGCATGTGTATGATAATAAAAATATACACATGAGCATTGCCCACATCCGATTCGATTAGAGGGCATGGCAATTTAGTGGTTTCATTATCAGCCTCCAAGAGTGCTCAAGCACAACGACGCCAATAGGTGGCTAACTTTTTCCGCGTTAGGTTCCAATTTAATCATGACTGTTTAGCCTTGCGGCGTTCATGATTCCTTGAGCATTTCGTGCCGGTTTCTTGGCTTTTGTGCTGCAGCAAATATACAATATGGAAGCTCAAATCTAAAGTATATAAAGCTAAACAATAATTGACGTTGCAACTACAAAACAGATGAGAACCCAATAGAGCAATTTAGCAAAATTGTTGGGGATAAATAGATGATAGGGCTTATTAGAAAGCTCTTCCAAACGAGGCCGGGAAAACTTAGTATAATGATTGGTAGCGCCAGCAGGGTAGATAGCTAATACAATTGATTTAGCAAATTGTTATAATCAAAAAGTCCGTCAAATCACAATGAAAAATTGACAACGGCGATGAGAGAACAACTTTGAGGACATACATCAAACCACTCGAATTCCTTTTTTGCAAGAGATCTTGGCAACTCTGGCTTTTTCAACGTCTCTCCAATATTGGCTTTCACCTGTCGCGACCTCTTTTTTTCAGTGGCCGATTAAGGCGGGCGCCTACAGAGGCTAATGGTTTGACTACTTTATTAGGCTTAGCCTAGACTCTCCCAAGTCCACAAATTCACGATTTAATTAAAAGGAGTTATTACTAATCGATTTGAGGTGGGTCTATTAGAAACTTAAGCGAAATATTGAGAGAAATATTTGCTCATGCGTAACCAGAGAAATTAGAATCAGAGACTTGATTACACTAATTAACACTAATACTCTTTTGGTACCTAATATTGTTTAAACCCTGAGATTTTTTGGATTTTTAAGGGTTTTCCATGCATTTGTGGAGGAAATTTTTTTTTGTCTTTTTCTTTTTTTTAAAGTAAAAGCATTTTTTGGATTTTTGATTTTCTGGAAATATAAATATTTATTTTTGGCTTTTTTCCTGATTCTTTGGACTTTTAAAGAAAACATGGGGTATTTTTGATTTTTTTGATTTTCTGGAAAATAAATTATTTTTAAAATTTTTCGATTTGTTAATAAAATATTATTTTTTATTATTATAATACTATTAAAAATGACCCGGGTCGGACCCTGGGTTGGGCCCAGCCCGGGGTTCTCTCTTTTTTAGTGTTTTAATCATGGCCCACAAAATAACAAAAGGGCCACCCACTCCTAAGCCCATGCGAGACTAGCCCATGTGCGACCAGCCCAAACGACCCGAATCCGTAGAAAAACCGGCCCGAAGAACGACCCAAGCCCGACCCGATTAGGGGTCTTCGCCCGACCCGGTTCGGACGCGATCTTGCAGCTTTCTTTCTTCCTACCTCTTCGCGGCGCCAAGGAGGGATGGCCGGGACGTTGCCGAGCGGCGACTCAGCGACGATGGCGACTAGGCACAATATGTGCAGATAGCTATATGTTATCTACTTCAGAAAAATCCGGAGCCTTTTTTCAAGTTAAAGATATATATATTAACAGATGCAATCAAAGTCGAGGTAGGCGGAAAACTTTCCGTTCTAATGAAGGAAAAACCAACTTATCCAAGGAGGTTTCATCTAGGCGACAATAAGAGGCAAAATTTAGGATTCAAGAAGCAGATAATATCTCACGACTGGACAAATCAATCAAGAATAGCCAAAAACGTGAAAAAAAGTTCGACGGTAAACATCTCAACCGAGTATTAAGTACCATCCGGAGGTCACGAACATACAGGAGTATCGAATGTCGTTTCTGCACGTCAAGACATGTAACACAGTACCCGACGAATATGTCTTCTGTGTAGGGCTTCAAAATCAACCTTATAGTTGCGCAACAATACTCCAAATTATAATTATCGTTTTTTTCTTGTGGGACACCAATACTCTAAATTCTTTTTTGTCTGGCCAGTACCGCATACTTGTACTAGTAATCCAAAAATATCTTCTGTTAGACTGTCTATTTATAATGCTTGCTAAAAATTTGACATGATAGCCTCGGTGGACCATTTCAAGTAAATGGATCTAACTTGGCAATGGATGCACGGTACCACGTTGACCAAGAGCATAGTCACATTAGAGTTTTAATGTCCATGCACGCTGTTGCGTCTGATTTCAAATGGTCATATGGATAGAAGGTACTTTTGGTTATCGGTACAGATTTGAGAATATTAACGAGATGAAATAGAGTTGGGGTATTGGCACCCGTTGGAAATTTTAGTTTTTTCTTCTTCTTCTTTTTTGTCGTTATCCCTGAAAACGAATGCCATTTACTAGTTGTGATTGAGAGTCCAAGCGAATGCAACAACCTAATGACACACCGGGCATGGTGCTTGTGATTTTATGACTTGCATTGGCCCTTCACACCTAGAGATTGTTCCCTGACACAATTCTACCTTATATTCAAATCATACTATTGATATTACAATTGAGATACTAAAAATAGTGCAAGTTACGTCCATCTATATAATCAATCTTTATCAAAGGAATTAAAAAATCATGAAGGACTTTTCATAGATTTGGACAATAAATTTGTCGGGACAAATATAGGATTTATGAAAACATTGTATATTGACAAAGTTACCATCTCAAAAGCAAATTTTCTTATAGATTAAAAATTAAGTTCGGAATTAAGGTAGGTCAAACTTATGGGAATTGAGTATTTTTCTTTTTTGACCAAATACAAATTTGAGGTTGAATCAACAACTAAATCCAACTTAATGCATCAGAGGTGTTATCACATCCAGCATTGGGCCAACGTCACTAGCATATTGACCAGAGAAAGTTATCTCGAATAAATTCACCTCCTTATAGTCACTAAATAAGGTTGTTACTCCTAGGAGTGAATGTAGGAAGTGCAGAAGGTGAACTAAGTGTGAACATTCATCCAAAGGCGTCTTGGGGATCGGCAACAGCTAAGCATTGTGGCCATCAACCTGTCCTTTTATCGTTTTATAGTTCAAGTATCTAGCTTACTTCGCCTCGTGTCAGAAATGATTGATTGAATCACTGGCCGATTTTGGGTGGTTCCCACAATTGACAGTCTAGTTCTCGATTCCTAATTTTAAAACCAGTGACCAGTCAATCTAGTTCCGACCAGTCAATCTAGTTCCCAAGTTCCCAATTCCAACATGGGAACCGACTAGACCGAATCAATTATTTATATATATAATTTATATACATATAACATATAATATATAAACATAATATATAATATTTATAATGAAACTTATTACAATCGAAATTGTAATTGACTCTTCTTATTACTCTTTATTTATAGAGAAAACCTACTTGTTAATTTCATCTTTTACTCCATGTGGGACTAAGGCTCCAAGAGACTCATAAGGCACTTCAAGCCTCCAAGAGTCCCACATCGACTAAACGTTCAAAGAGCTTGTCTATAAAATCTAAGTCAAGCATAATCTTTAGCTAGATTTTTCATGGTTTTTATGGTTAAGATTAAGCGTGAAACACACAAAGTGTGATTGATATTCATGGAAGCGGAGTTTAAATATTTTGCATGTGAAAACATGTGTGATTAGATTTATTGGATTGCTCGAGAATCGAATTAGATTGATCGGTCTGGAGCACGGTCACTCTTTAGTGAAAAAAAAGTGCCGATTTTGTTGGATCGGACAGAACCGGAACCGAAAATGGTCCAGTCCATAGTTTCCAATTTTGGGAACCGGTTCCAAGGTGGAATCGGACTAAATTGGGAACCGATCACCCCTACCAGCACTTTGATTCCGTCTACTATGTCAGGGGCTCCACGTTTTGTTTCCCCTCTTCATCTTAACCACGCAGAATGTGAAAATTCCGGTGTCAAGATTAGACCAAGCAAAACATTATCCTTTCGACGCAATGCCATGTGTAATGAATCGCTTGACCAGCTCATCCGTAGGGAAAAGAGGATAGTCACCTAATTTCTTTATTATTATTTTAAACTTTTTGCCTTGGATAGTTATCTAATACAGGATTAATTAATTCACTTAAACATATAATAAGCTTGGTGACCTGTTCCATCTCATATCTTAAAATCAGTCTGACAGCTATCATGAAAAAAGCACGCTGTCAAAAAAGGAGCCACCTCGCGAGCCCAGTCACCGGAGTGCATCCAAGCTGGAAATGGTCCAAGAGAATGCAGACCGTAGATTTTGCTGAGGCAAATGAAAATTCTAAAGAGTAAGATTATCACAAGTGGCCTAACTTTTTTCTTTCGAAGGACTAAAGTGCCGTACCGGTGAAAAAACGTTCCACTTTGTAGTCTAATCGGGCAATTTATCTTAGGTGGCTTTTTAAATAAAGTTTATAATGCGACCTGACTTGTTTTTTAAACATAAAAAATCAGATCCAAAGTGGAAAATCGACAAGAGAACTTGGCAATTGGACTAAAACGACTACGATTCATGGCAAGGATTTAGAGAAACCAAGTCTCTCTCTCTGTGACGGCCATTGGCTGCACCCGTCGGACTACCTTCATTCCTCAATGAAGTTGCTCGAGGAGAAACTCTACGTGACCAGCTTCACCTTCTGATGGGTGAACTTGTACAGGTTTGATCCCCAGCGAGCGATAATGAGAGGTCATCTGAGAGTGTCACGAGCAGGGGTTGTTCAAATCGATTAGAGAGAACCTTTGGAATGAGTTATCACCTTCTTCTTGGGCTAGCACTTACTTGGCTTCTTCTGTGGTTTTGCAGCAACTTGTGATTGTAGACCTCCATGAAAATTTCTTCATAGCCATTTGGCGAAAAAAGTCTCCTACTGACTTGATCCGCAAACTTCAAAGCTTGCACATCTTGAACGTGGACACAAAGCACCTAGACTTCAAGTTTCTTGGCGTTCGAAAGGGTGCAGAATTAAATGAGGAATGGCTATGTAACAGAACTTAAAAGGAGATCTTTTTTCCTGTGACTGGACTATTGTATTTTTTGTCCTATACTAGTATGAATCACAATGGAGAAAGCGTTCACTTGTACCAGTGATTACTGGAAATGCGAAAAACTGGTGGAGACTGCCTGTCCGAAAACTTGAAAACGATAAATGTATCTTAAATTCGCACGGTTTTACATGTCAATGATCTATAGCATTTCACATCAACTATAATGGTAAGTTTTGTAAGATTCACAACAAGATATTAAACTGAACTAATTTCTTTTCCTCAGTTTTCAATATTTGCAGCTAGCATCAAACAATTCATTGCTATAAAAACTAGTGTGCATGACCAATAATCATTGCCACAATCGAATAATTATTCATCATTGAATAAAAAGGCATCTCAATTGCCATGAAGGGTTGAACCTGTACGCTAAATGAAGACAATCTTTTTCAGATTACAACCAAAAATAACAAGCAGCCGAGATTCTACATTTTGGAATCCAAAGATATGGCGACTAGAAATCCATTTTTCAAAATATGAAGGAATTCTTCAACCACAGAGAAATTCAAATTATTCTTGTTAAGTCATTCTGGATTAGCATGCGCATCTGCCTTTGGCTCTCAGTCTAAAGCGGCCTTGCGAGATCATCGAAATGACTGCAAGCAATTTTGAAAGATCACCACAAAGCGAAAGAGATTTGACAACACAATATCCAGCTAGACAGCATCAAATGGAAAGACGGAGCACATAAATGCACAGGGACCAAAAGATGAAGCAAGATTGGGGTTTGGGGAGAAGCGAGACACAATCAAAGAAAGAATCGAGCTAGACAGCATCAGATTCAGATAAGTGGGTCCCTCATCGTTGCAACTCGTGATCAGATGTTATCGTCTTTTTTCCGATGAGTAAGATTTTGTTCAGAAGAAAACATAATAGAAGGGGAGTAATCCTGTCACAAGATAAAAATACACAAGCTCAGGCATTAGGAAGCACAAGGAACTCTTTATCAATAAGATGAAGTTGAAGAGCAGAGTGTGAGAATCCTGCTTATGCCCATACTAGGCAAAGAGAGTCAATCAGCATAAACCCTAAAGCCCCAAATGGGTTCCAGTGGAGGAACAGAGAGAGACACAAGCAGATGGTGTCGTTTTCGCAACTTCAGCCACACTCAGATAATTTCGCAACCAAAACAGTGTCCTTCCACTTTCAATTTGAGCCACGTGGAATTCATGTCACCACCCTTTGACCTTCATTTTCCATTTAAGCCATTGTGTAGGATTTTCTAAAACATCGATTGACCAAGCTGCAACGGAAGGTAAATGTGTTATACAAATATAAATATAAATGTGTTATACAAATATAAATATGGTATTTTTGGTGAAAAAAAAAAGAAAAGAGATATATATTGGGATTTTTGTGGCTTGTTCCCTAAAAAATATTTGGTCTATGCTGCGACATTCAACTTATTTGTGCCATCAAAACATGCAAGAAAGGTTTCCTCTTTTGAGTTATAAAAGCCACCTAAATGCTTATAGGGTATGGAGTGCTCTCAGTAAGTAAAATATGATGGCAAATACCCTCCTTAAGGAGAAAAAAAATTTGTAGCATACGAATTTGGGAAAAGCTCGTAAACATTGCGAACGCGAGTGTACCTCATATGCCCCACGTTAAAAAAGCATGTGCCCAGTAACTGCGTCGAGTCCGTGCTGTTTACACATCATGTTGGGAAAAGTCTCATCCCAAATGTACCCCCCAAAATACTTAATTCTCTTCCCTTCTAGCAGATCTTTCGAAAGTGCACGCCCAGAAAGATCCTCTATCCATGAACCAAACACATATAGTTCCGATAGGTTCTTCAAATATGAGATATCAAGTGTGGTCAGCAACGGACATCTTCCAATATGAAGCTTTGTGACAGTCGAGGGAATTTGCGAAATGCGTTCCAGAGCATGGCAATTGAAAAGCTGAAGAGTCTTCAAGTAAGGAAGTGCACCTAACTCAGGAGATAGGTTAGTAATGTTTGGGTGACCCAACGTCAAGACTTCCAGTTTGGATAATTTCCCAATCCACTGAGGCATGGGAACCTGCACCAACTCAGATTCGCTATAGATCTGAGACTCCATGATGATGAACAACAGTACCTTCAGATTGATCAAGTTGGAATAATCAGTATCGGCTATTGATACATTAGTTACGATTGCCAGAGAAGTCAAGCTTTCTGGAAACTTTGGCAGGGCTGGTACAATTGAGCCTGGTAACAAGAATAACTTCAATGCTTTTAGATTCTCCAGACTTTCCATAGAGTCAGGTAACGATATGAATCCTAGACCTAGACCGGATAGATCTAACTCAGTCAATGATCGTAATTCCTTAATGGAGGATGGAAGTCTCTGCATACGGTCGCAATCTCTCAACGATAAGCTTTCAAGATTTGTCAACGCTCCAATGGAGTCGGGTAGGTGAGTAATGAGCGTGTCGTTCAATGAAAGCTTCAACAGCGAAGTTAGACAATTGAGTGAGTCCCCTGCTTTTGATGACGGTGAAATATGAACATGGGGACTCTCCATGTTCTCGATACCCCACCAATCAGGAAGTCTTCGTAAAGAAGTATTATCGAGGATAAGTTCTGTGAGAGCAGGCAATGTACCCAGCTCTTTTGGCAAATGGCTAAGACTCCAACAATTATTCAAGTTCAAGTACTCCAAGTGCTTCAATTGGCCAATTGACGAGTCGATTTCAGCCAATTTATGACAACCTTCAATAATCAATCTCTCCAATGTCAGGAGTCCAGAGAAATCGGGAGTCTTGGACAAACGCTCACATCCCGAAAGGTTAAGAACTTTTAATTTCTTGGCTCTCTGTAATACCAACAAAACAAATGTTAGTAAATCTGTTAAATCAAGAGAATGTCTACACTGATAAAGAAGACTTCTCTAGAGCTAAGGGTACCTTAATATGTCTCCATCCGTCCCAATCATGAGTTAATTTACTTCCTGAAAAATCAAGAATGACCAAATTGCTCAATGAAAACTTGCTTAATTTAAGTATCCGCCGAGGAAAATTATGCCAAGAGAGCCATCTTAAATTGGGAAGGAGTTGGTTCTCGCTCAGTGAAAAATTCGTACGCGAAGTGATGAAGGGCATGTTATGCCGAAGGAGTGTAGCTTGGGAGAAAAAACTTTCAACTCTCTCAAAAAAGACTCGTTTCCTTTTAACCTGAAGGAACCTTAATTCTGGCAGCGCTGCAAATCCTTCAAGAGTGAAACGATACTCTGACCAATCCTCAAACTGCAAACAGAGGGCTTCGAGCTCTGCATTTCTCTAAATGAGCAAACAAAAAATAAAAAATAAAAGAAGGATTCGGTTAGATAATTAAGAGAACAATCTAGGTCATCTTTGAATTTGAGGTAAAGTTCATATTTATCTAAAGATACTTGAGTTCACTCTCATCATTCTTATAGACCAATTTGGAGAGGATTGACAAAGGTTTTGAAATTTGAAGTTTAACAATTTAAGAAATGTTCTATAATGTGTGGAAATTTTTAAATTGTGTATGTGGAGTTAATTGTGATTGTTGTTGCTAAGAGGGAAAGTGCCCCGACTACTAAAATGTGAATTCTCATGCAAAAAGGAAATTAGATCCAGGATTTACCTTCTCTCGTAGCATCTTCAATGCGTCATTATGATTCCACAGTCTACTTTGCTTATCTAATTTGCCCCCACTTTCTTGAGAAACAATTTCTCTACCAAGATCTTTGAGTTGATCGTGCATCCACAACTTATTATCTTCTCCAATTTTAATCAATGACATTAACTGAAGAACTTCAAGACCTTGTGTTGGGCATAAACCACAATCTCTCCACATATATATCACTGTATTCTTATCATATCCATCTAAAAAACAAGCTATATCAAGAAATATTTGTCTTTGACTAGAATCTAATTCTTCATAACTTATCATCAACTTACTTCCAATCTCCTCAATGTGACCTTTTTTCCACTTCACCAAGTAATCATCCCACATTTCTTTTCTTTGTGCATGTATTGATAAAGTCGAACCCAGAACCTCTAGAGTCAAAGGAACACCTTCGGCTATCTTCACAATTTCTCTAGATTGTTCCATCTTCTCAATTGGAGGGCGATCACTTCTGAAAACATGCATGCTAAATAGCTGAAGGGATCTTTCAGGATTCAAAACACCAACTGAGTAAGTCAATTTCACTCCGAATGCACGTAGAACATTCACCTTTCTAGTTGTTATGAGTATCCGACTTCCCAGACCAAAGCAACTTCGCCTCCCCAAAAGTGCAGTTAATTGATCCTTTTCATCAACATCATCGAGAAGAATTAGAACTTTTTTTCTAGAAAATCTCCCTTCTATAGCCATTATTCCCTCATCATTGGAATTTATACCTGGATGTGCCTTTTTAGAGAGGTTTGAGATTAGTTGATTCTGCACAAACACAATTCCTTTTGAATGTGAAGTTTCTCTAACATCAGCTAGGAAACAACAGTCAGCAAAGTCTCGAGAAAGTTTGTTGTAAACTACTTTGGCAAGAGTAGTTTTTCCAATACCACCCATTCCATGGATTCCCACGATCTTTACATCATCAGTGTTGGTGCCTAGCATTCCCTCAACTTCTTTCACATAATCGTCAACACCAACCAAGAAATCACTAACCACTAAACATGCTTTCTTCAGCTCAATTAAAACCTTGGTAACCACCTCTTTAATTAGTTGTCCTTCGTGCCTAATGAAAAAATGACGAGAAAGCATAGTAGAAAATGTTAGCTGAAATTTACGACAACAAGAATTGATAGTATTCTGTGGAAGCCAAAGGATGCAACAAGAGGTGCAACTGCAACTGCAAATGGAACAGACCACATTGCATTGATCTGGAAGAATAAATTTATGGGCATGCTAGGCAGATGCTCCAAGTAGTGCAGCATTCGAACAGTTACGCAACCATCAAAGTACAGTAGGCGATCGCTATATCTTGCTAATTAGAAGAAAAAAGGCTGAATATATTTACCGTATATCTGATGCGATAACAAGCTCCTCCTCCTCAAAATAGCTTTACCATTAGCATGTAGAACACGTCTTAAGTGTTATAAATAAAAAAGAGATCCCTTAACTTTCAGCATACAACATAAGTTAATTTTGACCAACATTTATATGCACTCGCATTACAAAAATACACGAAAAATTTCATACTTTACATCATAAATATTTAACTGTCACATTAGACTGTTGACACACTACAACCAAGGGAACCATCGTAGCCACAACTTTTCCATGTCAAAAAAAAAAAAAAAAAAAAAGGAAACTTTCAACGGAAAATTCATCGTACTTGAATTTCATGGTATCCTGTATCATGGCGTCAATCAAGGGTGGGAGATAATAAGTACCTGTTAGCCACGTTTTCTGTGTTCCATCCCTTTAACCCTCCAACCTCATTGAGAGCAGCTCTCCACTTTCGGATGCTCTCATCGTCCACTCGCTTCTTGTTTTCATGCACGAGTAAGGCCTCACCATAACCTCCGGTTTGGTATCTAACCTCAGATGGTTCGACATAGTAGAAAATGGGCATGATTATCTGTCCCTTCCTTTTTCGACACTCCACCATCTGGGCCAACTCCTTCAGACACCACTTACTGGAAGCATAACTTTTAGAAATGATGGGTATGGAGATCTTCGACTGCTCAATGGCTCCAAGTAGATCCGGGCCGATCTCTTCACCTACACGGAGATCTTCGTCGTCTCTATACGTACGGACTCCTGCATCTGTGAGACGGGTATAGAGATGATCTGTGAATCCCGTGCGCGTGTCCGGTCCTCTGAAACTCAAGAAAACTTCGAAGTCGCACCCTTCCATCTCGACCAGTCGCAGAGAAAATGAAGCACCAAAGTCGCCCCTACTTCAGCAATAGCAGATTTCTGAGCTCTATGAAAGCCAAACGATATGGGACAAGTAGAAATGTTATTGCAAACTGAAACAGGTGCGAACGATTATGATTTATCTCGTTGATCTCAACACCAAGTTTCTCAGGATAGCCAACATCAAGGAAGCAAGTTTCGGAGAACTTTGCCTTTGTCTTGAAAGGCTGAGCGAAAAGCAAATTCTCTCTGACTTTTCTCGTCAACACGCTCGGACATGCGGTCAACGCAACACGTGGTCAACTTTTCTCGAAACAGTTTCAACACGCGTGTCCAAAAGACGATGGAGGGTGGAAGCGAGGGTGAGGGAGTAGAGATGAGGCCGTGAGCGATGGCGAACCCACGACGGCAAGAGACAGCGAGAAAAAGAGCAGAGACTGAGGGGAGAACCGCCACTGTGATGCTGCGATGGATCAGCGATGAGGCTGCAGCTGCGAAAAGGGAATGGCCGGAGGCGAGGCGGTGAACGATTGTGATGAGAACCAAAAGCAAGTAAAGATCCAAAGGAAGAAGAGAGGAAGGGGGTCGTGCGGCAAGGAGGAGGAGGAGAAGGAGGGCGCTGATCAGGGCTTTTGAGAAGGAAACTCAAAAAGAAAAAATAAAGAAAAAAAAGGGAGGAATCTGATAGACTTGGTTTTTCATTTTGGAGGGAGGCGGAAGTGACAACCGGTCTGATGGTAGGGGAGGAAAAGAAAAGAGAAATAAATTATTTGGGTGGGAAGAGACGAGGGAAAAAAAGGGAGTAGGGAAAGAAAGGACAAATAAATTATTTGGGTGGGTGGAGGGGATTTTCTTTTAATAAGAAAAATAAATCAATGAGATTTAAAAGTAATTTCAAAAAAATAAAAATACTAAATATTTGGGTGGGTGTGTGGGAAGAGACGAGGGAAAAAAGGGAGTAGGGAAAGAAAGGACAAATAAATTATTTGGGTGGGTGGAGGGGATTTTTTTAATAAGAAAAATAAATAAATGAGATTTAAAAGTAGTTTCACAAAAATAAAAATACTAAATATTTGGGTGGGTGGGTGGGTGGGAAGAGACAAGGGAAAAAAGGGAGTAAGGAAAGAAAGGAGAAATAAATTATTTGGGTGGGTGGAGGGGACTTTTTTTTTAATCAGAAAAATATATAAATGAGATTAAAAAGTAATTTAAAATGAAAATAAAAATACTGAATGTTGAATAATGATAAATTTTGATCATTGTAGAATATTATGGATTTATTTAAATAAGTTGATTCTAATTTCTTGTTAATCAATAGTTTCATCAATAACTTTTGTCAATTTATTAATATTATTAGTGTAAATTCATTGTAGGCTCTTTTTTTAAATAATTAATTATTTATAAATTTGAATCAAATTAATTAAAAATAAAAATATTCATTTAATATACAATCTAACGTGTCGAAATTTTATATTTTTGAGAAATAATGTCGTGTAGGTGTCTCGTGTTCATGTTATTTATCGGTGCTACTTAGATAGTGACTAGTGCTCTAAAATTTTTATTTTATTCTAGTAATTTTTCGTAATGATGAATATCCCAACATTGTTAAATTGTTCCAAAAATTCAGTCATAATAATTTTCAATAAAAAAATCCAAAGATCACATAAAGTTCGGACGTGAGCGTGGCACGTCATGCAAATTTTCCACGAGCTTTTCCCACTTTTTTGATTCGTCTCATCGATCTCAAAAAAGCAAGATCCAGGAAGCTTCGCAATTGTCTAGAGAGGCGGAAAGCCTTCCTATTAACCTGGCAAGCCGAGGTCCCAATTGGGGAACCCCAATGCGGCCAAGGTTCCTCATGAAGAACCAGTTCAATTGAATGTTAGCTCTGGTCAAAAGTCAATAAATTTGAATGTTCTTCATGATCCAGAAACTAGGCAAAGTCTTGTGTATACTATTTTCGTTAACATGTTAAAGGAATTCTGCTGAATGCTTTCTGATCGCTTGTAGAGATAGAGGACCAGTTACTGAGCTAATGAGCCCATTCACGTACAATTTACTATTTTTTCTTTTCAGATTTAATGAAAACTGCTAGGAATAAATAGTGAACTGAAATTATCTCATGTTTGGTTATATCTTTAGCGTATTTGAATACTCTCCAGATTTCTATGTCTCTAAGATTATTCAAGGCAAAGATTTATCGATGTTATTCATGTCCCACATCAAAACTTTGGATGCACTTTCTTATTTTGGAGACCACAAATCATCTTGGAGATATTCAATAAATAATGTTCCAAGTTTCAACCGAATGATATGACTGACATGTCCAATTCACTTGGCATGCATTTGAAAGTATGCATTTACGCATAGCACATTGCCACGCATCCGATTTGATTCAAGGGCGTGACAATTTAGTCATTTAGTCATAAGCCTACCAAAGTAGCCAATCCTTCTTCGTCAAAGCACCATTCACATCAGAACAGACAGTTTCTCCCTCCCATCAGGTTTCTTTTCTACCATCACAGTTTCGAAAGGGCATGCGAAACAAATACCATCTTTCCTCAAGATCTGTGATACGACTTCCTCACAGCCACACAAGTGAAAAAATCTGCAGCTTTATTTCACTTCCATAATCTCGATTGCTGTCAAAACCAAACCAACAATATATTTGTTGTATTCAAACTACTTTTGTAACATCTGTGATAATTTGGCTGCTGCAATCCAAGTTGGGAGATCATCGTTGGCAACTCTTTTCTTCCACAATCCTTGGTCTATATTTTGATATCCGGCACATAAATTCAGAGACCGATTGTGGTACAATCTACTTTGCTAATCCAAGTAAGAGCAAATGTTCCAGCAATTCTCTCTTACGATCGCATGATTTTCGCTAAAAATAGCTGAATTTGTTATGGTTCATCTTAGACCCACGAGAGTAAGTCCCTTGTCCCACTCATTCTCAAGAAACTAATCAGAAAAAAAAAAAAAAATAGAAATGGGTAAACGGAAGTGAGAAGCTAGCTTATGTTAAATAGAATTGTCAAGTAACATCTAGAATAAAAAATGTATAAGTTACACCCCCTATGTGAAACACACCGCGCAAAAAGTGCATATATAGTACACGAAGTTCTCAATTGCCCTAAAAACTACACCCTTTCCTGTGGAAACTATTCTAAGCTTTCGTTTTTCACGTAAACAAAAAGCAGAATGCTTCAAAACTGAAAGATCATTCACGAGAATATGACTTCACAACTGGAGAGAGCCACATCACATGCAGGAATCCACATCTGTAAAACAAACTGAGTGAGCATTCACCCTGGAAGAAAGCCGCAAAAACAATTCATATTGTGCAACTACCGATGCATTTACAACCACATTTGACCAAATAAACTACTCGTGCTATATTTGGAAATTGTGCAATTTCTCAGTTATACCTCATGCTGCTGATGAAGAAAGAACCAAATGCCTCTCCATACTCTACTTGTCAGGATGTCCGCGTTTAGCTTTACGGCGCGCATGATTCTTATGAGCATTTCGTGCAGGTTTCTTGGCTTTTGTGCTGCAGCAATTATACAAATGGAAGCTCAATCGAAGTGTAAAAAACTGAACGACACTTCATCTTCCAACTACAGATAGTCGACAACCAAATAAAGCCATTAAGCAACCTTGTACGGGATAAATAGATGGTATAAAGCTCACCCAAACAAGGCAGAGAGAAACTTCGAGAGAATAATGATTGGCAGAACCAACAGAGCAGATGCCTAAGCACAATTTTTTTAAGAAAATTGTTAAAAAGGGAACTCAGTATAACAATAAAAATTTGACGACAATGATAAAGAGAGCAACAACTCTATGAGAACATACCGCAAACCACACAAACTCCTTAGTTGCAAGAGGTCTTGTCAACTCATCCTTTTTCAAGGTCTCTCTAATACAAGCTTGTACCTAACCAGAAATTAGAACTAGTCATAATATGTGAGGATAGCACATATTATACAACATAGAAAAACCAGAAGCCATTGTTCAAGCAGAAGATAAAAATAAAAAATAAAATTGATCAATACAATCAAAGTCGAGGTAGGCTGAAAACTCCTGTTCTAACAAAGACAAAACCAACTCATCCAAAGAGGCTTCATCTAGAGGAATGGGAGGCAACATTCAGGATTAAAGAAGCAGATAATATCTCACAAGTGGACAACTCAATCAAGAATAGCCAAAAATTTAAATAGTTCGACAGTAAACACCTCAACCAAGTATAGAATACCATATCAAGATCATGACCATACAGGAGTCTAGAATGTCGTCTCTGCACATCAGTACATACACCAGTACCTGATGACGATAACTTGAAGCAGACTTTAAGAACTTCCTGTGGACACGAACTACTTCCTTTGTGTAGGGCTTCAAGGTCAACCTTAGTTTATCAACATGAGGTTTTGTCACGGTAACAATGCTATCGATATGCGGCTTGCTGAACTTCTTGACTTCCTGCAGAACAGGACCATAGCCTTGATATGGTGGATCTCATATCTTATCCACCTGGTAGTAGGGATCGACAACTTCCTGAACCTTAATCAAGTGTGGAGTGAGAGCACTCTTAGATGACTCATAAACCTCAAGGGTTTTTGTAGTCAGAGAATGCACATGCGGCTCAAGAGATGTTTTTACTGTCAAGCAGTGCTCCTTTGTTAAAAAATTTTGGATTGGTGCGTGCGGAAGCATGGTTTTGGTATTGATGATAGTTTTTGGTTAGTGGCGTTGTGTGCAAGTGTATGGTGTAGTTTATAGATGATGGACAAGGGATTAACTAGGATAATTGAAGGACAAAGAACATGGATATGGGAAATAATTTCATTAGTTGGATAAAATAATTTTAAAATAGTTGAAGGAAGTGTTGGTGGAGGAGCTTCAAGATATGGAGTATTATCTCATGCTCCTCTCACCTTCTTACATTTGTTGTTCTACTATACTCTCCCCTCTTTCCTATTTATAGGGTGCTCTACCAACATTCTAGATTTGTGTAGAATGTTGTCCACTTTGGCTTAATCTAGAGAGTTCTAGATTGTAGTTTATCCTCTCTTCTTCTAGAAATCTAGACATGTGCTTCTACATTTTTCTCTTTCTTCCAAAAACTTCATCTAGGGAATTCTAGAAGTTTAGCAACTCTAAGAAATTCTAGAAAATGGATCACCATTTCCAACATCCTTCAATGCTGGAATCCGCTCCTTGAGAGAAAAAAGGAATTACTATAATTTTAGACCATAGCAATGATATTAAGCATGTATGATAAGTAGATGATCCACCATACTCATTTAACTTTCAAGCATAGCTAGATCAGTGATCAGATTAACACAGCATCAACATTTCCACGAAAAATATAGCTTACTTTCTTCATCGTCTCTATGTGAGGTTCAACCCACTTTGCAGCTTGATTTCTTCTCCAAGGTCTAGCACGGTTTAGAAACACAGTTAAAGCAGCAGAAGACGATAAATTCAGAATGTCTGCTTGAAAGAGTGCTTGAGATTTCTTCTCCAAGGTCTAGCACAGTTTAGAAAGTAACACAGTTAAAGCAGCAGAAGACACAATAAAGTCGGAATGTCTGCTTGAAAGAGTACCATGAACCGTGGATGACCCTTTCCATTTACAATACTCACAACTTGGCAATAGTAAACGGTACCTTCTGAATAATAGTATTCATCGCAGGTTTTCCATGTTCTCTCCAGTGCAACTCGACGAAGGACTGCAATGAATGATCATCACATCACAATAACAGCTTTTACGAACAAGGATAGCACAAGAAGAACTACCTGAAATTGCGTAAGATGTGTAGCCAACCAATGTGGGAGCCATGCACCATGAACCTGACATAAAATAAAAAACATCAACTTCTAGAGAAGATGGAAAGACTAACATGATGCGGAAAAACATTGATCGTATCATACAATCATTTGCTTGCGCAATTTAGCACAAGATGTTTCTTGAATCTTCAAAATCATGTTTCCAAGAATAACCAAGTACCATCATATAAAGTGAACAGCAGTGAGAGATTGTGATTGGGAATCTTTTTCAAAGTAAATCAATTTCATATTATCTTTTCCTAGTTTTTTTTTTTTTCAGAGTAAATCAATTTCAATATTATCTTTTCCTACTCTGTTATAGAAATATTTTTCAATGACAAAAATTTTCAGACAAGCAACGGAAATCACCATTGTGCTACTTAGTAATGGAGATTTTTTGAAAACAATCTTATTGTCAAGATCAATTCTGAAAAGAGTATCTAAAAGGGGTTTGTCAAAAACACTACCCCCTATTTCTGAATACAGAAGATACTGTTTTAAGAGTTAATAACAGTTCAGGTCTTGTACCTCTGTTAGCTCCTTATGCTTTGAAGCAGCTTCAATCTTTGCCTTCAATAGTTCCTCCTGATTAGCCAAAAAGGATATCACAGGAGGGTCATCCCAGAGTTTCAATTACATAAAACGGGGCATGCAGATATACATACCTCAGCCATTTTAAGAGCTCGTTCAGTTTTACGTATCTTTGACTTCTGCTCATCATTGATCTTTTAGAGCTGGCAAGGAAGTTTATAAACTGATGTTAGCACACACCTACCAAACAGCATGAAGATTGACCTTGCCAGCATTGCAGAGCAACAACTCATTCTATATCTAGATATGCACAAAAGTATGCTTGAATACATCTTTCCAATTCATGGATGAAATCAACTGTATAGTTTGCATGACACCTAAAATCAAACAAACACTTCAAGATATTGTTTTTTTTTGGTAAAGTACACTTCAAGATATTGTTTTGAGTCAAGTAACCAAAGAAACATGATATGAATCTTAGTGCTGATCAGTTTCAAGCAGCCAAGCAGCATTGATTCAGACATCAAAGACTCATCTCATGCACATGGATTGCAGTTCGACTAAATCCATCTTCCAGGGCAATGTTTAAAGGAAAATCAATTGAGTCACATCTATGAATGCATCACTTTTGGAGAGTCCCCATAAAAATCGAAAAAAAGGAAATGGTATACAGCTCATGTCACGATGTTCAATACATCATTGAGATGCTTTCATATTTTTAAGTGGCAAATGCAGCAAGTGGTTGCCAGACATTATGACCACAAGCAGTATCACCTGTTTACTTCTTTTTGTTAATCATTAGCTATTCTCATATAAACAAATCTAGTGTTCATATATTCTACAATGAATTATAATTATATTTGTTGTGTACATTTTTTCCCACCTTCTAAAAATGCATGCTAATTATGAAAACCTTATAATTCTAAATGGTTCAAAAGGTAAATCACCTTTGGAAGGACAATTTTCTGTCCATTTTTCTATGAGTCTATTATCTAATATGTGCAATTGGAAAAGCATCAAAGCAAGTAAGTTTGGTGAGACAGTGGTTTCAATAACCACCCTAGATAACCTATGGGTACATAAGAAATGTATGGAATCGATTCTTTTTAATGAATAGATCCGATCGCAACTTCGAATATGGAATTCAAAGGGATCAAATAGGAAATGATACTTTGAATCATAGAACGATAATGAAATATATGATCAACCAACATTTATCGAATTTGAAAAAGAGTAAGAAGAATGGAGGTTATGCACAATGCCTAAGCCAAATGGACAAACTGTTTCCACGACTCTAAAATAAACAGAATAAAGTAACAGTATCATCCTTCGCTAATCCATCTTCACTTTAGAAAACAAAGTATACGTACCAACTAAAAACCTTACAAAACGCCAAATGCACATATGCAATGCACATTTCTAGTCTTTTCTTCAATATAAGAGATGAATTTTATAGTCTAACAATCATGCAGTGTACCTAAAAGGTAGATGTTATAAATTATTATAGAAATAGTCCACAATAAAGAGATCAACATGTTATATAAAAAGATAATTTTGACATTACTCGCACAAAGCGCATAGATAGAGCCAAATTAACTAAGATTAAATCCATATGTGGGAATATCTCCAAATAGGAATGTTTCAACCCTTGCATTCCATGGGTGTTTCACTCATTTCTTTAGAAGTTTGACAAAAGTGCTGCGTGTGAATCAGCACTTCAGTATCACATCCAGGAAAGCTACACTAGAAAAACTAAATTATCCTAAACACGGTTTTTACATGATAATGAAGTTGTAAATTCATCAGGATGCTATATTAAGGTGGCCACTGGCAGGGGAAAAATGTGATTCCTTCCAATAAGACTAGCTACAACGGTGGGTTAACTGTGAAGTTTCATGTCCAGCAAACACAGATAGTGAAAAACCCGTGACATCATCTGTCAGGAGCTTTCCATGAGGCATCCATAGACGGTTCTATTCATTACAGTAGTGAAGTTAATTAAAGAATGTAAGCTTTATTCCAGACCCTATACTATCACAAGATTTATCTCACAGACATGTTGCTCCAACAAACCAGAGACAAGCATCAATTGAGAACAAACGAAATGTACAATGCAACAAGAAACAACAGACATAGAATAAAAGAAGAGAACCACAACAGCATGAGACTTTGTTGGGAATCCCATCACTGGAAACTTACATTTTCCAGTTTTGCATTTAGTTCATTCATCCTCTTCTCAGCTTTACTCTCACGGGACTCCAAAACTTCCTTTTCCTTCAGCTGTGATTGTACATCCGTTTTAAGCTTGTCCACCTGCATAAATAAGCATTCCAGCATTATTTCACAAAACATCTGAAATTCTAGAGTTTCCATACCTTTGGTCCATTTCCAACCTGTTTCTCCAATTCAGTGGCCCGAGCATGAGCCTTTCTCTATCTCTGCTGCAGCATCTAGTTTCCCCTTTTTCTATGAAGCAGAAAACCAATATCGTCAAAGAAAATTCTAAGACTTAAAACAAAAGCAAAATCAAAAACAACAGAAGATCACGTGAGAAATACCTGCAGGGACGATACCTCACTCTGTAACGATGCAACGTTATCCAATTTCTCCTTTATGATCTTTTCCTTTTCTGCTAAGATCTTGTCCTTGGTTTGCAGCTCTCTAGTTTTCTCATTAAGAAAGGAATCTTCACACCGATAAACAGATGTAAGAGGCGTTAGACATTAAGCAAATCACATGGCAGTCATTGTAAGACAATCTCATGCACAAAAGGCAGATTAAAAAAAAGCCAAACTTTTCCACGTCCTAAGGAAGTCAGTAGCCATTCCACAAGAATGATTACGAAGCACTTCGATACAAATCGAATCCACCCAAACTCCGCAAACGCACGGCACATTGTACGGATGCCAATCCCTTTCCTTTCACTCCAACATTCGACGAGCCCAAAAAGAGACACCGCCCGCGCAACCAAAACAACACCCGGCGACCCAAAGCACGAACTTCACGAGCACAACTCTCGCGTGCCGACCTGCATTACACAAATCCGACCGAACGAACATTCGACAACTACGACGACCCTCACCCGCACTCACTAAGTAAAAAGTCATACTAAATTTTTTTTAATATGAATTTTCCACTCACTTTTTACTATGTCATCACTTGAGTGGATTTGGAGAATAGCATTTAGGCATAAACAACGGGTTGCGATACTCGAATTTCACAACCACATGACTCTTAGAGCGCAATTCTTGCAAAAGCTAGGTTTAGCCCAAATCATCTAAATTAATCCAAGCCCAAATTCACTAAGAAGGGCCCTCGCTATTTTATTTTTCTCTTCCACACGCCCGGATGGCGTTCTCTCCTGAGTAACAGCAGCCACTCAGAAACTTCAACATCCCATATCAATTTCAGAATAAAACGAATTTCACAATAGCACCCTTATTATCTCATCTTAAACCAAGCATAACATAATTCATCATGAAGCATTATTTAAACACCGAACCTCCACCAATGGACAAGGCCCATCACCATTGCCGCTCGCTGGGCCGGACGGTAGAAGTGGCTGGCCGGGTGAGACGAAGGTAAGGAAGTTTGTGAGCGTCCGAGAGCGTGGTTCTCAACGGGAAAAGAGTGATCTTTGAGTCTCCCGTGCTCATCGAAACTTGCCTGAACGATGAAGCCGTTGCTGGATATACATAAAATGGGAAGAAGGCAGTGTTATAACTGGACAAAGATCGAAAACCAGAGAAGGCAGAGAGAGCTTCGGTTTTGCTTCTGGAACTGCAGGAAACCCAGCCTATTTTCCTTTTACAGCAAACTGGGAACCTCCATTACCGGACCGACGCCTCTGCCGCTGCTTTAACAGTCATCGGACGCCGTTTGAAAACCTCCATCTCCACTGAACAAGACCTCGCCGGTCACCAGCACGCCACCAGCAGCCATCAACTCCCTTAGAGAGATACACTCGAGCGTTCTTGGAGAAGCAACGAACTCGGCCGCAGCTCAGGTTTTCTCGCCAGAATCACCATTCGGGGCTTGACAGCAAGGTGGTCTAAAGCGACGTTGGAGGGTCGAAGATCGGACAAGGAACTTCAAGAAGTATCGTCGATGAAGATTCTTGGGATGAGGCCGAGGAACCTTAAATCTCTTGATCAGAAAAACAGGGTTGAACCAAACATAACGAGAGGCTCGTCAGGGACAGAGAGATGTCGACCAGCGGTAGCACTGATGTTGGGAAGGAAAAGAGTCTCGTTCAACGTAGCTCAAAGAGAGATCCGATTTTCCAAAGAAACTCCTATCCTCCTTCGCTTAACGCTTCAGGCGGAGCCAAACAAGAGCGATGCGGGAGTGGCTTCCGGCGAGGGTTTGTGTCAATGTACGAACGACGGTGTTAGGACATAACTGGACAAGAATGGCTTATAGGAAGAAAGATGGTCGTTCCAGGGAGAAACGCTCGAAATGAGAATGGATTCCGTAGTCTCCGCCATCCGTGAACGCTACCACCGCCGAAGATCTCGCGAACACAGTCTCTTCTCTCCCCCTCGCACGACACTCTCTCCCTCAATCTCCCTCGCTTCCTCCGGAGTCCTCTCTCTCGTGCCCGCCTCTATCTCTCTCTCTCTCTCTGGCTCGCTCTCCACCAGCTTTCTCCTCCTTCTATTCCTCTCGTTTCTCCTTCTATTTTTTCGTTCCCCCCTGTTCTCCCCGGTTCTCTTTCTATTCTGCCCCCGTGTTGCCTGTTCTCTCCCCCCTCTTCTCTTCTCCTTTCCTCCTGTCCTCCCTTTTCCTCCCGCAGGTTTATCTCCTGCTGCTCCTATCTTCTGCCCCTGCTATCCTGTCTTTTCTCCCTGCTCGCTCTTCTTTTCTGCAAGTTTCTGGGCGCGAAGATGGCTGGAGGAGGGAGAAGGCTGGGGCGCGCCCAGCACGAGGGAAAAGAAAGGGTGCTGGGCCGGGCCAAGGCCGGATCCGGCCCGACCCGACTCCTAAGCTTTTTTTTTTTTTTTTGGTTTTGTTGTTTTTGTTTCTTTTTGTTTTTGTTTGTTATTTTCTTTTTTTGTTTGTTTGTTTTTTTTTCTTCTTTTTTTTTTTTTTTGTTTAGAAATAAGTGTTAACATCAGTATAAACATATCCCGACCACAACTGTCATTCTTCTAACCAAAAAAATATGATAGTAAATTATGGTGAAATACCATTTATGAAAACAAAGAATAAATGTTTCACCAGAAAACAAAAAGAAAATGAAGGAGAAAGCAGATTAGCTATTACAAATTTTGGAGGAAAAGTATCAAAAAATTCCTAAACTTGTTGTATTAGTGTCAATTCGGTTTTAAGTCCTTTAATTAGACTAATTTAGTCATAAACATTTTGCATTTATGCCGTTTGTACATGCTAGTGGGCCCATGCATTGACGATATGACATGACGTTTTCCAGATTTAGTGGGAACTGCTGAGGATGGATAGTAATCTTGATTTATCTCATGTTTGGTGATACTTTGAGTGTATTCAAATGTTACCTAGATTTCTTCATCTTTACGATTACTTAAGGAGAAAATTTGTTGATTTTATTTATGCTGGATGTGGTGTTGGTTTCTTTTATTTTGGAGACAATATATCATATTAGAGATCTTGATTACTAATGTTTGATTATTTCAATTTAAAGATATAACCGAGATATATAGTTTAATTACCTCGCCTGTGTTTGATAATATAAATATACACAGGAGCATTGCCCACATCCGATTCGATTAGAGGGCATGACAATTTAGTGGTTTCATTATCAGCCTCCAAGAGTGCTCAAGCACAACGACGCCAATAGGTGGCTAACATTTTGCGCCTTCGACACATTCAAAAAAGAATCTCCTCCCTGCATTAGGTTCCAATTTAACCATGACTGTTTAGCCTTGCAGCGTTCATGATTCCTTGAGCATTTCGTGCTGGTTTCTTGACCATAAAGCAATTTAGCGAAATTGTTGGGGACAAATAGATGATAGGGCTTATTAGAAAGCTCTTCCAAACAAGGCCGGGAAAACTTAGTATAATGATTCGTAGCGCCAGCAGGGTAGATAGCTAATACAATTGATTTAGCAAATTGTTATAAAGGAAGTTCGTCAAATCGCAATGAAAAATTGACAAGGGCGATGAGAGAACAACAACTCTATGAGAACATACATCACACCCCTCAAATTCCTTTTTTGCAAGAGATCTTGGCAACTCTGGCTTTTTCAACGTCTCTCGAATATTGGCTTTCACCTCAGCAGAAATTAGAACTAGGCACAATATGTGCGGATAGCTATATGTTATCTTGATAGCTATATGTTTTCTAATTCAGAAAAATCAGGAGCCGTTGTTCAAGTTTTTTTTTTGGTCGAAATGTGAAAATGCATTCAGTTGAAAGGAGCAATACATTCCGCTGCAATACCGTCCGAAATAAGAAGGTCCAACGAGAGAGTGGTTGGGGGGGGGTGAAAGTGGCCCAATTCGGAGACAAAGAGATGTTGCTATAGGCCTTGGCAGCCCAATCTGCAGCAAAATTGGCTTCACATATGCAAAACCTAACAAGAAGTCGAGGGAAACAAGGGAGGAGAGCAGCAACTTCAGCAAGCAGAGATCTGACCTCCCGTGGTGTTGCTTGAGGATCTTTCACCGCTTCCACCAACGTTGGGCAGTCCAATTCAATAAGAAGGGGATCGTGAGTCTTGTCGATGTGTAGCAAGTGGTGTAGGGTTAAACTCAACGCCTGGATCTCCACCTGCAAAGCTGAGGAAGCTACTACGTCTCTAGTAAAGTCCTCTAGCATTTTGCCAACCTGTGGTACTTCCTGGCTAAAAAGCCCCATCGATGTTGATCTTTAGGACTCCGGGATTAGGGGGGCGCCAAGGTGCGTCTGGATTTGGATTATTTCGACCTGATCTTGCCGCATAGGAAGAGGAGATCTGTGCTGTTCGAGCTTGGGCAAGGGCAGCATCCACAACAAAGGAGGGATCAGGGCTATGCCAGCAGAAGATGGACTTGTTGCGCGCCTTCCAAATTTGCCACAAGATTGCAGCTATAATCTCCATATCAGGTGAGATTTTCTTTTGTGCAACTCTATCTGCAATCCATGCCTCTATATGTTGTACTTCTGTGGGTAGAATACGAATGCCAATTTTTGGGTGAGACCAGATTTTGGAAGTCCATGGACAGAATAAAAAGAGATGTTCCATCGTTTCTGGTAGTTGATTTAAGCATAAATTGCAAACTGGCTCTAAGCTTATGTGTCTATGGAAGAGGTTGTCTTTAGTGGGCAGAGCATTCTAGCATATAGACCAAAGGAAAATCCGGATTTTGGGTGCAAGTTTAAGTGTGACGGCCTAGGCGGTGGTGTGCGGGGAGGAGGGATGGCGGTGCGTCTGCGCCTTGGTCCCCGAACATGCGCAAGGAAGGGGTCTATCTCTTGTCCCACATCGCTTTAGCGGGGAGTCCTGAGTTAGTTTATAAGGCTTGGGTCCCTTTAATCTGTGTAACGCATTTGAAAGCCGTGAGGACTCAGTGTCCAAAGCGCATAATATTACACAGTGGTCCCCGGACATGCGCAGGGAATGGGTCCATCTCTTGTCCCACATCGCTTAGGAGGAGTTCTGGGTTAATTTATAAGGATTTGGTCCCTCTAATCTGTGTAACGTATTTTAAAGTCGTGAGGACTTAGTGTCCAAAGCGGACAATATTATACAGTGAGGCTCGGGTCGTTACATTAAGTTTCCATATACTTCTCCAAAGGAACTTCGATGTCTGAAAAAAAGATGATGCTCTGTTGTCATTAGTACTAGGGGCTGTTTATCGTATAGAATGATAGCCGCTTTTTATTGTATACTAACCGTGCAATGTATTTGTCCAAATGAGTTGATCTACTACATAATTAGGCCTTATCGGGATGTTGAGGATTTCTTTTGTAGTCTTGGCATCAAAATAACGTTGTAGTAAAGTCACATTCCATTGGTTGAGTTTCAGTACAAGCAGGTCAGCTACCCTTTCGGTTTCGTCTCTAGCAGCAGGTCCGCCTAGGATACCTCTAGGTAGCCATTGATCTTCACGAATTTTGATCTTTGTCCCATCTCCGACCGACCATTGAATCTTTGGTAAAATTGAGTCTCGCCCTAATAGAAGGCTTTGCCAACCCCAGGAAGGTCGAGCACCTTTAGCAGTGTTTCTAAAATCCTGTGAATGGAAACATAGATCCTTAAAGAGTTTTCTCCACAGTGAAGAAGGTTGCTGGATTAAGCATCAGGCTTGTTTGCCTAGCATTGCTTTATTGAAAACAACAAGGTCTCGAAAGCCAAGGCCTCCCTTTTCCTTCCCATTCTTTAGTAATTCCCAATTTTTCCAGTGTATACTTGACTTGCGATTGTAATTCTGCCACCAGAATCTTGCTATATTCTTTTCAATGGAGTGACAAAGTGATATAGGAATTTTTTAAAATTGACATGGCGTAGTGTGGGATCACCTGAACAACTGTTTTGATGAGAATCTCCTTTCCACCCTTTGATATAAGATTTTCTTTCCATCCATCAAGTTTTGCATTCACTTTCCCCAATATCCAGGCGAACATGTCTCGTTTGGACCATCCCCAAT
Source organism: Eucalyptus sideroxylon x Eucalyptus melliodora (assembly GCA_016097485.1). Taxonomy (NCBI): domain Eukaryota; kingdom Viridiplantae; phylum Streptophyta; class Magnoliopsida; order Myrtales; family Myrtaceae; genus Eucalyptus; species Eucalyptus sideroxylon x Eucalyptus melliodora. The sequence continues at coordinate 32,523,272 of CM027828.1, forward strand.
CTAACAGGATACCTAGGTATTTACCTGTCTTCTCTAGCATAGGGATCCGGAATTCTTTTCCTAGGTTTTCTTTAAGTCTGCCAAGGCAAGCTTTGCTGAAGTAAATGCCAGATTTATTCCTATTTACCACCTATCCCGTAGCTAAACAATATTGGTTCAGGATGTTGGCAAGATTTTGGCATTCTCGTACTTTCCCATCTAAGAAAATATGGCATCATCTGCGAAAAATAAATGGGAAAGAATAGGACACCACCTGTTCAACTGGATGCCCTTGATGTTTCCCATATCAAGGGCTTGATGGATGAGTGTTGATAAGACATTCACTATTAGAATGAATAGATAAGGTGATAGGGGATCTCCCTGTCGAAGGCCTCGCGTCGAATGGAAGTAGTTCAGTTGTTCTCCATTAAATTTTACATTGAGGGAGACTGTTGTAATACACTGCATCACCCACTGCACCCAAATAGAATGGAAACCTAACCTGAGGAGATAATCTTTCAGGAAGTCCCCTCCACTCGATCATATGCCTTTCTCATGTCCAACTTGAAGACTGCTTGAAAATTCCTCTTTTGAGTCCGAGTTTTGATTTGATGAAGCACTTCTTGAACAATTAAAATATTGACATGGATTTGGCGGCCACTCACAAAAGCACTTTGTTCCATAGATATCAGATCAGGTAGGAACAGTTTCAGTCGGTTGGCAAGTACCTTGGATATAATTTTTTAGGCATAATTGTAAAGACTAATAGGTCGATATTGGTCTAGACGTTCCGATTGAGGGACTTTCGAGATCAAAGAGATAATGGTCCTATTTAATTCTATGGGCATCATTCCAGAATGAAAAAATTGCTGCATCAGTAGGAAAATTTCGTCCTTTAGGATATCCTAGTGGGTTTGATAAAAAAAGTCCGTTGAATCCATGAGGACTCGGGGCTTGAGTTTTTCCCAACTGGAAAGTGGTTATTTGGACTTCCTCTCAAGTGACCGCCGCGGTTAAGAGAGCATTCATTTCTGGTGTAACGACACACGAACATTTGTCGAGAATGGGACCATAGTCTCGATATCCCTTTGATTTGTAAAGATTCGAAAAGAAATCCCTTGTCATCTCCTTCAGAATTTGATCATCTTGCACCCATTGTTGATTGTCATCTTGCAGCATTCTAATTTTGTTCCGTTGTCTTCGCTAAATGGTAGTGGTGTGGAAGAATTTAGTATTTTTATCACCCCCACCTCAGCCAATTTATCTTAGATCGCATCGCCCAATACCGTTCCTCTTGTTGCCAAGCTTTTTGAAGCTTTTCTTTCAATTTGGTGATGAGCTGTTTATCATTTAGACCATGGGTTTGATTTGTAAGAGTTTGTAATTGCTGTTGTAAATCTGAAATTTGTTCATTAGCCCTAGAGAACTTGACTCTGCTCTCGTCTGATAAAGCCGAGCTGACCTTCTTCAATTTTTGTGGCAGATTGTGTCCAGCTGCTGTTACTGAGGACCATGATTTTGCTATGATGTCGCGGCAATCCTAATCCTGTAACCATTAGGCTTCGAACTTAAAGGTATTACGTCTTCTACTCGGTTTTGCACCAATAGTTAACATCAAAGGGCTGTGATCTGAACCTACTACTGGTAAGCAAACACCTCGGCCATAGGGAAATTGATCCGCCAATTCCAATTACAAAGTACCCCATCCAGTCGTCCTTTAACCAAGTCATCACCCTCATGGTTGTTCATCCATGTAAAAGCACATCTCTTGCTTTCTATATCCATCAGAGAGCAATCGTGTAGAACTTCTCTAAAGGAATGCATGTGATATGAATCTGCTGACCATTTACCCACTTTCTCCCAATGATAGATGATTTCATTAAAGTCACCTGCACAAACCCAAGGTAACGAGTTGGAGGAGGCAATGCGTCAAAGGGCTGTCCATAATGGTTGGCACGACTGAAGAGCTGTTGGTGCATGTGAACAAGTCAGTCTCATCGGTATGCCTATCCTTGAATCTGTACATATTGTATTGATAAAGTCTGAAGTAGAAAGATCCACTTGTAGAGATATATGATTTTGCCAAAACATGGCTAGACCGCCAACCAAGCCAATAGGGTTGATTATGTGAGAGTTTGAAAACTTAAAACGTCGTTGGATTCTTGATAGCACTGTCTCTTTATTCTTTGTCTCCATAAAAAAAAAATCAGGTTGGGCTTTTCTTTGGCCACTAGGGCCTTCAGGGCTTGAACTGTCAGGGGAGAGCCCAGTCCCTAACAGTTCCAACTGAGGAGTTTCATTTTTCAAGCGGTGGCTTTCTAGGGCAAGCCACCTCAGCCCACTTACTGGCTTCTTCAGCCGAAAAGATAGGTGTTTCCAATAGTAGAGTTTCATCTAGACCTTCAGAAATGTGAGAACGCGAATCATAAAGATTGTACCTCTTAAGCTTCTTGGCGATGCCTGTTTTGGTAGAGAGTCTTGAGTGCTTTAGTTTCTTGGTTGTTACAGCTGCCATTGTCTGATCTTGATTACCCTTCCGCTTGGCAGGTACAGGGATCGTCACTCCTACTGGTGAGTTTGTCACCGGAGTGCCGTCGTGATGATGTTGCTGAATCGGTGCATCCACAGCTTCAATAAGAGGTATGGTTTGTTGCTTCGGGCTGCTAGTGTCCATGTTTGTGATAGGGAAAGATGCATTCTATATACCCTTCAACTTGGTTGAAACAGGGATTAAATCGTTGGTGGAGGTGTTCCTTAGTGTTATTCCTTCAGGACGGAGGTGCTGATGTGACGTTGCAGTAGATTTTAAGTGAGATGTGGCTGGTTTAGGTTGAGGTCCTGCATTTATGTTTTCAAGATGGGGTAGCGCAGGAACTTGGATGGTCATGGATGGAGGAGTTTCTGGAACCACGTCTTCAGACTCATTAGGGGATGCCTTCGCCGTAGAAGGTCAGCCAATACGGACTATACTGCTTAACTTCTGCACGTAACCATTGGCCAAAGGCCATCTTCTCTTTTCTTGCCAATTTTGCCTCATTGAAAGGAATATCTAGACAATACATTGCATAATGCCCTAGCCGGCCACATGAGTAGCAGAAATAAGAGAGCTGTTCATAGCGAAAGTCAAGCCAAATTGCTTTTCCATCTATACGAATTAACTGCCCTGTTTTCAAAAGTTCACTTAAGTTGAGTTCAATTCTGACTTAGCTAGCTCTAAGAGTTGTCCCCTCCTTTATGTCAATTTTCACCTCCAGCACTCTCCTGACACGTTTAATTGCTTTGCATAGCATTTGATCTAAGCACCACTCTAGGGGGAGACCGAAAACTTGTACCCATAATGTACATGTGGAAAAATCATAACAGTGTAATGACGTATTTGGTGTCCATGGCTTAAAAATTACCAAATGGCTAGAAAAAAGCCACGAGCCACCATCTTGTACTCTTTGTTTATCACTCTCTGTTTTGAATTTTGCCACATAGAGACCAGCTTCACGTTGGGTAATCTTTACCTGTTCTGTGCGCCAAGCGCGCTTCATTGTATTTTGGAATGCTTGGAAGTTAATAGAGGGATTTGAGAGAATTTTATCAACCAATGTCATCTTGCACTCCTTGAGTTTTTCCAGAGGTGGCGTGTCGTCCCAGACGTCAATTTCCTACTTGGACCATAGTCTGCCCAATCTGTTGCAGAGGGCAGCAAGGTGCGAAATCTCCTCCTAGTCGTGGGTAGCCATGAGTGTCTCCACCAAGTCAAGACTCAGAGAGGTTAAGGTAGGAATAAAGTTGACATGCAGGGGTTCGTTCGGCCATGGATGTCCAGAAGGGAGAGAAGTTTCAAAATTGAAATGCGAAAGGGGAATTTCGGTGAACAGATAGAGGATAGAATTGCGGAAAGGAAAGGGGTGGTCAACAGAGTTGGCGGGAGGAGTTGTAGGACAAGAGAAGACAGTGGGGGTGAACAAGTTTGATGTTTCCCATTGCCAGATCAAAAAAGCGGAGATTACGATGTAGATGCTATAGATGGGGTTACGGACTGGATTTGCCGAGAATCAGGTTAGAGAGGTAGTCAAAGGTAAAGTCGAATTCAGGAACAAAGCCATCGATAGCAAGGGGAAGACAACAGTGCGCTGCAGACGAAAGGAGGGAAATGAGGACTTTTTCTGCTAGATTAGGGTTTAAGATCTAAACTACCATTAATGATAGACAGGGAGCTTTGCATGTCGAGAGAAAGAGAAGCCGTTGTTCAAGTTAAAGATATATATAGTAACAGATGCAATCAAAGTCGAGGTAGGCGGAAAACTTTCCGTTCTAACGAAGACAAAACCAACTTATCCAAGGAGGTTTCATCTAGACGACAATAAGAGGCAACATTTAGGATTCAAGAAGCAGCTAATATCTCATGAGTGGACAAATCAATCAAGAATAGCCAAAAACGTGAAAAAAGTTCGATAGTAAACATCTCAACCGAGGGTAAAGTACCATTCAGAGGTCACGAACATACATGACTATAGAATGTCGTCTATGCACGTCAAGACATATAACAAAGTATCTAACGAACTATGTCTTCTATCTAGGGCTTCAAAATCAACCTTATACTTGCACACCAATACTCCAAATTATAATTTTTTTTTTCTTGTGGGACATCAATGTTAAATTAAATATAAACTAAAACCTGACGATCCTAATTTATCAATAACAGATAAATTCATACAGAATTTGTGATCAATTAAAGATCAACATACCTCCAGCCATTGATGAAATCTGCAAAAGCGGAAAACCTCAAAACCTCAGACGGATCCATGTAGCACGATCAATCTGCACCATAAGGAACACCAGATCTGTACATCCTATTCTACTAGCTAATACCCCTCAAACCTAATGGTGTGTTTTTCTGTAGTGATAAGGTTTGAACTAGACGACCTAACGTTTTATTCTGATTCTTATGTTACCGACATCTTCCATTAAGACCATTATGACAACATATTAATGGGCAAATATCATGTAATAGATGTGGGTGATAAATTAGGTAATATATCAGAACTAATTGGGAATACAATATTGGGATCATATTTAGAATAATATAATAAATATAATATAACATTCTCCCACTTCATCCCAAATTCCATCAAATGAAATATTAACTCAAACTCACATAAACTTCTTACTGAAATAAAATACACGAATCACGGTGATGAGTCTTCTTAAAGCGAGTATTATCTTCCGTGTATCACAATGCATTTCATCGGCTCATATACGACCAAATAACTTAATGAATAAATCTTATGTTTACTCCAGGTCAAATGTAATTATTTTTTTCTAAATAACTGAATGTATACAACTGTATTGAGAAAAATATTATAAATGAATAAAAGTCTCACAAATTCTTCCATATAAAGAAAAATTTACATGATTGGACTAATGCCCATTTTGAATAAATGATCCTATAACTCATTGGTGGCATGCCTTTAGTTAAAGAATCGGCTATCATCAATCTAGTGCTTATGTGTTCTATGACCACTTTCTTTTCTTTAACATGTTATCTAATTGCTAAATATTTGATGTTGATGTGCTTGCTTTGACTACCACTTTTGTGGTTCTTAGCCATGAAAACTGTAGCTGAATTGTCGCAAAATATTCTTAATGGCCTAGCAATGGAATCCACAACTCTAAGCCCCGATATGAAACTTTTCAACCACACGCCATGTGAGGTGGCCTCAAAACAGGAAACGAACTATGTCTTCATAGTGGAAATGGCGACCAAGGTCTGTTTTGCACTCCTCTAGGATACAGCTCCACCAGCAAATATAAAAATGTATCCCGATGTTGATTTACAAGAATCGATGCAGCCAGCAAAGTCCGAGTCCGAGTAACCAAATACCTTCAAGTTGTTCGTCCGTCTATACATAAGCATATGTCCTTTAGTTCCTTGAAGGTACCTCATCACCTTCTTCGCAGCTCTCTAGTGGTCCGTACTTAGATTACTTTGATATCTACCCAATATTCCCACAACCAAGGCTATGTTAGGTCGAGTGCAAACTTGAGCATATATCAAGTTTCCGATAGCAAAAGCATATGGAATGTTCTTCATTTGTTCCATTTCAAAATCGTTCTTCGGGCATTGATTTAAATTAAACCTATCGCCCTTCATAAACGGTGCTATACTTGATGAACAATCTTTCATTCGAAACCTCTCTAAGACCTTATTGATATAGGTTTCTTGAGATAGTCATAATATACCTCGAGATCTGTCTCTATGGATCTTAATGCCAATGACATAAGAAGTTTCATCCATATCCTTCATATCAAAACTCTTAGAGAGAAATTGTTTCATTTCATATAACAACCCCTTGTTATTGGCTGCAAGTAAAATGTCATCTACATATAGCACAAGGAAACAAATTTTTCTCCCACTAACCTTCTGGTATATACATTGATTCATAACATTCTCTATAAAACCGAATAAAGAGATAACCTCATGGAATCTTAAATACCATTGGTGGGATGCTTGTTATAAGCCATATAGAGACCTTTTAAGCTTGTATACCAAATGCTCACCAGCACTAGAGAAGAATCCTTCTGGTTGTTTCATATAAACCACTTCTTCTAATTTTCCATTGAGGAACACTGTTTTCACATCCATTTGATATAATTCCATATCAAAATAAGCAACCAATGCCAAAATAATATGAAGAGAATCTTTCTTGGATACAGGAGAAAACGTTTCCGTGTAATCGATTCTATCATTTTGAGTGAATCCCTTGGCAACGAGTCTGGCTTTATATCTCTCACTATTGCCTAATGAATCCTTAGTTTTGAAGATCCATTTACAACCAATGACTTTCGCACCATCAAGCAACTCAACTAAATCCCAGACTTCGTTTGATGCCATAGAATTCATCACTTCCTTCATAGCATTGTACCATAAATTGGATTTTTCGCAACTCATGGCTTGTGAAAATGTCTTAGGATCACTTTCAGCTCCAACATTATAGTCAGATTCTTGTAGATACACAATGTAGTCATTAGAAATTGCTGATTTCTTCATTCTAGTAGACCTTCTTAATGTTGCATCAACATCTTCCTGAGGAGTTTGTTGTTCAACTGGAAGTTCAACAGTATTTGGTAATTGCTGAATAGTTGGGTCTATTGGATCAATATCAGTAGGTTGTGGATCTTTAATGATTGGTTGCTCAACGACCGGTTGAATTGAAGGGGTGTTGTAAATATCAATCAATCCAGTACCTAAGATGGAAGGTTGAGTATCTGAATGATTTTCTTCGGAAACAAAGTCCCTGAATCGATCACTCCCACTAATCAGGTCATTCTCAAGAAATTTAACATTTCTTGATTCCACAAACCTAGTGGTGTGAGATGGATAATAAAACATGTATCCTTTGGACTTTTCAGCATATCCAACGAAATACCCATTTATAGTCCTTGGATCTAACTTCTTTTCCTGTAGATTGTAGACTCTTACTTCATATGGGCATCCCCAAACACGTACATGTCGCAAACTCGGTTTCCAACCTTTGAATGACTCAAAATGCGTCTTTGGAACAGCCTTGGTTGGAACTTGGTTTAATATGTACACAACTGTTTTAAGAACCTCGGTCCACAAAAACTTAGGAAGGTTGGAGCTACGAGCATATTCTACACCATGTCTAATAATGTTCTGTTTCTTTTTTCTGCAACACCATTTTGGTCCGATGAACCAAGCGTAGTATATTGCGCAATAAACCTATGCTCTTCAAGAAACTTTGCAAATGGACCAGGTGTTTGTCTATCTTTAGTGTATCTACCATAATATTCTCCATCTCTATCTGACTCACGATCTTTTGCTTGTCGGATTGTTTCTCTACTTCGATTTTAAATACCTTAAAAGCATCTAGCCCTTCGTGCTTATTACGAAGCAAGTAGAGATACATGAATCATGAATAATCATCTATAAAAGAAATGAAGTATCTCTGACCATTTGAGTCCATATCTGGACTACAAATATCTGTATGTATGATTTCTAATATTTTTGTATTCCTCTTAGCACATTTCTTTGACTTGTTAGTCTATTTTCCCTTTATATAGTCCACACAAGTGTCATAATCAGTAAAATCTAGAGTATTAAGTACTCCGTCATTTACTAGTCGCTTAATTCTATCCATGGAGATATGTCACAACCTTCGATGCCACAACATAGAGGAATCCTCATTTACAACATATCATTTTATATCAGCATTATCGTGAACGTGCATTGCATTATTAATGGTATTGTCTTATAAATTAATTTGAAAGAGGCCGTCAAACAAAATACCACTCCCAACAATTTCATATTTATATGATAAATTGAATGTTGAATCTGAAAATTTAAAGAAGTATCCCAAAGGTACAAGTCTTGAAACTGAAATTAAATTCCTAAAAAAACTAGGAATATAAAAGGTTCTTTCTAAAATTAAAACAAAACCACTACTGAGAACTAATCTGTATGTCCTAATAGTTTCCACACGCGAGCGCATCTTATTTCCTGAATAGATGCTTTGTTTACTTCCCACTGGTTTCCACCAGTTCTGAAAACTCTGTAAGGAATTCGCAATATGGATTGTAGAACCAGAATCAATCCACCAAGTGTTGTAACCCACATCGACCATATTAGATTTATAACAAACACATGAGAGCTAGTTACCTTTCTTTTTGAGCTAGGCCTTAAATTTGATGCAATCCTTCTTCATGTGCCCCTTCTTTTTATAGAATAAGTACTTGGATTCCTTTTTAATGCCAACTTGGGGAGGTAGAAGTATCTTACATTTTCCCTTTTGCTTGCCTTGTTCTTTATACTTATCATGTGTTACCATATGGGTACTTTCTCATTTTTCCATTTCTTCCTCTTGAACACACATGGTCATGAGTTCATTAATTTGACCATTTAGTTTTATGTGTGTTGTAAGAGATTTTGAAAGGGGCATACTCTTGTGGGAGAGTATTCAGGATATAGTATACAATAAAGGAATTTGATATCCCAACCTCAAAATTTTTCAGCTGAGCTGCGATGTCCCTCATTTTCATGATGTGCTCACGCACAACTCTTACACTGATAAGTTTCAAGGATGATAACTTCATAATCAGGGTCATGGCATGCACCTTTTTTGAAGACTCAAACTGTGCATCAATAGCCTCTAGCAATTTCTTGGCATTGTTATGCTGAATGACTGAACCACAAATGCTAGCAGAGAGTTTTGTCTTTATATACATCACATTGAGACGGTTGGACCGCTCCCATTAAGCATAATGAGTATGTTCAGCATGGGTACTATTCTCAGTAGGTTTATGTGGTTCGTCTTACCTTAAAGCATAATCAAGATTTATGCACTCCAATTAAAGAAGAACTGATTCTCTCCATTATTTATAGTTATTTCCATTAAACTTGGGAACAATTATACCAGAACTAATCGTAGGTGGTAAGACTGCATTATAATCGAAGAAAACTTATGTATAAATATATTTGAGGCAAATAAACTTAAATCATATTTTACCAATGTAAAACATGTTATAAAATATGAATCACATAACATCAAAAACTGCATGTGGGCTAAGTTTCTAATTTAAATTGATTCTTAATTACTTCGAGATGAAATTATCAAATTATATTCCTTTCCTTAATTCCTGTGGATAAATTAAGAAAGATAAAATAATATTTCATCCTAATTAATCACATTAATATATTGAAAATTCTGTGGGATAAAATTCTTATTATTAATGTGACTAATCACAATTATTGTCCTTAACTATATGTAATCCAAAGGCTCTTAATGTATATAATTTAATATAATCAAAGATGCTGTGGCTAATCTTTAATTAATTAAACATATACGGATCACTAGACATTTAATTTTATGAGAAAATATTCATAAAATTGCACGTAAGGGTAAAACAGTAAAATCACGTGCAAAGGGGTAAAACTGGAATTTCGCACGCAAGGCCAGAATTTGAATTTTACTTTTAAGGGGTAAAACAGGAATTTTATGTCCAAAAGGGCAAAATCGTAAGTTTTCACGCCAAGAAGGGGCAAAAATGGAATTTTATGCGTCTAGGGTAATGCTCGCACGCGCCTGCTATAGACTCGTTGCACGCGCTCGCTGCAACCCTTCGGGCGCGTATCGCACATGCCCGAGGCTTCTTTTCGGGCTTTTTCTTTCGCTGTTCTTCTGCTACAATCAACTCCCTTCCGCAGCCTAGGTCTCCTCCCACAGCCCATGTTCGACCAAATTGATTGATGGTTTTTGAAGAGAATGTCGGGACGAATGCATAATTTCAAGAATTGGCAAAAACGACCAACGTATTGACCGGAATTAAGCCTAAAGCGATCCGCCCTAAAAACCCTAATCACCAAAATTTCACCACTCGATTAACCTCCGACGATCAATAATATACCAAAAAATTTGAGGATTTTCCTTCCTAATGGCTGTGTGATCATGCAGATGCATTATCGAGTGGTGGGTCACTCGAATTTACCCAGACATAATTCAATGAAAATAAAAAAAATTCCAAAAATGTCATCAAGGCAGAGATTAATTATGCTATGATACCAACTGTTAGATTAAATATAAATAAAACCTGACGATCTCGATTTATCAATCACAGATAAATTTATACAGAATTCGAGATCGATTTACGGAAACATAAAGATCAACGTACCTCCAGCCATTGATGAAATCTGCAAAAGCGGAAAACCTCAAAACCTCGGACGGATCCACGTAGCACAATCGATTTGCAATATAAGGAACATCAGATTTGTACGTTCTATTCTACTAGCCAATACCCCTTAAACCCGATGGTGTGTTTTTCTGTAGTGATAGGGGTTGAACTAGACGACTTGATGTTTTATTCCGTTTCTTATGTTACTGACATTTTCAATCAAGACCGTTATGGCAACATATTAACGGGCAAATATCACATGATAGATATGGGTGATAAATTAGGCAATAAATCAAAACTAATTAGGAATACAATATTGGGATCATATTTAGAATAATATAATAAATATAATATAACAACCGATACTCTAATTTCTTTTTTGTCTGGCAAGTACCATATACTTGTACCAGTAATCCAAAAATATCTTCTGTTAGACGATCGATTTATAATGCTTGCTGAAAATTTGATGTGACAGCATTGGTGGACCATCTCAAGCAAATGGATCTAACTTGTAAATGCACGCACGATGCCAAGCCGACTCAGAGCAAAAACTCCGATGTTCTTCCAGTCTGTGCTGTTCCCACATTATTTTCTCAAAAGTCTCAGCCAAATTGTACCCATAATCCTTACTTATCTTCCATTGTAGCAGATCTTCTGAAAGTGCATGCTCAGAAAGATCCTCTATTGATGAACCAAACACATAGAGTTCTGATAAGTTCTTCAAATATGAGATATCAAGTGTGGTCAGCAACGGGCATCTGCCAATATGAAGTTTTGTAACAGTTGAGGGAATTTGCGAAATGCGTCCCAGAGCACAGCAATTGAAAAGCTGAAGAGTCTTCAAGTAAGGAAGTGCACCTAACTCAGGAGATAGGTTAGTAATGTTTGGGTGACCCAATGTCAAGACTTCCAGTTTGGATAATTTCCCAATCCACCGAGGCATGGGAACCTGCACCAACTCAGATTGGCTAGAGATCGCAGGCACCATGATGATGAATAATAGTAGCTTCAGATTGATCAAGTTGGAAAGATTAGTATCGGCTATTGGTACATAAGATATGATTACCAGAGAAGTTAAGCTTTCTGGAAGCTTTGGCAAGGCTGGTACAATTGATGTTGGTGACAAGCATAACTTCAATGCTTTTAGATTCTCCAGACTTTCCATAGAGTTAGGTAACTCGATGAGTTTTGAATAGGATAGATCTAACTCAATCAATGATCGTAATTCCTTAATTGAGGATGGAAGTGTGTGCATACGGAAGCACTCTCTCAACAATAAGCTTTCAAGATTTGTCAGCGCTCCAATGGAGTCGGGTAGGTGAGTAATGCACGTGTCGTTCAATGAAAGCTTCAACAGCGAAGTTAGACAATTGAGTGAGTCCCCTGCTTTTGATGACGGTGAAATATGAACATGGGGACTCTCCATGTTCTCGATACCCCACCAATCAGGAAGTCTTTCTATACGAGTTCTATCAAGGAGAAGTTCTGACAAAGCAGGCAATGCACCCAGCTCTTTTGGCAAATGGATGAGACTACGACAATTAATCAAGTTCAAGTACTCCAAGTGCTTCAATTGGCCAATTGACAAGTTGATTTCATCCAAATTATGACAACCTTCAAGAATCAATCTCTCCAATGTCAGGAGTCCGGAGAAATTGGGAGTCTTGGACAAATGCTGACATTGTGAAAGGTTAAGAACTTTTAATTTCATGGCTCTCTGTAATACCAACAAAACAAATGTCAGTAAATTTGTTAAATCAAGAGAATGTCCACACTGATAAAGAAGACTTCTCTAGAGCTAAGGGTACCTTGATATGTCTCCATCCGTCCCAATCATGAGTTAATGTACTTCTTGAAAAATCGAGAATGACCAAATTACTCAATGAAAACTTGCTTAACTTAAGTATCCGCCGAGGAAAATTATGCCAAGAGAGCCATCTTAAATTGGGAAGGAGTTGGTTCTCCCTCAGTGAAAAATCCGTACACGAAGTGATGAAGGGCATGTTATGGCAAAGGAGTGTAGCTTGGGAGAAAAAACTGTCAACTCTCTTATAAGAGAGGTGCTTGCCATCCACCTGTAGGAACCTTAATTTTGGCAGCGCTGCAAATCCTTCAAGAGGGAAACGATACTCTGACCAATCCTCAAACTGCAAATAGAGGGCTTCGAGCTTTGCATTTTTCTAAATGAGCAAACAAAAAAAATCATTAAAAGAAGGATGCGGTTAGATAATTAAGAGAACAATCTAGGTCATCTTTGAATTTGTAGTAAAGTTCATATTTATCTAAAGATACTTGAGTTCACTCTCATCATTCTTATAGACCAATTTGGAGAGGATCGACAAAGGTTTTGAAATTTGAAATTTAACAATTTAAGAAATGTTCTATAATGTGTGGAAATTTTTAAATTGCAAATGTGGAGTTAATTGTGATTGTTGTCGCTGAGAGGGAAAGTGCCCCTGACTACTAAAATGTGAATTCTTGTGCAAAAAGGAAATTAGATCGAGGATTTACCTTCTTTCTCAGTAGCATCTTCAATGCGTCATGGTGATTCCACAGCCTACTTTGCTTATCTAATTCGCCCCCACTTTCTTGAGAAATAATTTTTCTACCAAGATTTTTGAGTTCATCATGCATCCACAGCTTATTATCTTCTCCAATTTTAATCAATGACATCAACTGAAGAACTTCAAGACTTTGTATTGGACATAAACCACAATCTCTCCACATGTATATTACTGTATTCTTATCATATTCACGGAAAAGACAAGCTGTATCAAGAAATATTTGTCTCTGATCGGAATCTAATTCTTCATAACTTATCATCAACTTACTTCCAATCCCCTCAATGTGACCTTCTTTCCACTTCACCAAGTAATCATCCCACATTTCTTTTCTTTGTCCACATATTGATAAAGTCGAACCCATAACCTCTAGAGTCAAAGGAAGACCTTCGGCTATCTTCACAATTTCTCTAGATTGTTCCATCTTCTCAATTGGAGGGTGATCACTTCTGAAAACATGCATGCTAAATAGCTGAAGGGATCTTTCAAGATCCAAACCACCAACTAAGTAAGTCAATTTCACTCCAAATTCACGTAGAACATTCACTTTTCTAGTTGTTATAAGTATCCGACTTCCCAGACCAAAGCATCTTCGCCTCCCCAAAACTGCAGTTAATTGATCCTTTTCATCAACATCATCGAGAAGAATTAGAACTTTTTTACTGGAAAATCTCTCTTCTATAGCCATTATTCCCTCATCCTTGGAATTTATACCTGGATGTGCCTTTTTAGAGAGGTTTGAGATTAGTTGATTCTGCACAAACACAATTCCTTTTGAATGTGAAGTTTCTCTAACATCAGCTAGGAAACAACAGTCAGTAAAGTCTCGAGAAAGTTTGTTGTAAACTACTTTGGCAAGAGTAGTTTTTCCAATACCACCCATTCCATGGATTCCCACGATCTTTACATCGTCAGTGTTGGTGCCTAGCATTTCCTCAACTTCTTTCACATAATCGTCAACACCAACCAAGAAATCACTAACCACCAAATACGCTTTCTTCAGCTCACTTAAAACCTTGGTAACCACCTCTTTAACTAGTTGTCCTTCGCGCCTAACGAAAAAAAATGATGAGAAAGCAAGGTAGAAAATGTTAGCTGAAACCTACGGCAACAAGAATTGATAGTATTCTGTGGAAGCCAAAGGATGCAACAAGAGGTGCAACTGCAACTGCAAATGGAACATACCACATTGCATTGATCTGGAAGAATAAATTTATGGACATGCTAGGCAGATGCTCCAAGTTGTGCAGCATTCGAACAGTTACGCAACCATCAAATTACAGTAGGTGATCGCTATACCTTGCTAATTAGGAGAAAAGAGGCTGAATATATTTACCGTACATCTGATGCGATAACAAGCTCCTCCTTCTCAAAATAGCTTTACCATTAGCATATTATGAATAATAAATAAGAGATCCCTTAACTTTCAGCATACAACATAAGTTAATTTCGACCAACATTAATATGCACTCACATTACATAAATACACGAAAAATTTCATACTTTACGTCATAAATATTTAACTGTCATATTAGACTGTTGACACGCTACTCCAACAAAAGGAACCATCGTAGCCACAACTTTTCCATGTCGAAAGAAAAAAGGAAACTTTCAACGGAAAATTCTTCGTACTTGAATTTCATGGTATCCTGTATCACGGCGTCAATCAAGGGTGGAAGATAATAAGTACCTGTTAGCCACGTTTCCTATGTTCCATCCCTTTAACCCTCCAACCTTATTGAGAGCAGCTCTCCACTTGCGGATGCTCTCATCGTCCACTCGCTTCTTGTTTTCATGCATGAGCAAGGCCTCACCGTAACATCCGGTTTGATATCTAACCTCAGATGGTTCGACATAGTAGAAAATGGGCATGATTACCCGTCCCTTCCTTTTCTGACACTCCACCATCTGGGCCAACTCCTTCAGACACCACTTACTAGAAGCATAACTTTTAGAAAAGATGGGTATGGAGATCTTCGACTTCTCAATGGCTCCAAGTAGATCCGGGCCGATCTCTTCACCTACACGGAGATCTTCGTCGTCTCTGTACGTACGGACTCCTGCATCTGTGAGACGGGTATATAGATGATCCGTGAAGCCCGTACGCGTGTCCGGTCCTCTGAAGCTCAAGAAAACTTCGTAGTCATACCCTTCCATCTTGACCAATCGTAGAGAAAATGAAGCAACAAAGTCACTTTGCTTCAGCAATAGCAGATTTCTAAGCTCTATGGAGCCAAACGATATGGGACAAGTAGAAATGTTACTGCAAACTGAAACGGGTGCGAATGATTATGATTTATCTTGTCGATCTCAACACCAAGTTTCTTAGGATAGCCAACATTAAGGAAGCAAGTTTCGGAGGAACTTCGCCTGTGTCTTGAAAGGCTGAGCAAAAAGCAAATTCTCTCTAACTTTTGTCGTCAACATGCATGCTTGGACACGTCAATGCAACACGTGATCAACTTTTCCCAACACGTTTCGACACACGTGTCCAAAAGACGATGGAGGGTGGAGGCGAGGGTGAGGGAGCAGAGACGAGGCCGCGAGCGATGGCGAACCCATGACAGCGAGAGATGGCGAGAGAAAGAGCAAAGAATGAGGCAAGGGTTGCCACTGTGATGCTGCGATGGATCAACGACAAGGCAGTAACTGCTAGAGAGGAAGGGCTGGAGGCGAAGCGGTGAATGATTGTGACGAGGATCGAAAGGAAGCAGAGATCCAAAGGAGGAGAGGAAGGGGGTCGTGCGCCGAGGAGGAGAAGGAGGGCGCAGGCTAGGGTTTTTGAGAATGGAACTCAAAAAGAATTTAAAAAAAAGGGGGTGGGGGGATTCTAATGGACTTTGCCTGATTTTTCATTTTGGAGGGAGGGGAAAGTGACAACCTGTCAGGTGGTGGGGGAGGGAAAGAAAAGAGAAATAAATTATTTGGTTGGGTGGGAAGAGACGAGGGAAAAAATTTTGGAGTAGAGAAAGAAAGGAGAAATAAAATATTTGGGTTGGTGGAGGGGATTTTTTTTAATCGGAAAAATAAATAAATGAGATTTAAAAGTAATTTTAATAAAATAAAAATACTAAATATTTGGGTGGGTGGGTGGAAAGAGACGAGGGAAAAAAAGGGAGTAGGGAAAGAAAGGAGAAATAAATTATTTGGGTGGGTGGAGGGGACTTTTTTTTTTTAATCAGAAAAATAAATAAATGAGATTTAAAAGTAATTTCAAAAAAATAAAAATACTAAATATTTGGGTGGGTGGGAGGAGATGAGGGAAAAAATGGAATAGGGAAAGAAGGGAAAAATAAATTATTTGGGTGGGTGGAGGCGACTTTTTTTTTAATCGGAAAAATAAATAAATGAGATTAAAAAGTAATTTAAAAAAATAAAAATACTGAATGTTGAATAATGATAAATTTTGGTCATTATAGAAGATTATGGATTTATTAAAATAAATTGGTTCTAATTTCTTGTTAGTCATTAGTTTTATTAATAACTCTTGTCAATTTATTAATATTATTAGTGTAAATTCATTGTAGGCTCTTTTTTAATTAATTAATTATTTATAAATTTGAATCAAATTAATTAAAAATAAAAATATTCATTTAATATACAACGTATCCCAACATGTCGAAATTTTCTATTTTGAGAAATGACGTGTCGACGTGTCATGTCGTGTCATGTCACGTGTTCAGGTGCGTTTGGTTCAGCATTTTGAAAGCCCATTGAGAAAATGCAAAGTTAGCTTTAGTCTAAAAGACTTTAAGCAAATGCAAAGTCCGTTTGGTAAATTATGCTTTGAAAAACAACTTTGAAAGAAAGGCCGTTTGGTAGAAAACACATTTGAAAAGCTCTTTTGGTGATTAATATTAGTTCTTTTAATTTTATTTGTTTAAAATTGAAAAAGATAATGTATACAACTTTTTAAATATAAATTTTGACAATAATACTAAAAAATCGAATATATATATATATTAAAAAGACCAAACCGTTTATCGGAATTTTTAATTTTTAATTTTCTTAAAATTGAAAAAAAAAATGATGTATGCAACTTTTTAAATATAAATTTTCACAATAATGCTAAAAAAATCAAATACATATATATAATTTTTTTTTTAAAAAAGACCAAACCCTTCATCGGAAATTTTTAAATTTTTAATTGTTTAGAATTGAAAAAAATAATGTATGCAACTTTTTAAATATAAATTTTGACAATAATATTAAAAAAATCAAATACATATATATTTTTCAAAAAAGACAAAATCCTTCATCAAAATTTTTTAATTTTTAATTTTTAAAATTTGAAGAAATAATGTATGCAACTTTTTAAATATAAATTTCAAAATAATGCTAAGAAATCATATACATATATATAATTTTTTTAAAAAGACCAAACCCTTCGTCAGAATTTTTTAACTTTTATTTGTTTAAAATTGAAAAAATAATGTATGTAGCTTTTTAAATATAAATTTTGACAATAATGCTAAAATAATCAAATATACATATGCTAAAACAATCAAATATATAAATATTTTTTTAAAAAGACCAAAATATATTTAATTTTTTTAAATATTTATATATATTTGATTTTTTTAGCATTATTTTGGCATTTAAAAAAATAATAACGAGGGCAAAATCATAAATTTGAAGAATGAGTGAGGATAGTTTTGGAAGAAAAAAATAAGTTTCAGCATTTGGCCAAATGCTAAAAATTCAAAACTAGTCCTTACTAGCATTGGGCTTTCAGCATTCCCAATGCTAACTTTCACTGAAATTTCTGCTACAAAATAGTTTCTAAACGGTCCAAAGCATTTCCCTAAGGAGCTTTGGAGGCCGAAAGCCCCTTGGGAATGCTGAACCAAACACACCCTTCATCTCGCATGTCGGTGCTACTTGAGTAGTGATAAGCCCTCTAAAATATTTTATTTCATTTTAGTAATTTTTTATAATGATGAATATTGTCGCGACCAATTTTTCGGGTGTGAACCACCTAATGTTTGGCTAATAGATTGTTAAGCCTAAGCTTAATTCAGACTCTCCCAAGCCCATACCAATTCGCGATTTAGGTTCAAGTTTTTTAACATGCAATTGATTTTCAATTAAGAGTCGCCACTAATCTATTTTTGGTAGGTCGATTAGAAACCCAACTAAAGTAACGGGAGGTTTACTTTACTCCTACGAACCGAGATTTATGAGTTCGGGGACTTGGTTACGTTAGAATTCTCTAACGCCCTTTCAGTACCTTTCTTTTTATTTTGAAAAATGTTTGGCAAGCAGTTTGGATTGATGTTAAACTATTTCCCTAACATGTGGGGTTATCATGCGGGTGCGCAAACCATCAATTTAACACCAAAGTAAAGCAGTAAATAAATTGCAGGACTTACCTCATAGAAACGAAAGTATCTGCAATGTTAAATTAAAATCCACATCAACAACCTTAGATATGGTTTCTAATTAACACGCAATTTTTTGTTTTCAATTATTTAATGAGAATCATGCCTTATGCAATGCATGCTACTAATCTACCATAAAATGATATGACATGGCACTATAGCCTAAACTATATGAATGAGTAAAGTAAATTTTTTTGTTTTCTTAATGAACATGCAATAATTAAATATGCAATCTAAATTAACCAAAATGACCTAATCCTAATGACGGGCAATTTCTAATTAAATGAACCTAGCAACAATCACTAAATGACGTGCATTTCATGAACCTAATTCTATATGACGTGCACATGATTTTTATTTTCTTAATAAGTATGCAATCTACCCTAATATGCAATGACGTGCAAAGAATGCCCTAATTCTAATTTTTTTCTTTTTCTTTTATGAAATTCGAACTTAAAAATTGTCGAATAATTAAACGTGCAATTCAAATTTAAAACTAACATCCTAAATGCATGCATTTTTATTTTATTTTTTATTTTTTAACAAATTCGAAATAGAATCCCTACTCTAAATATGCAAGATAACAAGAGATATTCTAAAACCAACCCAATCCTAATTCAATTTTTTTTTGGATTTTTCCTTTTACAAAAATAAAATTGATTCAACCAACATGACAGCAAATCAGATAAGATATGATTGATATTCACAAATTGACGAACCATATCTCGCGCATGAGATCGGGTTGGCCAATTTTAAAAATAAATCGCGAATCGAATCTCGGGCTTGAGATTGGATTGTCGATTTTTGCAAGAGATTGTGAGTCGGATTTCAGGCGCGAAAATCAGACTGTCAATCAGGCAACTCGAATTGCAAATATGACTATATATCATGAACCTCGATCATGCGCATCGAGATATTTTAAATAAAGAAACGGAATATTCGGAAATCAAATTAGATAAAAAATTTACCTAATCCGAATATTGGCTTCCAAATGTGGACTTTGCGCAATCGGATAGGGATTGCAATCGGGGCAACAGGGCGGTGGATGGCAGTCGTCCACGGAGGGGCTTGCGGTGAGAATTCGGTGAGATAAGGCAGGATTTTTGTTGGTGTGCCCGAAGTCCTCACGATCGTCCGCGAGCCTTTTTCCGTGCAATCCTCTTCACGGCCGTCTCTTGTCCACTAAGACCCTTTGCTACGTCCACGTATATGTGTCCGTGTGTTGCAGAATGCAAAAATGGGGGAAGACGTCAATATGGTGATGATCAAAATATGGGATCATTCATGAGACTATGCTTAAATAAATAAATAAATAAAAGTCACATGGCAAGATTTTAATCAAAGAAGAAGCCAAGGCATGAATCACATATCCCGTCCTGCATGTGTCGTGTTCCCTTCACGTCTCTGTGCTGAGCGGGGTTCATCAGGAAGCTGCAAGCGTCTCGGGGGAAAATTGCTGGCGCCAATGTGCTTGGTTTGTCTCAAGGAAATCCAGGCTTCGTCAATGGGGCTTAGATCTGATCGGACTTCGCCGAGGAGGGACACGGCAGCTCTTTGCGTTTTTGATGTTGTGGGATAGCGAGCATGGGCAGCAACAACTCGTCGGGACGGTGTCGAGTGGTAACAGGTTCTTCGGGACGGCGAGCAGCGGTTAGCGGACTTGCGGGTTAACCCTGCGATGGCGAGCTGTGATAGTTCACGAGGTGGCTCCGGATCTCGTCAACACTGGACTGGATTCTCAATGTGTGATAGTTCACCGCTGGAACTTCATTGGACACGCTACAAGAGATTAAGACCGAGGAAGATTTGTGGTGAAATTCCCCGAGCCTTTTCTTCTCCCTATCCACGTGATCAGAAAGTGGCCATCTTCTTTGTGGCAGAACACATGTGTTCTCCCTGTTTTGGCCGTGAGCTGTCAGAAATATAGAAGGCCTGAAGTTTGGGAGAAAAATATGTATTGCTTTTCTCTATCTCTTGCAGTATGTAATTACAAACTATTTGTAATACAAAGTGTCTAAATAAAAAAGGAATAAAAATATACACAATATTCTAAAGATGTACATAAAATATTCCCTATAATCAAAAATCAATTAAGATCAATATGCATCGGCAACGGTATCTTCAACACTCCCCCTCAAGCTCGGCAGTCTATAAACATCGAAGACGCCTAGCTTGTTTAATAGATACGAATGTTGCCTCTGACATAAGGCCTTGGTAAAGATATCCGCGGGTTGCTCTGCTGTTCTTATCCCTCTTGTTCTAATCACCCCACTTTGAATCTTGTCTCGAATGAAATGAGAATCAACCTCTATGTGCTTTGTCCTTTCATGGAATACTGGGTTCATTGCAAGCTTAAGGGCAGCATCATTATCACAAAATAGGACAGTGGGCTCCTTTCTCTGTACGCCAAGGTCTTGAAGGAGGCCTCTTATCCAGACTATTTCACAACTAGTCTTTGCCATTGCTCGGTATTCTGCCTCAACGGATGATAAAGATACGGTTGACTGTTTTTTTGTCTTCCATGAAATCAGAGAATCCCCTAATTTTATACAGAATCTCGTGACTGATCTTCTACTCATGGGGCAAGTAGCGTAATCAGTGTCACAATATGCTGTCATCTCCATATTGTTGTCTCGAGATAGCAATATTCCCAATCCAGGACACCCTTTCAAGTATTTTATGACTTTCAATGCCGCATTCATGTGAGACTGTTTTGGAGCATGCATAAACTGACTAAGAATCCGAACTGCATATGAAATGTCTGGCCTGGTCATGGTCAAATAAATAAGCTTTCCAACAAGTCTTTGATAAGCAGAAAAATCTTTAAGCAAAGGATCCTTGTTTATAGGTGACAACCCTTTGTCATACTCAGCTGTCGTTAACTTGATATTCTGATCGATTGGAATAACAGCTGGCCTAGACCCCGATAAACCTGCTTTTGACACAATTTCTAAGACAAATTTCCGTTGGCTAAGACAGATGCCCCTTTTCGACCGTGCAATTTCTATCCCAAGAAAGTATTTGGGAGATCCCAAATCCTTAATATGAAAAGTAGAATGCAATATTCCTTGAATCTCTCAATGGCAGGCGCATCATTTCCCATAATGAGTATATCGTCAACATATATAAGTAGATAGATTGACGACATACCTTGTTTCCATGTGAATAAAGCATAGTCATGCTTAGATTGCTGGAATTTTGCAGCTGTGAGTGCACTAGTGAACTTGGCATACCATTGATGAGAAGCATGTTTAAGCCCATATAGGGATTTTCGAAGACGGCACACACTCCCCTCCCCCTGTCTGCGAAATCCCGGTGGAATATCCATATAAATCTCTTCTTCAAGATCTCCATGTAAAAAAGCATTGTGAACGTCCATTTGATGAAGGGGCCAGTCACGAATGGCAGCAATGGAAAGAAAAGACCGTACAGTAACTTCTTTGGCAACTGGGGAGAAAGTTTCTGTATAATCGAAGCCTTCCTTCTGTGTGAATCCCTTTGCAACCAATCTAGCCTTGTAACGTTCAAAGGATCCATCTGCTTTGTATTTGATCTTGTATACCCATTTGCATCCTATGGGTCGACGATGGGGAGGTAGGCGAACAATATCCCAAGTCTCATTTTCAATGAGAGCTTGTAATTCATCTTTCATAGCTTGTTGCCACTGAGGATCTGTGGTAGCCTCATCATAAGAATTAGGTTCCTGTTGTGCAGAAATTCTACTAACACAGCATGTATGTTCAGGAGAGAGATTAGCAAAACCGACATAGGAGGAAATGGGATATTGTGTACCACACTTTTTTGATGATGAACAAACGTAATCCGCTGTCCATGTTGGTGGTCGAACTGTGCGTCTTGATCGCCGAAGATTAGTTGGTTCAGAGGGAACACCAACTTGTGAGTTTGCAGAGGTATCATCCTCCGAATATTAGCTTGTGAAGATTCGGGTTCTTCGGATATACTTGGTGAAGGAAGGCTGGATATTGCATTGTCCCCATCCGATGCAACACGTGCATGGACATCTCGAAGATGCTATAGGAGATACAATCTGTGGGAGCATCATCATTGATCCTTGTGGAGGATCGTCTTCATGCAAAAAAGGACGAGAAGACATCTGGGAATCTTCATGCTGTTGTGATGGTAGCCTATCCTTGAATGGGAAAACATCCTCATGAAAGATGACATCTCTGCTGACGAAGAATCTTCCGGTAGATGGATCAAAAACCAAATATCCTTTTTGAAGGGTAGGATATCCCATAAATATGCAAGAGGTGGCACGAGGATCCAATTTGTCCCGATGGCCCATGGTAGAAACATAACATAAACATCCAAAAACACGAAGATGGCGAATGTCGGAACGTTTTCCAAACAATAACTCGAATGGAGTTTTTCCACTCAAAACTCGAGATGGCATTCTATTAATCAGGTATGCCGCTGTGACCACACAGTCTCCCCAAAAAATTTCAGGGATTGAAGCTTGATACTTGAGAGCTCGAGTAACTTCTAACAAATGACGGTGTTTCCTTTCTACAATCCCATTTTGTTGAGGAGTATAGACACATGAGCTTTCATGAAGAATTCCATTGGAAATAAACAATGAGGAACATTCATGATTAAAGAATTCTCGTGCATTGTCAGTACGAACCCGTTGTATGGATTTGTTAAACTGATTTTTGATCAGGACAACAAAATTTTTGAGATGTGAAAGGACTTGGGCTTTAGATTGCATAAGAAAAACCCAAGTTGCTCGAGTATGATCATCTATGATAGTGAGAAAAAAACGTGACCCATCACGATGAGGGGAGTGATATGGGCCCCAAATGTCCATATGTAATAGAGAAAAGGCTCTAACAGCACGTGATGTACTTTGTGGAAAAGACATTCTAGACTGTTTAGCCAATGGGCATATAGGACACTTAGGATGAGGAAAAGCGGCGCTGTGGCCTAGACGCTGATGGGATAAAGAGACATTTTTATTATGATTGGCATTACAGAAGATGCTCTTATTGAAAGAAAAATTCTTTGGAAATGTCGTCCAGAAATAAAGTCCCTCGAAGTTCCTACCCGAGCCCATCAGTGTCCCAGTCAAAGGGGCCTGAAAGAGACAAATGTCAGAATCAAAAATGACTTGACAGAGATTGTCTTGACAGATTTTTGATATGGAAATGAGATTGAACTGAAAATTTGGAATGAATAGGACATTTTTTAATGTGATGGAAGGACTCAGCTCAACATCCCCAATTTTATCTACTGAAATGTCACTGCCATTTGGGAGGCGAACGGAAGTATGATTCGAGGATTTTTCTAATTTAGAAAAGAATCGTTCATCACAGACTATATGGTCACTGGCACCTGAATCAATAATCCATGCATTGCTCGAAATATTGCTCATCAAACAATAAGAAATACCTGTATAACTAGGCATTTTTTCCTGAATTCTCATCTGGCTTAAGGTCCTCATGACTTGTTGGAGTTGGTCATTGCTGATGGGTTGATTTACCTTAGCATTTGCTGCTATGGAAAATTCACATTCCTTCTTCTCCCCTGGTCTTCCATGCAATTTCCAACAAGTTTCTTTGGTATGATAAGGTTTTTTGCAATAATCACAAAATTTACCTTTCCATTTGTTTGAATTATTTCTGTTCGAGAATGTGGCCAAATTTTGACCGTTGGATCGCCTTAAAACGGACGCTGATGGACCGTCAGATCGTGGCGCTGCAAGGGCGAAAGGTGAGCCGTCCGATCGCGCGAGGGAGCCGTCTGATCGCGCGATGGAACCTCCACCGTCAGATCCAAAGATTGAATCTCGGCCGTTCATTCCTCGTGAGTTGCCCGAGCCGTCCGATCTTGCGAAATAATCTTGGCCGTCCACTTGAAATGGATAAAAGGCCTCTTTTTCCTCCTCCCGTAACCCTAGCGCCCCTGTTTTCTTCGAAACTCCATGGCCGGACCTTCCAGAACTGAATCGCTGCTCCAACGACGCCTTGGCCGCGAGAACGACGCGGTCGCTGGTCTTCACGTACTCGGACGACGCCAGTCTCTGAGATTCCTCTTGAACCGCAAGTTGATATATGCGGCCGAGCGGGGGAACCGAATCCATGGCCAAGATCTGGCTACGAAACGGTAAGTAGCTCTCATTCAACACGAGCAGGAAGCGTGTGACCTTCTCCGGATCTCTCATGGCCCGATATTGAGCCAAAGTTGCTTCGGGTCCCTCTTATTTCTCCTCCGTCATTTCGATTTCATTCCATAGGGCAGAGAGTTTGTTGTAAATTGCCGAGATCGATAAATTTCCCTGCTTGAGATCTGATAAATTTTGTGTTAGCATGAAAAAATTTGCTCTATCTAGCTTACCATACATTTCTCGTAAATTCTCCCAAAAAATTTTTGCATCTTCGGTCGGTGGTACCCCGGCGGCGACCCCCGCCATGAGGCAATTTCCTATCCAGGTCCGAACAAGTTGGTTGCATTTGCGCCATTGTCGCGCAAGCCGCTCGTCGGATGGTATCTAGACAGTTCCGTCCAAAAAACCATCTTTGTCTTTGGTTACGAGCGCTCGCCGAAGTTCGCGAGACCACGGGGAGTAATTCTCCAGTCCCGACAGCTGTTGGGAGATCAGACGTAGCTCCGGTCCGTCGACGGTGGCGGTGTACAGTGGGTCTCCAGGTTCTGGCCGGCCACCGAGACCTGCAAACGGGAACAATCCGGGTCCATAGGCCGGGTAAGGGTTGCTCGCGCCGTATCCAAGACCCGAACCACTCTGATTCGGAGAAGTCCAGTTCACCCCGTATCCAGGAGCCGCTCCAGATATGTGCGATGGACTTTCCTCCATCCCACCAATCCTCTTGGGCTCGATTTGAGGTAAATTTTGAGTTGAACCTCCTTGATTTGGCTGAATTGATACGGGGATCCATTGAATGTATGGTCCTGTGAAGGGATTTACGGATTAAATCTGTCTTTGGGTTGTACAGTGCTGCACAAGACCTCGTTTGACTTTCCGATTGATTCGTTTGCTGTTCTGCAGGGATAACGTCTCCTCTCTGATTGTTGAGGGACTCTGGATTTCCCTCAGAAACACGGGAAGCTGAATCCTCAGTCTTCGACATGGTTCCTCCCTAAAAGAAAAAAGGCGATGCGGAAGCTAGGCCAAGGCGGGAGGCTCTGATACCATGTCAGAAATATAGAAGGCCTGAAGTTTGGGAGAAAAATATGTATTGCTTTTCTCTATCTCTTGCAGTATGTAATTACAAACTATTTGTAATACAAAGTGTCTAAATAACAAAGGAATAAAAATATACACAATATTCTAAAGATGTACATAAAATATTCCCTATAATCAAAAATCAATTAAGATCAATCTGCATCGGCAACGGTATCTTCAACATGAGCATTATTCAAGTTCTGCACTCACGATTTCTCTTGGTCCATGTGCAGGACTTCTCCTCTTTGTTTCCCGACTCACGTGTATCTCTATGTGCTCTTGAGAATAAAGTTTGCCGACCTCTCTCTGTGTGCCGTATGTATCAATGTGTGGCCTCCCTTGCTCCCCACGTACGCGACCCCTTTTATACACCGAAAAATTGTATCTCCGTGGTATATTTTATTGCCAACTTTGCTCGTGCAAAATACTATTGAATATATCATCCCACCACTCACAATATTTTTTGTGTTTTTTTTTCCAATATTTCATTCGAGAATTTCCTTTCCATCAAAAATACATAACTCGGTGTATATTGCCTAAATATATGAAAATCCCAACGGAATATGTGAAAAATTTTGCACTCGCCGTCGGTCCAATAAAATAAACAAAAATGTTCCTAAACTATATGCCATGTGATTTTATTTTTTCAGGGATAAAATTAACCCCTAATTTTTTAATACGATAAATGTCTAAATGGGTCGCCAAAATTTAGGTGTCAACAAATATCCCAACATTATTAAATTGTTCCAAAAACTCAGTCATAATAATTTTCAATTCGAAAATTCAAAGATCACATAAAGTTCGGACGTGAGCGTGGCACGTCATGCAAATTTTCCACGAGCTTTTCCCACTTTTTTGATTCGTCTCATCGATCTCAAAAAAGCAAGATCCAGGAAGCTTCGCAATTGTCTAGAGAGGCGGAAAGCCTTCCTATCAACCTGGCAGGCGGAAAGAAAGAAACGAGAAGAAGACGAGTTGGCTGACAAGCCGAGGTCCCAATTGGGGAACCCCAATGCGGCCAAGGTTCCTCATGAAGAACCAGTTCAATTGAATTTTAGCTCTGGGCAAAAAGTCAATAAATTGAATGTTCTTCATGATCCAGAGACTAGGCAAAGTCTTGTGTATACTATTTTCGTTAACATGCTAAAGGAATTCTGCCGAATGCTTTGATTCTATATAGATAAAAATGTATGTCTGATCGTTTGTAAAGATAGAGGACCACTTACTGAGCTAATGAAACCATTCATGTACATATACTCTCTCTCTCTCTCTCTCTCTCTCTCTCTCTCTCTCTCTCTCTCTCTCTCTCAGATTTAATGAAAACTGCTAGGAATAAATAGTGTACTGAAATTATCTCATGTTTGGTTATATCTTGAGCGTACTTGAAAACTCTACAGATTTCTATATCTCTAAGATTATTCAAGGCGAAGATTTATCGATGTTATTCATGACCCATGTCAAAACTTTGGATGCACTTTCTTATTTTGGAGACCAGAAATCATCTTGGAGATATTTGATAAATAATGTTCCAAGTTTCAACCGAATCATACGACTGACATGTCCAATTCACTTACCTGGCATGCATTTGAAAGTATGCATATACGCATAGCGCATTGTCAATGGTCCAATTCGATTCAAGGGCATGGCGATTTAGTTATTTAGTCAAAAGCCTACCAAAGTAGCCAATCCTTCGTTGTCAAAGCACCATTCACACCAGAATAGACAGTTTCTCCCTCCATCAGGTTTCTTTTCTACCATCACAGTTTCGAAAGGGCATGCGAAACAAATACCATCTTTCCTCAAGCATGTTTGGTACGACTTCCTCACAGCCACACAAGTGAAAAAATCTGCGGCTTCATTTCACTTCCATAATCTCGATTGCTGTCAAAGCCAAACCAACAATATATATGTGGTATTCAAACTACTTTTGTAACATCTGTGATAATTTGGCTGCTGCAATCCAAGTTGGGAGATCATTGTTGGCAACTCATTGCTTCCTTAATCCTTGGTCTATAATTTGATATCCCGCACAAAAATTCAGAGACCGATTGTGGTGCAATCTACTTTACTAATCCGAGTAAGAGCAAATGTTCCGGCAATTCTCTCTTAGATCGCATGATTTTCGCTAAAAATAGCTGAATTTGTTATGGTTCATCTTAGACCCATGAGAATAAGTCCCTTGTCCCACTCATTCTTAAGAAACTCATCAGCAAAAAAAAATCATTGGAAATGATTAAACGGAAGTGAGAAGCTAGCTTATGTTAAATAGAATTGTCAAGTAACATCTAGAAGAAAAAAATGTATAAGTTACACCCCCTATGTGAAATACACCGCACAAAAGGTGCATATATAGTACACGAAGTTCTCAATTGCCCTAAAAACTACACCCTTTCCTGTGGAAACTAATCTAAGCTTTCGTTTTTCACGTAAACAAAAAGCAGAATGCTTCAAAACTGAAAGATCATTCACGAGAATGACTTCACAACTGGAGAGAGCCACATCACATGCAGGAATCCACGTCTGTAAAACAAACCGAATGAGCATTCACCCCGGAAGATTGGCCATGGCTGGGCCGAGTCAGGCCCGGTCCTAATGTTCGGGCCCAAATTAGCCTGCGCCTGTGGGCACAGGCGCCGTCGGGGCACCGCCACTGATGAAATTTAGAAAGGGAATGCGGGAAATCTGATCGCAGGGGAGGATTGGCCATGGCTTTCTGCTCCTACTCACTTCCTTCGATGCGTTTTCATACTCACCGGTTTGCTCTTCATCTTCAGCTGAACCCATTTCGAAACCTCTCTATCTAATTCTACATTAGTTATGCATTGTCCCTAATTCCAACGATTTGTCTTGATTTCACAGTCAATCCTTTTTATTGCTGATTTTGTCAGTGCTGTCGCTTTGTAAGGTGCAGGACGGTTATATTCTCTCGGTGAAATGTGACGTTTTGGTTGCATCAAATGCGGAGTGTTGGGCATGGTCTGCTGAGTGTGGTGGCGAAGAAATCCAGTACATTTGCTTGCTCCTTTGCGAATTGTTTAGGCTTTAGGATTTTGTGGGAGCATTATCAATGTGAAGAAGTGAAAACCTGATCATTTTCGTTGCTAGTTTAGAAAAGGAGTTAGCTTTGATCATGATTACATTCTCTAGGTTATAATTGTGTGTCTGAACATGTGGAAACTTGTATGAGCTGATACCAGAGTTGTTCAGAGTTCTGGTTGGATTAGTTTTAGGTTAATGCCACAAAAATCCCTAAATTAGTACACTTATAACATATTTACCTCAAATTAATTTTTTGACCACAAAAAAGGCTAAAAAATTTACCTTAGTTTCTGTTAAATTGGATTAATATCACGAAAAGCTACAAATTAGTGCAATTGTGACAAACCAAGAGTAAAATTTCAAATCGGTACACTAGTCAATTATCACATGTCATCCAACTCAGCAATTTGACAAAAAATTTAATGGAAATTGACGAAGAGTAAATTTATTATAAATGTATAAGTTTGTGAGTTTTTGGTGGTCAAAAAATTAATTTGGTAAATTTGTCATAAGCATACAAATTTCATGTCATGATCCACCATTGCGACATCCAATCTTTGCATATAAGAAAGTCAGGGTTCAAACGATTTTCAGCAGAAAGTTCATTGAAATGGGCTGGAAATGATGATGACCCATATCGAGCACTAGGCGACTTCATGCGAATTTGGATGGAAAAGAAAGGGAAATTCAGCGGGCTGGCTTGGTGCAACAAAATCTACGGGCTAGCGGAGCTGAATGCCGGAGCTGTGACCTGTGAAAAAGAAGCTGCATGGAATTCAATAATTAAACATGAGATACTTGCTGGCCCTATTTCCTCACCGTATTTAAGATCGCTCGCTACCTGGCCAGCGAAGAAAACCAATTTTATCACTTTCTTCATCGTGTCTAAGACCTTAAGTCTTCATCTCCCTAATTGACTGCCCAAGAAAAGAACAAAAGATCCAAGTCTTTTTATACTAATAGTCTCTTGTGAGTGATATGGCCTACTCTCTAATGGTCAGGAACAAAAGAGAAGCCAAAGCTTCCTCATCTGCAAGATCCAAATTTTAGCTTTGAATCTACGCCAAAATAGCATATAGTTTTTGGAATCTAAGCGCAGATGTCAAGAGAATCAGACTCCTGCAGAAACCACAGCATAGAGAGTGGAAGCTCTGCTCACCATGTCATCCCTATCGATGAGAGTTTCTTATCAAAAGTGGCAGGTAATATGCAGAAATCGCCGACGCTCTTGAGCAGGTCAGCAGGAGGAGAATCTTGTTGCATCTTCAGGGTCCCTCGGGGCCTCTCAGAGATCAATGAAAAGGCCTACCGGCCTCGTATCGTCTCCATCGGTCCCTTCCACCATGGGGAGCCGGACTTCGACATGATCCAGGAGCACAAATGGCGGCTCCTAAGCGATCTCCTATTGCGGGTCGTGAGCAGCAGAGTTGTGCTCAAGGACTTCTTCGAGGCAGTAGCTCCAATGGAGGAGGAGATCCGGAAGAGCTATTCGGAGACCTTGAAATTCAATGGGCCGGACCTTATCCAGATGATGGTGCTCGATGGTTGCTAAAAAGTTAATCTACAAGATTTATCAAGTTGAAGGAATCTGCCGAATTCGCAATCATTAACTAGTAAAAGCATGATGCTTTTAGTTGTTTTGAATTATGTCTAAATCTTTGGCATACATGAGCGCAGGTTGAGAGAGAGAGAGGAGTAACATGTGGATCGAAATGCACATATAACTCAGTGATCGTTAAATTATTATTTCGTAGTCCATCAAACAGAACTTATGTGAAATATTAGTTGATTGAGAGAATAATATTAAGATATTATGTTGTGAATGTAATTATTAACCTATGATTTTGTCAATGAAATGGCAATATATAATTAAATATTATCAAGATAAGTGAAAGCTCATCTTACCAAGGACTAGAGATTTCAAAAGGTCTCATGCTACATGCTTATTTACCTAAAAATAAGAGTAAATTGTTGCTCTACATTTATTGAATTGATAATTAAAAATTAGTGATAGAATGAAACTGCTGAAGACACGGCGGACTTTTTCAGAGCAACTTCAATATTTCCTTAATATCGGCAAAATGATCCTTAACAATCCCACTAAAAGAACCGAGCCCGGATTGGCGAACAAATCACCACGGAAATCTAAGAAGTCAATTGGCCTGTAGAGTGTAGACCGTATCGTATGTGCCCAGCCACCGCCGTACATGTCGCTTTGAGTCTCGCATCCTTGCTGCCCATCTCCGTAATGGCTTTTGGCTTACATTGAACTTCTTCTCACCGCTGCAAGATTAATCTACCTGTAAAAAAAAAAAAAAAATCTACCTGTGCATTACACGTGTGTTGCACGTGTATCGCACCAGAAGAGCCACGAGATTAATCTATCCAGACATTGTACTGTGTTGCACAAGTTAAATAATTATACCACATCATATGATAATACTCTATTAGCAAGAAAATGGATTATATTTGTAAAGGAGTTAATGTACTAGATTTGTCAAAAAATTAGAAGTGTCTTTTGAATTCGTAATCATTAATTAATAAAAGCTTCGTGTTTCGCAATTTTTAACTAATAAAAGCATCATGTGAGGCGCCTCACAAATCATTGAGAGAGAAGGGTAGAGAGTAAAACTTTGGTCCAACAGAAAACATATATAATGGTGGGCGCACTTCGTCAATATTAACGTAAACATATCCCGACAACAACTATTGTTCTTCTAACCATAAAATATAATAGTAAATTCTGGTCAAACACCATAACTTTATAGAAACAGAGAATAAATGTTTCACCAGAAAAGAAAATGAAAGTGAAGGAGACAGCAGATTAACTATTACAAATTCTGAAGGAAAAGTACCAAAAAATTCCTAAACATGTTATATTAGTACCAATTCAGTCTTAAGTATTTCAATTGGACTAATTTAGTGACAAAATTTTTGCATTTATGCCGTTTGTATATGCTAGTGAGCCCATTCATGGACAATACGACGTTTTCCAGATTTAATGGAAACTGCTGAGGATTAATAGTGATCCGATTTATCTCATGTTTTGGTGATGCTTTGTGTGACATCCCGATTTTCCAATCCTATTTTCAATAAATTGAGACGGGCATTTCGTTGGCACGCATATAATTCTTTTCCTTGAGTCGGCCACTCATGTGAAAACCGGTCTATGAGGTGAAGCCGTTAGGAAGTTCTAATGCATCAGACTCGAGAATTTGACCAGGAAGCAATCTTTCGACCGAGCTAATCTGTAAGGGTCATTACAGCACAAATAAAAATCGATTAGAGACCGGAGATAGGTTGACTCGACAGAGGCATGTGATTGAGTGTGGGTGATTCCACAAGATCGCACAATTCTTGTCGATCGACACTGGACCGACTTTTCTATTGATTGGGTACCCTGTGTTCGTATTTGAAACCTTGAGATTACCCCAACAACCGAAAGTCGCCAATGTTACAAAGATGTACATTGTGGCTTGAAATGATCAACCACAGGTTAAATGCATGAAAATTTCTAAAGGCTACCCGGTAGGTTGGGCCGCGCTAGTATCGTGCCAAAGTGAAATTAACCGTGAAATTGAGATCGAATTCAGAAATTGGAAGTTTGGGTGTGTCACAAATCATTTTAGGAACATTGATTAATCTTCGGAAGATTTTTCATGCAAGCCGAGTTTTTCAGCAAAATAATCAGAGAATGACTAATTTGGCTCGAGAAATTAGTAGGCTCGTCTTTGGTCGCGCTTTTGAGACTTAAGTTGGTTCTATGGACAAGTGAAGATGTGAATTGAAGTGTGGTGACATTGGATTAATTTTATGGACTTCAATTGGACTCAATTAGAAAAGAATTGAAAGAAAAATTGAAGAAATTGGATGTACAAGGATTTGGACCCCGGCGGAAATGATATTGCACCCATTGAATAATGTTGTGGAAGAGGAGATAGTGGAGTATGACATCATGCAGGTGATGTCATGCTGATGGAAGCCAAGCAAATGAGGTGTTGACAAGTGTCAAATGCTCATTGGTCCCCAAAAAGCACCTCTCACTTCAATTTTCATCTTCTTCCTTGGGTTTTGGAGAGAGAAAAGGGGTGTGAAGCTTGGAGGAGCTGCGTCCGCCCGACCGCCGCTCGGCCATCCGCTCGCCCGTCGTCGGAGCCGTCGCAGCCGCGCACCATCGCCGCTTCGCCTTGGCCGTCGCCCTCCGTCTTTCCCCTTTCTCTTCCGTCAGTTCTCTCCTCCATTGTTGTTGTGCGAAGATCAAAAAAATGGCGAGAAGAAGCCGGAGCGCCATGGCCGTCCCGCCCCTTCGCCGTCCGCCGTCGCCGCCAGCCGCCGCGAGCCGCGTGGTCATCGCCGTCGCCGTGTGTCCGCGCGAATTCCCCACGCCCGCTTCGCCCAGCTTGCGCTAGCCCACACCGTCGTCGCCCTCCGTTGCCGTCGCCGTCGTGAGCCACCACCGGGCGCCGCCTAAGCTACCCACCGTCTCTCTCCGCCATTTCCGTGTCGGAACCGCCGTCGGAATCGCCCCATCTCCGCCCCTTCCAGCAGCGAACCGAGAAGACAGAAAATGGGTATGCAGCGGACGTTTGGCCCGTTTTGGCCGCCTTCCCGAGCCCGGATGCTCGGCCCACTTTGAGGAAAGTTGTTCTCCTCGGCGTCCCCGTCGTTTTGGTCCGCTCGGCTCGTTAATCCGATGAGTTTAACTCACTAAATCTTGATTAGACGGTTAATTATGCCCTAAGTGTGCTTAATCTAAGTTAAGCAAGTTTAGGTGGATATTTTAGTTTATTTAATTGTGATTTGGATTAAAAGGTTTGTTTAATTTAAAGTGTGTTTAATTAAAGGCTAAGATAGTTTATTTAATAATAAACATTGATGGGACATAATAGGGTTTTATTTTTGAATTATTTAATTGTTTCGAAATTCTGGAATTTATAATATTATATTATATTCCGAAATTATTAAAATATTATTATTTTAAAAAAACGGAAAAATTATTTTTGACCCCGGTTGCTCAGAATTTCGTGCCGATCGCTGCTGTGTGTTCGGATTTTGAAATTGATCGTTGGATATTATAAATTGAGCGTAGATGACCAAAACATGGATATTATTATTTAATTAATTTTCGGAATAAATTTAATTATTTATTAAAATCCGAAAATTTCGTCGGGACCCTAAACTTTCAGAATTTCGTGTCAATCGCTACTGTATATTTAGAATTTGAATTTGATGATTTATTGTGGCAAATTGAGTGTGAGTGTCGAAATTTATGGAAGAGTTGGTCGTGATTAACCACTTAGTAGAGGTCGTGCCTAGTGGGGCCGTGATTTGCCACCTGATAAAGGTCGCGCTCAATGAGGCCGTGATATGCCACCTATTAGAGGTCGCGCCCAGTGAGGCCATGATATGCCACATATTAGAGGTCGCGTCCGGTGGGGCCGTGATATGCCACCTATTAGAGGTCGCGCCCAGTGGGGCCGTGAATTGCCACCTGATAAAGGTCGCGCCCAGAAAGGCCGTGAATTGCCACCTCATAAAGGTCACGCCGAGTGGGGCCGTGATGCCACTGATTCTAATTCTGCCGAGCGGGGCCGTGATTAAGAGTAATGATTGATTTGCTGAATTGACATGTAATCGGCCAAGTCGATTGATCGATGAGACGATCCAAGTGGTTGAATTGTTACGATGATGTGATTGTGCCATGGTTGTTTGGTTATCATAATTGTATGTGGTTGAATTATATAAATTGTGTTAACTGCGAGATGAAGGCTAATGCGAGGTAAGTCTTCTGTGTGATGTGGCTAGGCCACCCGAGGCGTATTTTCTTTCTAATAGGGGTTTAGGGGGTTGAACTTGCTGAGACATCGTCTCATCCCGGTTGTGGGATTAAAATTTCAGGTCCTTGGTGGACGGAGCGTCCAGATAGCTTTGGTTGGCCTTGAGGAGTTGCAGAGGTGAAGTCATAAGATTGGAGAACGTGTCCGACTTGTAGGTCGTAGGACAATTCCTTTTTAAGAGCCGGTCTTTAGTAGACTTTTGGCCGTAGACCTCTGTTGGTAATTCTGTTGAATTATGAAAGGGATATGTTGTGGTTTTGCTTCCTGCTTTTCTATCCCAAGTTAAAAGTTGCCAGGGGATTTGTTTCGCTTCCGCATGCGTAATAAAATGAATGGGTCGGCGACGTAACCTGGGAACGTCGCATTTGATCGACCGCAATGGGATGTGCGCGCGCTTGGGGTTCGGGGCGTGACACTTTGAGCATACTCGAATATTACCTAGATTTCGTCATCTTTACGATTACTTAAGGAGAAATTTGTCCTCATCGCCATCTTTTTCCATCACTATGCATGGATGGCACCAAGGCAAACTGTCGTCTTGTCAAATTATTTGTACCGACGCCATACATCACTACCTTTCACTAAAGCTAGAGCACAAGAGCTATATCATTTGGCTTTCTTTACCTGTCATGTTCCACCATGACAATGCCAGGACCATCGACGACACCATGGCACTAACTCCAACATGAGTGCAGACGACACCATGGCACTAACTCCGACATGAGTGCACTAGACGCATCTACCGGCCAAAATCCGAACCTAACACGAGACACGAGGACGGCTAACTTGAGATTGATGCAACCTGTGCCTTAATGATCGATCCATTTTAACCAAAAGATGATTCGTCTTAGTATTTGGATAAAACACGGATACGACAACCCCAAATGACATGGATACGACAACATAAACTGAAGCGTCCTCTATGTAACACTCGAGCACTGCTGCTTGTACACAGAAGATCTAAACACTAGCCATCGTGTGAAGGTCGAATCTCGATACTCAAAAACTCGACCTGACTTGTCTTTTTTAAAATAAAAAATCAGATCCAAAGTGGAAAATCGACAAGAGAACTTGGCAATTGAGACTAAAACGGCTACGATTCATGGCAAGGATTTAGAGAAACCGACTCTCTCTCTCTGTGACAGCCATTGACTGCGCCGTCAGACTACCTTTGTGACATCCAGATTTTCGAGTATTAATTTTTATTGGATAATATGGCCGTTTTCGTTCAGTTGAAGCCAGAGATTGTGAAATTGAGAAGCATGAGGGAATTCTTGGATGAGGAAAATAATTAATTTGATAAGTAAGACATCAATTGATTTTGCGAGAGTTAATTGAGAGAAGTTCAAAAAGGGAAATTGGATGCAAAATGTCAGGATAGACCAAGTGCTTTAATTTGGATTTTTCCTTGGTTATCTAGGCGCCAATTTAAAAGAATTTGGGATAAGAATTTCTTAATTGAGGAAATCATTTTCTTTAAAAATTTCTTCCCAATTCTTTCCCTTTTTGGCCAAGCATCCAAGCACCTTTCCTTTTCTTTCTTTCTTTTCTCTCTCTCTCTCTCTCTCTCTCTCTCTCTCTCTCTCTCTCTCTCTCTCTCTCTCCTTTTCCCCCTCGTGCGAAACACCCCCTCCCCACGCCAACTCTCTCTTTCTCTCTCTCCCTTTGACCATTCAACCTTATCTCTTCTCTCTCTTCTTGCCTCCTCCCCCACGTTACCTTCTTCTTCTCCTTCTTCGTTCTTCTTTTTGCGAATGGAACCAGAAGTCGCGCAAGAGCAGCTCGCCGCACGCCACCGGGCCGCCGTCCGCACCACCCGCGCACACCGCGCGCTCCGCCACCCCCCCCCCCCTTCGCGTTTGCTGTCCCCGTCGTGCGCCGTCTAGCTCCCAACCGCCTCTGTTCAGCTCCGTCTTGGCCAGCACCGGCCACGATCCGGCCACCTCCGGCCACCGTGGGCCACCGCTCGGCCTCACCAAGCCACCACCCGCTCTCCCGACCTCTTGCCGCCCCCAACCCTCTCTCTTTCTTGCTGTTTTGCGGCCGAACCAGCAAACCCGCGAGTGGGTTTCCAGCCGGTTCATGGGCCGTTTTGGGCCGTTTCCGGGCCCCGAACCCAAGGCCTGCTTTAGAGTTTGTTGTTCCTCGCATCGCCCCCGTCGGATTGATCCGATTTGCGCACGATTTGGTGAGTAATCTCACTAATCCCGGATTAGTTGGCTAATTATACTTAGGTTGGTTTAGTTTTAATTAATTATGTTTAGGTTGTTAGATTAGAATTAATTAGCAATTATTAGTCAATTGTGATGCAATTTAGATAAATTGATTGCGCAATTAACAAGTAGACGTGGTCTACTATTTATTGGGAGTGTCTCGGGAATTTTCGGACCCCTAATCGGGCTTCAATTTGGCGATTCGGGCCTAAGTGAGATTTTTTTGGGCAAGGGAGATGGTCCGGAACCGGAATATTATGCGGATGACTGTGGTCAAGTGCGTTTATTTAATCGAGCTTTATTTTGAGCGAAATTGAATTTTTAATATTAATTATTTAATTTTCGAAATTAATTAATTATTTATTTATTTCCTGAAAATTCAATTGGGATGGCCCGTGACCGGAAAATAATGCTGATGACCGTGGTGAAGTCCGTTTATTTAATTGGACCTTATTTTGAACTAAACGGAATTTTTAATATTTAATAATTAATTTTCGAAATTAATTATTTATTTATTTATTTTTCGGAAATTAAGTTTGAGATGGCCAACGACCGAAATCTCATGCTAATCGTCGTGGCGCAGTCTGTTTATTTAATTAAGCTTTAAATTGTGCTGAATTGATTTAATTGTGGATAATTACTTTAGAAATGGGATGAATCATCATAAAATGCACGGGGCTTGATGATTAGATATATCACCTCGGAGAATGCACATGGCTCGGTGACGAAGTATGTCGCCTTGGAGAATGCATGTGGCTCGGTGATTAAGTCTGGCATCTAAAAGGACACGTGGGCTCGGAAATTTGATGCATTATTATCGGAGAATGCACGTGGTCCCAATGAGTACATTTGGCATCTAAAAGGACACATGGACTCGGTAATTTGATGCATTACCTCAGAGAATGCCCGTGGTCCCAATGAGTATATTTGGCATCTAAAAGGACACGTGGGCTCGGAGACTTGATGCATCGCCTCGGAGAATGCACGTGGGCTCGCTGATTCAAAATGGCATTTTAAAGGGCATGTCGGCTCGGTAAATTAATGCATTACCTCGGAGAATGCACGTGGCTCGGTAATTGGTTTTATCAATTGAGACTGTATAGCAATAGTTTGAATGACCGGGAAATGGTCAAGCTGATATGTAATCGACTAGGTCGATTGATCATTGATTTGATTTGATGTCATGGATTGATTGACTGATTAGAAATGACCGTGAGTGGTCTTGTTGGCATTTAATCGACTAGGTCGATTTGATCGATGCTTCGATCAGTGATATGATTGCTTGGGTGCCTATTTGAATTGTACTGACTTGCAGGTAGGATATGAGGCCAAGGTACGTCTTTTGCCCTATGCGTGTATAGGTAGCCTATAGTATAATAGTTTACTAATTGGGCTTAGTGGGGTAGAACTCGCTAAGACGTAGTCTCATCCCAGTTTGGGGAAAAACATTTCAGGTCCCCGATGAGAAGCCGAGGAGGAGTCTAAGAAGGAGAATTCGGAGGTGAAACTTAAAGAGAAGGATTTTTGGAAGAAGAAAATAATCTCGAGAGAGGCCTTGAGTATGGCTTGGATGGGCTGAGAGTCTATCTTCTTTTGAGAATTTCTTTTGAAGTGAATAGTTATGAAGTGGTTTGTGTTTTGTATAAAAGTTTGGTTATAAGTTTCAATATGAAAAATATGGCCCTGCTCTTCTATCCCATTGTTTTATTGTCTGGGGATTTATAACTGCTTCCGCATGTGCATAATAATTGGAAGGGTCGGCGATACATTATCCTGGGATATTGCATTTTAAAATCGACCAAGTAGAAGGATGTGTGCGTGCTCGAGGATCGGGGCGTGACATCCAGTTTAAGTGGTATCAGAACAAAGTTGAAGATTGGAGTGATAAGGAGCGTTGACCATGGGATAGTTAGTAGGAAAGGCCTTTAAATTCATGCTGGTGCATGTGTGTGTTAGCTGTATGCTAGAATTGATTGTCGTGTGAGGATCGCTCATCTTCTAATCCAGTGTGGATGTGGAAGACGGGTTTCAGTGTAAAGACTGAACCATGAGCAAGCGGGAGCTGAGAACTCCTAGTAAGAGGACAATGCCCTCTGTGACTCGGGATAATGCATTGACAAAGGTCGGTACCCGAGGTGGTTGTGGCAGAGTGTCGGCTCTGGCCAGCTCGAGTGTAAGAGTACCACTGCAGGTTGGTACTAGTGTAGCAGCGTCGAATGATCCTAAGTTCGATAGGATCGTTCTGATGCAAGTATTTCTTGGGAACTGGATGAGCCAGTAAGCTTAGGATCAAGCCGTTGTCTTTGTCGTTACCACTACCGCCATTAGTGTTGCAACCACCTTTGTTGCTACACCTGTTGAGATCCAAAGTGGGGATATGATCTGGGATCGAGCCATCGCTTCCAAGTCAAGGTACAGATCCAGTTCAGGCAGAAATGGAAATTGGTCAGAGGAAAGACCGAGGTCGAGAGAAAGTATTCTATTTCACCCAATAGGAAGGGCGGCATAGTCAAGTCAGTATTCAGACAAATGGAACATGTTGTTCCGTGGAAGATATGTTACATGGAAGATGGTATGGATCAGTCTCATGTATTTTGAGGACAGGAGGTAGAAGACTCATTAGGTGAGTGCCGAAAGTATGGAAGGAATGCATGGATTAATCCTGTGTTCGAGAATGACTAGAACATGCTTTGATGGTAGTGAGCACGGCCATCAAGAGAGGGACTATCGGTTGGGGTTTAAGAAGAACACCAACACTGTTACTACCGTTAGAATGCCAGCAAGATGGCAAAAGGAACAGGAACGGAACCGACTATGCCAGAGAATGTTGGGATTGCAAGGGTGGAATTTCAGTTGTTTGTTAAGGCTGTAGGAAAAGAACCATTGACTAGAGTTATACTTGATTGGCTGTTGGTGTATGGCTTATTCGTCAAGTATAGAAAGAATTGGTTCTTGAGCATTTTATGGTGATGAATTGTTATGGTAGAGTAACCCAGCTTATTCCAAGAGCATGTAAAAGTACCGAGTTTTACCGAGAGTTGAGAAGGGTCCTTGACTTCTTTGATCTCGTCACTTGAGGTAACCTGGTTGTCAGACAGAAGTCATCGAGATTAGTGGGCAATGATCTTAGATAAGACAGATTGAAGAATTAAAAATTGAGAATTCCTCATTAGTCCAAGAATTCTTGGAAGTGTTGCCAGAAAAGTGGTCAGACCGTTACCATAGAAAGAGATAGAATTACGATCGAGTTAACATCCGGGGAACCATTCTCTAAAAGTTCTTACCGGTTGTTGTTGTTTGAATTGATAGAACCAATGGTGCAGATGTGAGGATTGATGAATGATGAATTCATGCATATCAATGCATCACTTTAGGGATCATCAGTTTTGTGAAAAGAGAAAGAAAGATGGTTCGTTGCAATTATGCATCAACTATAGTCGACCCAATCAAGTGACAATCAAGGATAAGTGTTCATTGTCAAAGATCGACGAATTGGGCGACTTGTTATAAAGAGTGTGGATGTCTTCAAGGATCAACTTGAGGACAGGTTATTGCCAGTTGAGAACCAGGAAGGATGTTATACTAAAGACGGCATTTCGCACTTGATTTTGTCCTTGTGAGAATAATGTAAAGCCATTTGATTTGATGAACGCTCCAGCCGCTGTCATAGATTTGACAAATCGAGTGTTCAAAGAATATCTAGATCAATGGTGATCGTGTGGTGTAGCGACATTATAGGGTGTTCATTAAGTGTTGAGAATCACGAGATGCCCCTAAGAATGGTCGGGTGGTTACAGGTAAAGGAATCTTCATGGACCCAGCCAAGATAGAATTAGTTGTTAATGGACCGAGACCGACATCAATGTTAGAGATCAGAAGTTATGGGGATTGGACAGATTACTACGGAAGCTTTGTGAAAGAATTTTCAGCATCAGTATCATCATGGGCTTGACCTCTTAAGAAAAAAGAGAAATTCATTGGCATAAACAAGTACGAGGATAGTTTTCAGAGCTTCCATAAGATCAGGCTACCACACTTGTGCTAAACTTTTCATTTGGCTCGGAAAGCATGAAATCTTTAGTGATGTGTCTTGCCAAAGACTGGGTATGTATTGATACAACATGAGAAGATTGTTGTATAACCGTCCCGCCAGTTGAGACTCAACAAGTTGAACATGAAACAGTGTCGTGAATCAGAATTTTGGCAGAACTATAATGAAAGAAGTAATTTATGTGTTGAGCCGAGAGTCTTCGATTATACATAGGCTGGCTAAAGTATAAACTTTACTTAAAAAATGTTCGAAATTTGGTTTTCAAATTTGAGGTAGGCTACCTTTTAAATTTTATAGTCGCCCTCAAAATTGAACCAAATGTTCAAGTTAGAATCGGCGCCTAGTTGACAGATAGAGATGTTCAGAAGATCTTATAAGAGAATACTGGCAAGAAAGAATCTGACTTTAAGACTTCTGAGGATGGAAAGTTCGGGTTCCATGAGTGATTGAGTGCACTTGACAGTGTAACACTTAGGAAAAGATCTTGTCAGAAGTTCACTATAGTATCACAGTTTTGACCAGATGGGGCAAGTAATCAGAATTGACGTCAGCTAAATTGGTAGATCGATATGAAGATAGATACCGCCAAGCAGGTTGCAAGTGTCAAAGGTGTCAGTAAGTGGAAGTTCAGTAATGCAAATCCGGAAGATTTTAGCATCACTCGAGAGTCCCAAGTGGAAATGGAAATATATGGCTTACTAAGGATTCAGGGGATTACTGATACCATTTGAGAATAGTGGTTGATCGATAGATGGAGTTGGTTCACTTTGGTATAATACGAATATATCTTGTTTTGAGTGTGTGATCCAGATTTCGGCTCTGATTTCGATTAGATAAATTGGGCATTTCATCGATGCGATTACAGTGTTTTTCTCTGAGTTGGCCACTCATGAGATAACTAGACTAGCTGGGTGAGTTATTAAGGACCTTAAGGCAAATAGACTTGAGAATTCGACTAGGGATTGACTTCTCGACCGTGCTCATCTTTAGAGATCATTGCGGCACAGTATAAAATCGATTTGAAATTAGAGATAGATCGGTTCGATTGAGATGAATGACCGATCGTGGGTGACTCCACAAATTGGAAAATTCTCATCGACCGGTACTAATTTGATGTTTCTATCGTTTTGGTACCCTGTGTCCGTATTTAAATCATTGAGATTTTCACGACAATCGAGAGTCACCAATGGGTCAAGTGGGTTCATTGTGGCTAGAAGAAAATCGACCATGGGTCATTTGTCCTAAAAAGCTCTGAATACTACCCAGTAGCCTAGGTCACACTAAAAGTGTGTCAGAGTGAAATTAACCGCCAATCTAAGTTCAATTTCAGAAATTGAAGATTCTATCATGTCACGGAATGGATATACCGAAGTGTGTGTGCATCAGATAATTCACCGGCATGGAGTGCCGAGGATGGATTATATTTCGAATCTAGATCGGAGATTATAAATTTGGCCAAGTTTTCAGAGAATTCTTTCTTAAGCAGTGTATAGCAGAGGGTACAGAATTTCAGTGGTGAAAAGAAGTGAAGAAAGATTACAGCCAGTCGGCTAATCAATCGGTGTTTGCAGTTGTCAGATCAGTGTCAGAGTAAAGACTGCTAAGAACTGTCAGAAATTTTGAATTGTTGAGGTTCGAAGGTTTACTAGAGAGTCGAGAAAAAGTGATCAGATGTGGATGACAGCGTGTCTTATGTGAGAAGCTCAGTTCAGTTGCTGGTCCAGAAAGAGCAGAGTTTGTGTACCAAGATGATCTCCTTATTCAAAATGATTAGACAACACCACAAGACCGAAGGATTAACGTGGGAAAAAGTGAGACTCGATGAGACGACAATACTCCCACCTTTCGTTTAAGGACTAATAAAGGTTTAAATTTCGAGAACGAAATTTTTATAAGAGAGGAAGAGTTGTAACATCCAGATTTTCGGGTTTTAATTTT
The DNA here is from genome assembly GCA_016097485.1 of Eucalyptus sideroxylon x Eucalyptus melliodora. NCBI lineage: Eukaryota > Viridiplantae > Streptophyta > Magnoliopsida > Myrtales > Myrtaceae > Eucalyptus > Eucalyptus sideroxylon x Eucalyptus melliodora. The sequence goes on from CM027828.1 coordinate 32,566,152, forward strand.
TACTGGAAAATATGGTCGTTTTCGTTATGTTGAAGCCGGAGATTGGGAAATTGAGAAGCATGAGGGAATTCTTGGATGAGGAAAATAATCAATTTGATAAGTGAGACATCAATTGATTTTGCGAGAGTTAATTGAGAGAAGTTCAAAAAGGGAAATTGGATGCAAAATGTCGGGATAGACCAAGTGCTTTAATTTGGATTTTTCCTTAGTTATCTAGGCGCCAATTTAAAAGAATTTGGGATAAGAATTTCTTAATTGAGGAAATCATTTTCTTTAAAAATTTCTTCCCAATTCTTTCCCTTTTTGGCCAAGCATCCAAGCACCTTTTTCTCTCCCCCCCCCTTTTTCCTTTTCTCTCTCTCTCTCTCTCTCTCTCCTTTTCCCCCTCGTGCGAAACACCCCCTCCCCACGCCAACTCTCTCTTTCTCTCTCTCCCTTTGACCATTCAACCTTATCTCTTCTCTCTCTTCTTGCCTCCTCCCCCACGTTACCTTCTTCTTCTCCTTCTTCGTTCTTCTTTTTGCGAACGGAACCGGGAGCAGAAGAAGAAGTCGCGCAAGAGCAGCTCGCCGCACGCCGTCGGGCCGCCGTCTGCACCACCTGTGCACGCCGCGCGCTCCGCCACCCCCTTCGCGTTTGCCGTCCCCGCCGTGCGCCGTCTAGCTCCCAACCGCCCTTCGTTCAGCTCCGTCTTGGCCAGCATCGGCCACAATCCGGCCACCTCCGGCCACCGTGGGCCACCGCTCGGCCTCGCCAAGCCACCACCCGCTCTCCCGACCTCTTGCCGCCCCCAACCCTCTCTCTTTCTTGCTGTTTTGTCGCCGAACCAGCAAACCCACGAGTGGGTTTCCAGCCGGTTCGTGGGCCGTTTTGGGCCGTTTCCGGGCCTCGAACCCGAGGCCCGCTTTGGAGTTTGTTGTTCCTCGCGTCGCCCCCGTCGGATTGATCCGATTTGCGCGCGATTTGGTGAGTAATCTCACTAATCCCGGATTAGTTGGCTAATTATACTTTAGGTTTGTTTAGTTTTAATTAATTATGTTTAGGTTGTTAGATTAGAATTAATTAGCAATTATTAGTCAATTGTGATGCAATTTAGATAAATTGATTGCGCAATTAACAAGTAGACGTGGTCTACTATTTATTGGGAGTGTCTCGGGAATTTTCGGACCCCCAATCGGGCTTCAATTTGGCGATTCGGGCCTAAGTGAGATTTTTGGGCATTTAAATATTAATTTTTGGAATTAAATTAAATAATTATTTATTTTCCGAAAATTCAAGGGAGATGGTCCGGAACCGGAATATTATGCGGATGACTGTGGTCCAGTCCGTTTATTTAATCGAGCTTTATTTTGAGCGAAATTGAATTTTTAATATTAATTATTTAATTTTCGAAATTAATTAATTATTTATTTATTTCCTGAAAATTCAATTGGGATGGCCCGTGACCGGAAAATAATGCTGATGACCGTGGTGAAGTTCGTTTATTTAATTGGACCTTATTTTGAACTAAACGGAATTTTTAATATTTAATAATTAATTTTCGAAATTAATTATTTATTTATTTATTTTTCGGAAATTAAGTTTGAGATGGCCGACGACCGAAATCTCGTGCTGATCATCGTGGCACAGTCCGTTTATTTAATTAAGCTTTAAATTGTGCTGAATTGATTTAATTGTGGATAATTACTTTAGAAATGGGATGAATCATCATGAAATGCACGGGGCTTGATGATTAGATTTATCACCTCGGAGAATGCACATGGCTCGGTGACGAAGTATGTCACCTTGGAGAATGCATGTGGCTCGGTGATTAAGTCTGACATCTAAAAGGACACATGGTTTCGGTAATTTGATGCATTACCTCGGAGAATGTCGCACGCAGGGGTTGTTCAAATCAATCAGAGAGAACCTTTGGAATGAGTTATCACCTTCTTCCTGGGCTAGCACTTACTTGGCTTCTTCTGTGGTTTTGCAGCAACTTGTGATTGTAGACCTCCATGAAAATTTCTTCATAGCCATTTGGCAAAAAAAGTTTCCGACTGACTTGATCCACAAACTTCAAAGCTTGCACATCTTGAACGTGGACACAAAGCACCTAGACTTCAAGTTTCTTGGCGTTCAAAAGGGTGCCAAATCAAGTGAGGAATGGCTATGTAACAGAACTTCAAAGGAGATCTTTTTTCCTGTGACTGGACTATTGTATTTTTTGTCCTATACTAGTATGAATCACAATGAAGAAAGCGTTCACTTGTACCAGTGATTACTGGAAATGCGAAAAACCGGTGGAGACTGCCTGTCCGAAAACTTGAAAACGACAAATTTATCTTAAATTCGTACGGTTTTACATGTCAATGATCTATTTCACATTAACTATAATGGTAAGTTTTGCAAGATCCACAACAAGAAATTAAACCGAACTAATTTTTTTTCCTCAGTTTTCAATATTTGCAGCAAGCATCAAACAATTCGTTGCTATAAAAACTAGTGTGCATGACCAATAATCATAGCCACAATCGAATAATTATTCATCATTGAATAAAAAGGCGTCTCAATTGCCACAAAGGGTTGAACCTGTACGACAAATGAAAACACTCTTTTTCAGAGTACAACCAAAAAGAACAAGCAGCCGAGATTCTACATCTTGGAATCCAAAGATATGCCGACTAGGAATCCTATTTTCAAAATATGAAGGAATTCTTCAACCACAGAGAGATTCAAATTAGTCTTGTTACGTCATTCTGGATTGCATGCGCATCTGCCTCCTGTCAGTCTAAAGTAGCCTCCAAGGTCTTAATAGCTGCAACCAATTTTGAAAGATCACCACAAAGCAAAAGAGATTTGACAACACAATATCGAGCTAGACAGCATCAAATGGAAATACGGAGCGCATAAACACACAGAGACCAGAAGATGAAGAAAGATTGGGGTTTGTGGAGAAGCGAGACACAATCAAAGAAAGAATCGAGCTAGACAGCATCAGATTCAGATAAGTGAGTCCCTCATCGTTGCAACTCGTAATCAGATGTTATCTGTCTTTTTTTCGATGAGTAAGATTTTGTTCAGAAAAAAACACAACAGAAAGGGAGTAATCCTGTTACAAGATAAAAGTACACAAGCTCAGGCATTAGGAAGCACAACGAACTCTTAACAACGAACTCTTTGCCCATACTAGGCAAAGAGAGTCAATTGGCATAAACCCTAAAGCCCCAAATCGGTTCCAGTGGATGAACAGAGAGAGACACAGGCAGATGGTGTCGTTTCCGCAACTTCAGCCACACTCAGATAATTTCGCAACCAAAATAGTGTGGAATTCATGTCACCACCTTGTGACCTTCATTATCCATTTAAGCCACTGTGTAAGATTTTTAATGGGTTCATTGACCAGACTGTCACGGATGGTAAATGTGTCATACAAATATAGATATGGTATTTTTGGTGAAAAAAAAAAAACAGAGATATATTTTGGGATTTTTGTGGCTTGTTCCCTAAAAAATATTTGGTCTATGCTGCGACATTCAACTTATTTGTGCCATCAACACATGCAAGTAAGGTTTCCTTTTTAAGTTATAAAAGTCACCTAAATGCTTATAGGGTATGGTGTGCTCTAAGTAAGTAAAATATGATGGCAAATACCCTCCTCAAGGGGAAAAAAATTGTAGCGTAAGAATTTGGGAAGAGCTCATAAACATTGGGAAAACGATTGTACCTCAAATGCTTTAGGCAATAAAGGAAAAAACTCATAGGTTCTTCGAGTCCGTGTTGTTCCCACATCATTTTCCCAAAAGTCCTAGCCAAATTGTACCCACAATCCTTACTTATCTTCCATTCTAGCAGATCTTCTAAAAGTGCACGCTCAGAAATATCCTCTATCGATGAACCAAACACATATAGTTCCGATAGGTTCTTCAAATATGAGATATCAAGTGTGGTCAGCAACGGGCATATTCCAATATGAAGTTTTGTGACAGTCGAGGGAATTTGCGAAATGCGTTCCAGAGCACCGCAATTGAAAAGCTGAAGAGTCTTCAAGTAAGGAAGTGTACCTAACTCAGGAGATAGGTTACTAATGTTTGGGTGACCCAACGTCAAGACTTCCAGTTTGGATAATTTCCCAATCCACCGAGGCATGGGAACCTGCACCAACTCAGATTGGCTAGAGAACGCAGGCTCTATGATGATGAACAACAGTAGCTTCAGATTGATCAAGTTGGAAAGATCATGATCGACTGTTAGTGCATTAAATACGATTGCCAGAGAAGTTAAGCTTTCTGGAAGCTTTGGCAGGGCTGGTACAACTGATTCTGGTAACAAGAATAACTTCAATGCTTTTAGATTCTCCAGATTTTCCATAGAGTCAGGTAACACAATGAGTTTTGAATTGGATAGATCTAACTCAGTCAATGATCGTAATTCCTTAATGGAGTCGGGTAGATGAGTAATGTGCGTGTATTTCAATGAAAGCTTCAACAGCGAAGTTAGACAATTGAGTGAGTCCCTTGCTTTTGATGACGGTGAAATATGAACATGGGGACTCTCCATGTTCTCGACACCCCACCAATCAGGAAGTCTTTTTATAGAAGTTCCATCAAGGAGAAGTTCTGTCAGAGCAGGCAATGTACCCAGCTCTTTTGGCAAATGGTAGAGACTATAACAAAAATTCAAGTTCAAGTACTCCAAGTGCTTCAATTGGCCAATTGACGAGTCAATTTCAGCCAATTTACGACAATCTTCAATAATCAATCTCTCCAATGTCAGGAGTCCAGAGAAATCAGGAGTCTTGGACAAACGCTTACATCTTGAAAGGTTAAGAACTTTTAATTTCTTGGCTCTCTGTAATGCCAACAAAACAAACGTCAATAAATCTGTTAAATCAAGAGAATGTCCACACTCATAAAGAAGACTTCTCTAGAGCTAAGGGTACCTTAATATGTCTCCATCCGTCCCAATCATGAGTTAATTTACTTCCTGAAAAATCAAGAATGACCAGATTACTCAATGAAAACTTGCTCAACTTAAGTATCCGCCGAGGAAAATTATGCCAAGAGAGCCATCTTAAATTGGGAAGGAGTTGGTTCTTGCTCAGTGAAAAATCCATACGCGAAGTGATGAAGGGCATGTTATGCCAAAAAAGTGTAGCTTGGGAGAAAAAACGGTCAACTCTCTCATAAGAGAGGAGTTCACTATCCACCTGAAGGAACCTTAAATTTGGCAGCGCTGCAAATCCTTCAAGAGTGAAACAATACTGTGACCAATCCTCAAATTCCAAACAGACGGCTTCGAGCTTTGCATTTCTCTAAATGAGCAAACAAAAAAATTTATTAAAAGAAGGATGCAGTTAGATAATTAAGAGAACAATCTAGGTCATCTTTGAATTTGAGGTATAGCTCATATTTATCTAAAGATACTTGAGTTCACTCTCATCATTCTTATAGACCAATTTGGAGAGGATCGACATAGGTTTTGAAATTTGAAAATTAACAATTTAAGAAATGTTCTATAATGTGTGGAAATTTTTACATTATATATGTGGAGTTAATTGTGATTGTTGTCATTGAGGGGGAAAGTGCCCTTGACTACAAAGGAATTCTCGTGCACAAAGGAATTTAGATCCAGGATCTACCTTCTCTCTCAGTAGCATCTCTAATGCGTCATTGTGATTCCACAACCTACTTTGCTTATCTAATTCGCCCCCACTTTCTTGAGAAACAATTTCTCTACTGAGATCTTTGAGTTGATCATGTATCCACAACTTATTATCTTCTCCAATTTTAATCAATGACATCAACCGAAGAACTTCAAGACCTTGTATTGGGCATAAACCACAATCTCTCCACATATATATCACCGTATTCTTATCACATCCATTGAAAAAACAAGCTATATCAAGAAATATTTGTCTCTGACAGGAATCTAATTCTTCATAACTTATCATCAACTTACTTCCAATCCCCTCAATGTGACCTTTTTTCCACTTCACCAAGTAATCATCCCATATTTCTTTTTTTTGTCCACATATTGATAAAGTCGAACCCATAACCTCTAGAATCAAAGGAAGACCTTCAGCTATCTTCACAATTTCTCTAGATTGTTCCATCTTCTCAATTGGAGGGTGATCACTTCTAAAAACATGCATGCTAAAAAGCTGAAGGGATCTTTTGGAATCCAAACCACCAACTAAATAAGTCAATTTCACTCCGAATTCACGTAGGACATTCACTTTTCTAGTTGTTATAAGTATCCGACTTATTTCATCCCTTTAACCCTCCAACCTCACTGAGAGCAGCTCTCCACTTGCGGAAGCTCTCATCGTCCACTCGCTTCTTGTTTTCATGCACGAGCAAAGCCTCACCGTAACCTCTGGTTTGGTATCTAACCTCAGATGGTTCAACATAATAGAAAATGGGCATGATTACCTGTCCCTTCCTTTTCCAACACTCGACCATCTGCGCCAACTCCTTCAGACACCACTTACTAGAAGCATAATTTTTAGAAAAGATGGGTATGGAGATCTTCGACTGCTCAATGGCTCCAAGTATATTCAGGCCGATCTCCTCACCTACACGGAGATCTCCGTCGTCTCTGTACGTATGGACTCCTGCATCTGTGAGACGGGTATAGAGATGATCCGTGAAGGCCATGCGCGTGTCTGGTCCTCTAAAGCTCAAGAAAACTTCATAGTCGCACCCTTCCATCTTGACCAGTCGCAGAGAAAATGAAGCACCAAAGTCGCCCTGCTTCAGCAATAGTAGATTTCTGAGCTCTATGAAGCCAAACGATATGGGACAAGTAAAAATGTTACCGCAAACTGAAACGGGTTCGAACGATTATGATTTATCTCGTCGATTTCAACACCAAGTTTCTCAGGATAGCCAACATCAAGGAAGCAAGTTTCAGAGAACTTTGCCTGTGTCTTGAAAGGCTGAGCAAAAAGCAAATTCTATCTGACTTTTCTCGTCAACACGGGACACATGGTCAACTTTTCTCGACATGTTTCAACACGCGTGTCTAGAAAACGATGGAGGGTGAAGGTGAGGGTGAGGGAGTAGAGATGAGGCTGTGAGCGATGGCGAACCCGCGACGGCGAGAAATGGCGAGACAAGGAGCAGAGACTGAGGTGAGGGCCGTCACTGTGATGTTGCGATGGATCGACGACGAGGCTATAGCTGCGAGAGAGGAAGGGCTAGAGGCGAGGTGGTGAGCGGTTATGACAAGGACCGAAAGCAAGTAGAGATCCAGAGGAAGAGGAGAGGAAGGGGATCGTGCGGCAAGGAGGAGGAGAAGGAGGGCGCTGGCTAAGGTTTTTGAGAAGGAAACTCAAAAAAATTGAAAAAAGGGGGGATTGATGGACTTGGCGTGATTTTTCATTTTAGTGGGAGGGGGAAGTGACAACCTCTCTGGTGGTGGGGGGAGGGAAAGAAAAGAGAAATAAATTATTTGGGTTGGGGTGGGTGGGTGGGTGGGTGGGTGGAAAGAGACGAGGGAAAAAAGGGAGTAGGGAAAGAAAGGAGAAATAAATTATTTGGGTGAGTGGAGGTGACTTTTTTTTAATCGGAAAAACAAATAAATGAGATTAAAAAGTCATTTAAAATAATAAAATACTGAGACGAGGAAAAAGGGGAGTAGGGAAAGAAAGGAGAAATAATTATTTGGATGGGTGGAGGGGACTTTTTTTAATCGGAAAAATAAACAAATGAGATTAAAAAGTAATTTAAAAAAAATACTTAGATGAGGAAAAAAAGGGAGTAGGGAAAGAAAGGAGAAATAAATTATTTGGGTGGGCGGAGGGGACTTTTTTTTTAAATGGAAAAATAAATAAATGAGATTAAAAATTAATTTTAAAAAAATAAAAATACTAAATGTTGAATAATGATAAATTTTGGTCATTGTAGAAGATTATGAATTTATTTAAATAAGTTGATTCTAATTTCTTGTTAGTCATTAGTTTCATCAATAACTTTTGTCAATTTATTAATATTATTAGTGTATTCATTGTAGGCTTTTTTTAAAATTATTTAATTATTTATAAATTTGAATTAAATTAATTAAAAATAAAAATATTCATTTAATATACAACGTGTTCCAACATGTCGAAATTTTCTATTTTTGAAAAATGATGTTTCGACGTGTCATATCTCATGTTTATGTCGCGTGTCGGTGCTATTTAAGTAGTGACGAGTGCTCTAAAATTTTTATTTCATTCTAGTAATTTTTTGTAATGATGAATATCCCAACATTATTAAATTATTCCAAAAACTCAGTCATAATAATTTTCAATTCGAAAATTCAAAGATCACATAAAGTTCGGACGTGAGCGTGTCACGTCATGGAAATTCCCCACGAGCTTTACCCACTTTTTCGACTCATCTCATCCATCTCAAGTAAGCAAGATCCAGGAAGCTTCGCAATTGTCTAGAGAGGCGGAAAGCCTTCCTATTGACGTAGCAAAGAAGCAGTCAGCAAAAAAGAGCCACTAGCCTGTATAACCTGGCAGGCGGAAAGAAAGAAACGAGAAGAAGACGAGTCGGCTGACAAGCCGAGGTCCCAATTGGGGAACCCCAATGCGAAGGTTCCTCATGAAGAACCAGTTCAATTGAATTTTAGCTCTGGTCAAAAGTCAATAAATTTGAATGTTCTTCATGATCCAGAAACTAGGCAAAGTCTTGTGTATACTATTTTCGTTAACATGCTAAAGGAATTCTGCTGAATGCTTTGATTCTATATAGATAAAAATGTATGTCTGATCGCTTGTAAAGATAGAGGACCAGTTACTGAGCTAATGAGCCCATTCATGTACAATATACTGTTTTTTTTTTTTTTTTCAGATTTAATGAAAACAGCTAGGAAGAAATAGTGAACTGAAATTATCTGATGTCTGGTTATATCCTTAGCATACTTGAAAACACTCCAGATTTCTATGTCTCTAAGATTATTCAAGGCAAAGATTTATCGATGTTATTCATGTCCCACATCAAAACTTTGGATGCACTTTCTTATTTTGGAGACCAGAAATTATCTTGGAGATATTCGATAAATAATGCTCCAAATTTCAACCAAATGATCCGACTGACATGTCCAATTCACTTACCTAGCATGCATTTGAAAGTACGCATATGCAAATAGCGCATTGCCACGCGTCCGATTCGATTCAAGGGCGTGACGATTTAGTTATTTAGTCATAAGCCTACCAAAGTAGCCAATCCTTCGTCATCAAAGCACCATTCACATCAGAACACAGTTTCTCCCTACATCAGGTTTCTTTTTTACCATCACAGTTTCGAAAGGGCATGCGAAACAAATATCATCTTTCCTCAAGCATGTTTGATACTTCCTCACAGCCGCACAAGTGAAAAAATCTGCAGCTTCATTTCACTCCCATAATCTCGATTGCTGTCAAAGCCAAACCAACAATATATGTGTTATTCAAACTACTTTTGTAACTGTGATAATTTGGCTGCTGCAATCCCAGTTGGGAGATCATCGTTGGCAACTCTTTTCTTCCTCAATCCTCGGTCTATATTTTGATATCCGGCACATAAATTCAGAGACCGATTGTGGTACACTCTACTTTGCTAATCCAAGTAAGAGCAAATGTTCCAGCAATTCTGTCTCGACAAGGGACTTACTCTCGTGGGTCTAAGATGAACCATAACAAATTCAGCTATTTTTAGCAAAAATCATGCGATCACTCATTCTCAAGAAACTATCAGAAAAAAAATCATTAGAAATGGGTAAACGGAAGTGAGAAGCTAGCTTATGTTAAATAGAATTGTCAAGTAACATCTAGAAGAAAAAATGTATAAGTTACACCCCCTATGTGAAACACACCGCGCAAAAAGTGCATATATAGTACACGAAGTTCTCAATTGCCCTAAAAACTACACCCTTTCCTGTGGAAACTATTCTAAGCTTTTGTTTTTCACGTAAACAAAAGGCAGAATGCTTCAAAACTGAAAGATCATTCACGAGAATATGACTTCACAACTGGAGAGAGCCACATCACATGCAGGAATCCACATCTGTAAAACAAACTGAGTGAGCATTCACCCTGGAAGAAAGCCGCCAAAACAATTCATATCGTGCAACTATCGATGCAATGCTTGCACAGAGTGCCAATTCTCATCTATGACCATGTGAACATACAACTAACCAATGCATTTACAACCACATTCGACCAAATAAACCACTCGTGCTATATTTGGAAATTCAGCAATTTGTCAGTTATACCTCATGCTGCTGATGAAGAAAGAACCAAATGCCTCTCCATACTCTACTTCTCAGGATGTCCGCGTTTAGCTTTACGGCGCGCATGATTCTTATGAGCATTTCGTGCAGGTTTCTTGGCTTTTGTGCTGCGGCAATTATACAAATGGAAGCTCAATCAAAGTGTAAAAAACTAAACAACACTTCATCTTCCAACTACAAATAGTCAACAACCAAATAAAGCAATTAAGCAACCTTGTACAGGATAAATAGATGGTATGAAGCTCACCCAAACAAGGCAGAGAGAAACTTCGAGAGAATAATGATTGGCAGAGCCAACAGAGCAGATGCCTAAGCACAATTTTTTTAAGAAAATTGTTAGAAAGGGAACTCAGTATAACAATAAAAATTTGATGACGATGATAAAGAGAGCAACAACTCTATGAGAACATACCGCAAACCACACAAACTCCTTAGTTGCAAGAGGTCTTGTCAACTCATCCTTTTTCAAGGTCTCTCTAATACGGCCTTGTACCTAACAAGAAATTAGAACTAGTCATAATTTGTGAGGATAGCACATATTATACAACATAGAAAAACCAGATGCCATTGTTCAAGCAGAAGATAAAAATAAAAAATAAAATTGATCAATACAATCAAAGTCGAGGTAGGCTGAAAACTCCTGTTCTAACAAAGACAAAACCAACTCATCCAAAGAGGCTTCATCTAGAGGAATGGGAGGCAACATTCAGGATTAAAGAAGCAGATAATATCTCACAACTGGACAACTCAATCAAGAATAGCCAAAAATTTAAAGAGTTCGACAGTAAACACTCCAACCAAGTATAGAATACCATATCAAGATCATGACCATACAGGAGTCTAGAATGTCGTCTCTGCACATCAGTACATACACCAGTACCTGATGATGATAACTTGAAGCAGACTTTAAGAACTTCCCGTAGACACGAACTACTTCCTTTGTGTAGGGCTTCAAGGTCAACCTTAGTTTATCAACATGAGGTTTTGTCACGGTAACAATGTTATCGATATGCGGCTTGCTGAACTTCTTGACTTCCTGCAGAACAGGACCATAGCCTTAACATAGATGTTCAGAGGAGATGAAGAGACAAGGGATCTCATATCTTATCCACCTGGTAGTAGGGATCGACAACTTCCTGAACCTTAATCAAGTGTGGAGTGAGAGCACTCTTGGATGACTCATAAACCTCAAGGGTTTTTGTAGTCAGAGAATGCACATGCGGCTCAAGAGATGTTTTTACTGTCAAGCAGTGCTCCTTCAATGCTGGAATCCACTCCTTGAGAGAAAAAAGGAATAACTATAATTTTAGACCATAGCAATAATATTAAGCATGTATAATAAGTAGATGATCCACCATACTCATTTAACTTTCAAGCATAGCTAGATCAGTGATCAGATCGACACAGCATCAACATTTCTACGAAAAATATAGCTTACCTTCTTCATCATCTCTATGTGAGGTTCAGCCCACTTTGCAGCTTGAGATTTCTTCTCCAAGGTCTAGCACGGTTTAGAAAGTAACACAGTTAAAGCAGCAGAAGACAATAAAGTCAGAATGTCTGCTTGAAAGAGTGCTTGAGATTTCTTCTCCAAGGTCTAGCACAGTTTAGAAAGTAACACAGTTAAAGCAGCAGAAGAGACAATAAAGTCGGAATGTCTGCTTGAAAGAGTGCCATGAACCGTGGATGACCCTTTCCATTTACAATACTCACAACTTGGCAATAGTAAACAGTACCTTCTGAGTAATAGTATTCATCGCAGGTTTTCCATATTCTCTCCAGTGCAACTCAGCGAAGGACTGCAATGAATGATCATCACATCACAATAACAGCTTTTACGAACAAAGATAGCACAAGAAGAACTACCTGAAATTGCATAAGATGTGTAGCCAACCAATGTGGGAGCCATGCACCATGAACCTGAGATAAAATAAAAAGCATCAGCTTCTAGAGAAGATGGAAAGACTAACATGATGCGGAAAAACATTGATCGTATCATACAATCATTTGCTTGTGCAATTTAGCACAAGATGTTTCTTGAATCTTCAAAATCATGTTTCCAAGAATAACCAAGTACCATCTATTACATAGGCTCTTAGGCACATCATATAATGTGAACAGCAGTGAGAGATTGTGATTGGGAATCTTTTTCAAAGTAAATCAATTTCATATTATCTTTTCCTAGTCTCTTTTTCAGAGTAAAATGACTTTGAATATCATCTTTTCCTAGTCTGTTATAGAAATATTTTTCAATGACAAAAATTTTCAGACAAGCAAGAGAAATCACCATTGTGCTACTTAGTAATGGAGATTTTTTGAAAACAATCTTGATCTTGAAAGGAGTATCTAAAAGGGGTCTGTCAATAACAAAAACACTGCCTTCTATTTCTGAATACAGAAGATACTGTTTTAAGAGTTAGTAACAGTTCAGGTCTTGTACCTCTGTTAGCTCCTTATGCTTTGAAGCAGCTTCAACCTTTGCCTTCAATAGTTCCTCCTGATCAGCCAAAAAGGATATCACAGGAGGGTCATCCCAGAGTTTCAATTACATAAAACGGGGCATGCAGATATACATACCTCAGCCACTTTAAGAGCTCGTTCAGTTTTACGTATCTTTGACTTCTGCTCATCATTGATCTTTTGGAGCTGGCAAGGAAATTTATAAACTGATGTTAGCACACACCTACCAAACAGCATGAAGCTTGACTTTGCCAGCATTGCAGAGCAACAACTCATTCTATATCTAGATATGCACAAAAGTATGCTTGAATACATCTTTCCAATTCATGGATGAAATCAACTGTATAGTTTGTATGACACCTAAAATCAAAACAAACACTTCAAGAGATTGTCTTATGTCAAGTAACCAAAGAAGCATGATATGAATCTTAGTGCTGATCAGTTTCAAGCAGCCAAGCAGCATTGATTCAGACACCAAAGACTCAACTCACACACATAAATTGCAGTTCGACTAAATCCAACTTCCAGTGCAATGTTTGAAGGAAAATCAATTTTGTCACATCTATAAATGCATCACTTTTGGAGAGTCCCCATAAAATCGAAAAAAAAGCAAATGGTACACAGCTCATGTCACAATGTTCAATACATCATTGAGATGCTTTCATATTTTTAAGTGGGAAATGCAGCAAGTGGTTGCCTGACATTATGACCACAAGCAGTATCACCTGTTTACTTCTTTTTGTTAATCATTAGCTATTCTCATATAAACAAATCTAATGTTCATAAATTCTACAATGAATTATAACCATATTTGTTGTGTACATTTTTTTCCACCTTCTAAAAATGCATGCTAATTATGAAAACCATATAATTCTAAATGGCTCAAAAGGTAAATCACCTTTGGAAGGACAATTTTCTGTCCATTTTTCTATGAGTCTATTATCTAATATGTGCAATTGGAAAAGCATCAAAGCAAGTAAGTTTGGTGAGATAGTGGTTTCAATAACCACCCTAAATAACCTATGGGTACATAAGAAATGTCTGGAATCGATTCTTTTTAATGAATAGATCCGATCGCAACTTTGAATATGGAATTCAAAGGGATCAAATAGGAAATGATACTTTGAATCATAGAACGATAATGAAATATACGATCAACCAACATTTATCGAAAAAAAGAGTAAGAAGAATGGAGGTTATGCACAATGCCTAAGCCAAATGGACAAACTGTTTCCATGACTCTAAAATAAACAGAATAAAGTAACAGTATCATCCTTTGCTAATCCATCTTCACTTTAGAAAACGAAGAAGTATAAGTACCAACTAAAAACCTTACAAAACGCCAAATGCACGTATGCAATGCACATTTCTAGTCTTTTCTTCAACATAAGAGATTAATTTTATAGTCTAACAATCATGCAGTGTACCTAAAAGGTATATGTTATAAATTATTATAGAAATAGTCTACAATAAAGAGATCAACATGTTATATAAAAAGATAATTTTGACATTAATCACGCAAAGCGCATTGACAGAGCCAAATTAACTAAGATTATATCCATATATGGGAATATCTCCAAATAGGAATGTTTCAACCCGTGCATTCCATGGGTGTTTCACTCATTTCTTTAGAAGTTTGACAAAAGTGCTGTGTGTGAATCAGCACTTCAGCATCACATCCAGGAAAGCTACACTAGAAAAACTAAATTATCCTAAACACGGTTTTTACATGATAATGAAGTTGTAAATTTATGAAGACGCTATATTAAGGTGGCCACTGGCAGGGGAAAAATGTGAATCCTTCCAATAAGACTAGCTAGAACGATGGGTTAACTGTGATGTTTCATGTCCAGCAAACACAGATAGTGAAAAACCCGTGACATCATCTGTCAGGAGCTTTCCATGAGGCATCCATAGACGGTTCTATTCATTACAGTAGTGAAGTTAATTATAAGCTGTATTCCAGACCACCATACCAACACAAGATTTATCTCACATACATGTTGCTCCAACAAACCAGAGACAAGCATCAATTAAGAACAAACGAAATGTAAAGTGCGACAAGGAACAACAGACATAGAATAAAAGAAGAGAACCACAACAGCATGAGACTTTGTTGGGAATCCCATCACTGGAAACTTACATTTTCCAGTTTTGCATTTAGTTCATTCATCCTCTTCTCAACTTTACTCTCACGGGACTCCAAAACTTCCTTTTCCTTCAGCTGCGATTGTACATCTGTTTTAAGCTTGTCCACCTGCATAAATAAGCATTCCAGCATTATTTCACAAAACATCTGAACTTCTAGAGTTTCCATATCTTTGGTCCATTTCCAACCTGTTTCTCCAATTCAGTGGCCCGAGCATGAGCCTTCTCTATCTCAGCTGCAGCATCTAGTTTCCCCTTTTTCTACGAAGCAGAAAACCAATATCGTCAAAGCAAATTCCAAGACTTAAAACAAAAGCAACATCAAAACAACAGAAGATCGCGTGAGAAATACCTGCAGAGACGACACCTCACTCTGTAACGATGCAACTTTATCCAATTTCTCCTTAATGATCTTTTCCTTTTCTGCTAAGACCTTGTCCTTGGTTTGCAGCTCTCTAGTTTTCTCATTAAGAAAGGAATCTTCACATCAATAAACAGATGTAAGAGGGGTTAGACATTAAGCAAATCACATAGCGGTCATTGCAAGACAATCTCATGCACAAAAAGCAGATTCAAAAAAAGCCAAACTTTTCCACGTCCTAAGGAAGTCAGTAGCCATTCCACAAGAATGATTACGAAGCACTTCGACACAAATCGAATCCGCCCAAACTCCGCAAACGCACACCACATTGTACGGATGCCAATCCCTTTCCTTTCACTACAAGATTCGACGAGCCCAAAGCACGAACTTCACTGACTAACATAACTCCAGCGTGCCGAGCTGCATTACACGAATCCGACCGAACGAACATCCGCACTCACTAAGTAACAAAACTAGAGAATCCCGATCTAACCACAGGAAAAAGCGAAAGAACCAGAACCGCATCGCCATCGGAGGCGACGAGCGACGAGCGGACTCACCGAGGACCTGGATCTTGGACCTGAGCTGCTCAACCTCGGCCTTCAGTGCCGACGATTCGGCGGCGCCGACCGCCGCCGCCTCCGCCGCCGCGGCCTTGGCGCCGCCGTCGTCGTCAGCCCTAATCGACGGAACCCAGATCAGAGCGAAGACGAGGACGAAGCCGAGGGCGGCGCCGATCGGGAGCTTTGATGCCGCCATGGAGATTTGCCCCAGCACCACCGCGACGGCTGCGCGAACTCCCTCCCAAAGACGACGGAGCGGTTCTTCTCTATCGCCTTCGATGAAAATAAGGAGCAGGAGCAACCTCGAACGGGAAGGGAATCGAGAGCCGGAGCCGGGGGCACGAGGGGGAGCTCGTATTTAATCCGGAATCGAATCCGTTTTCCGGCCAATAAATTAATGTTTTGTTTTGCGAGAAATTTAATTTAAAGAGCGGTCCGCCACGGGGGTAGGTGACGGAGAGCCACCAAATTAAAGCGAGCGTAGCTTGGTCTTGACGAGGGAAAAAGTTATTAAAAATAAATTTAAATTATGACTATGAGGACACGTTTACCTAAAAAAAAAATTGTATAGCATTAAAAATTTTAAATTCGACACATTTGTCTTTAATTTTTACTTGTTATATAAAAGAACTTATGTAACATAATTACTTTCCATCAAAATTCTAGATTTTGTTAGATGATTCTTCAACCAAAATAATTTCATTTTTATTTCTTACTTTTTGCTTCATGGTGTTCATGTAGACAGATTTTTAATGGTTTATAAATACAAGTTTGGAACTTTTTGTATCACTAGAAAAACATTAGGATAAATGCATTTTTAAGGTTTTTGGTGACTTTTTGCTCTTTTGACAATTAAAAAGGCATAATTTTTTCTAATCAAAAAGGCAATGGAAATTAAAAAAAAGATATTTTTCATGGGATTTTATTATTCAGATTTCGGGATCCCACCACCGTGGGCCCTGGGGAGGTCAATTTTGCAGGCCAAGAAAAAAAGGGGGGGGAAAATCGGGAAAGCCCAAAAACGACGCCGTATTCGGAACATCGTGCGAGATCTTTTCGGGGACGTCGGGGTTGGGACTTTTAAACTGGGAGCCAGCCACGTGCGGAAAGGCGGTAGCTGCGTTCGTACGCAGCAAAGCTATATCGGTGCGAATTCTCCGCCGTCGGATCAGATGGAATCGACGTCGAACGTCTGACGAAGCGGGGGGCGCTCCTCCACCGTCGGATCCAAGAACAGATTTCGCCGGTCCGGAAGGAAATTCGTCACGCGAAGCCACGTCTGCTCGGGAAAAAACACTTTTCGAAGTCGCTTTCCTTTTACCTTTAAAAATCGCAAGTAGATTTGCGAACGGCTCGTGTTGCGCTACCCTCTGCCACAAGGTATCTCATAACGAGAGACTTTCTGGCTCAATAGTAACTTGATCGGGTTAGGGTGACGGGCTCACCAATTTTGCCAATCTCGGACTTTTGAATATGAGGTGATATTGCGGAATAATTATAGTCCAAATCGAGCATTCCATAAAGGGGGCGAGACCGTCATGATAATGCACCTTTTTATAGATACAAAAAGATGTCACTTTGACTGTGTTCATGTCTTTCGGCTTTTTCTCTCGTCAACTATTGTTTTTCCCAACCTTCCAAGTTGTTTTCCTTGACCCAAAAAAAAAAAATGGTTTCCAAATAATTCGTCCTTTTTAAAATACAAAAGAAAAATTTATACTGTCAAGCCTTAATATAGGCGTCGTGATATTATAGGTTATGATTAACCTAGAATGATGCATATAAAAGGTTCTATTTATTCTAGAGTTAACACAATACAAAATCTTAAACTAATATATCTATGATAAATTTACTTTAAATTAATTTTTTAACCACTCAAAATCCCAAACCGGTACACATATGGGTCCATGACAAATTATTTTCCATTACTGTCAAATTACTAAAATAAATGACACCTAACTATTGGCAAGTATACAACTTTAGGATTTTATCCTCTGTTTGTTATAAATATTCCAGTATATGGGTTTTCGTAGTATTAATCCAATTTCAAATAAATTTATCACAAATATATCAGTTTGGAGTTTTATTGTAGTTGATAAATTAGTTAATAGTAAATTTGTCACAACAATACCAATTTAAAGTTTTTTTAATCATAAAATCAATTTGAAATAAATTTGTCACAAACATATCAACTTGAGGTTTTTCGTGCTATTAATCTTTTTTTTTAAACATAACTTATAAAAGGGTGGACATGCACGCCAAAGGGATATTAAAACATCAAATTCAAAAGTTTAAATTATTAGATGAAGAAAGATTACACGTGTGTAAAAACTCACCGCTTCCTAAGATAGGACGGTTATGCGTATTCCTTCTTCGCTTTTGCCGCCGATGTAAAAGATGAGCAGAGTGAACCTCCAGCGGAAGAAGATGAAGCCAAAAAGGAGGCATATTTTTAAGTAATTTTATTTTCTGGAATTAAATTTAAAGGTCGGTCCACAAGGTGGGTAGGTGATGGAGAGCCACCAAATAAAGAAAGAAAGATCGCATGGGTTCGTTTGACAATTTAAAGAAAGAGAGGTCGAATCTTAATTCATATTTTTAAGTAATTTTAGATCGAATCTAATTCATATTTTTAAGTAATTTTATTTTCCGGAATTAAATTTAATGGTCGGTCCACGAGGTGGGTAGGTGATGGAGAGCCACCAAATAAAGAGAGAGAGAGAGATGGCATGGGTTCGTTTGACAATTTAAAAAGATATTAAATATTTCCGGGAAGAAAAAGGGAAAAGATAATTAAAAAAGGACACCTTTTAATGGATTTGGATTCAGATTTCAGATCCCACCGTGAGGAAGTCAAATTTTGCAGGAATTAAGAAGGAGGAAAAAATGAAAAAAAAAAAGAAGGTGAAAACGACGGCGTCGCGCATGTCGTATTTGGAATGTCGTCCGAGATCTTTTTGTGGACGTCCAGTTAAGGATTTTCAGTAGAATCGGGCACGTGGGACTGAACTGGAAGACGTTTCATACCTTCGTAAGAGCACTGGCGGTGCTGCGAACATGCACAAGGATAGAGAACATGATATAAAAAAAAATTAAATTTATTATATTTTTACCAATTTAGTTATAAAAATTTTAATTGTATTAATTAATTATTAAATAATTTTATATTTTTTTAATTAAGTCCATCCAGGTCAATTTTGGTAGGAAATTATTAATATGAAGGCCAGCAATAACGTTGATATTTTTATATAATATTTTGATAAATTTTTAAATTTTTATAATGTTCTTTTTTTTTTCCTTTTTTTTTTTTGTCTTGTTTGCATAGCAAGGACTTGAAGGCCATCAAAGTGGCCAAGTGGTTCCGGCTGCACATTCCTGCTAGGCAAGGGTTGCCAAGTCCTCCCTTAACCTAGATCTGGCGAGATTGTTGCAACTCTCGCTATACCTAGCTGAGCGCTTACACAAGGGCCGCCAAGCCCTTGCTAGAGGCAATGGGGGTTACTCAACCCAGAAACCAATTAAAAAAATAAAAGGAAAGATGATCAATACAAACAAATAATTTTAAGTTTTAAAATATTATTAAAATATTATTTATGTTTAAAACTAAATTGATAAATGCATAATATATTTAATTTTTTTAGTAATTTTGTCATGATGAAATTGTCGGTGCAAATTGTCCACTGTCGGATTAAATTAATTCCATGTCGATCATGGGATGAAACGGCACTTCTCGCCATCTGATCAAAAGGATTCAGTGGGCACAAGTAGTTTTGTCACGTGAAGGCATGGCACTCGAGAAAAAGCCCTAGGAATGTATGTGGAGTGGAGGACATTAATGATTGTTCTTATGGTAAAAGGATTTTTTATTCTTCACGGGACCATGAATTTTTTTTTTTTTTATTGTGGGTGAATCTCTAAATAGCTAACCACTGGAGTTCGCTCCAGTGGCCACCCTTCCAACTTTGAAGGAGGAGGTTGGGGATTCAAATTCCCAACTTCTTAAGGGGAATTGGGGTGGGGGCGATTTCATTTCGTGGAGTGGGTTTTGACTCTACGCTGCAGTAATGAGGAAAGCAAAAGTACGAGAGTGAGTGTTAGAGTAGGATTAGAATAGAACTGACAAAAAAAAAATCTCTAAATAGCTTATGTTGCATTACCAAATCATATTGCATCTCTTATGAAGACCAATTATGATATATCGTCAATTCGAACTTTTAAAGGTAAAAAATCATAACTCAAATCGAATGCATGGAGGATTCGTAGCGATGATTACTCGTTTCATCATTTTGCTAATACCAAAAGAAGTCACTTTTTATTTTCTTCATGTCTTACAGCTTTTTCTCTAGTTAACTATTAGTTTACCCGAAGAATCGCAATCTTTGAAGTTGTTTTAAATCATTCCATACTCTTTCAAATTTGATTTCTTTTTCAATTTTCAAATCTTAAAAGAATAGTCATGATATAATTTTATTTTATTTTTTTGCTTACAATAAAGCCTGGATAGATATAAAAAGATATCTTCAGTAAAGAATCGAAAAAATCTTTTGGATCGATAAGGCATGCTCCCAAGATATTGTCTAACCACAATCACATTTAGTAAGAAAAGGTATGATTGTCAATAAACTGATTACGAGTAACACAATAAATTATCACCTTATAAAATAAGGGTGCCGTTTAATGAGAAGTTTCAAATCTTTCGAACTTGTTTTACGGGAAATAATGGTGTCATCGGTGGGTTTAAAAAAGAATGCTCTGAATTAATTGCTGCTATAGAGTCAAACAAGCTCCAATTTGCAAATTAATCGACGTGGGACAAAGCCAATGTATGATGCATAGAAGAAAATTGTCTCGCGTTGCCTAGACCGTGAACTTCTGAAGCGTGGATCGGCTATGAAACCGTGGTTGTCCTTGATTTGCACATAATGTTTTGAAAGCCCTTTGCCACATTCTGAAATTAAAATTAGAGTTAATATCACGAAAAATCTCAAATTGATATATTTGTAATAAATTCACCATAAATTAATCAAATTAGCACACTTATAACAAATTTTTCATTTTTAATTTATCTTAAATTTTACTATCAAATTGTCAAGTTACATGACATATAGCAGTTGACGGGCATTTCAGATTGGAATTTTACTTTCCGTTTATCAAAAATGTCCTAATTTATGATTTATCATGGTAGTAATTTAACGGAAATTAATAGAAGGTGGATTTATCACAAATGTATCATTTTAATAAATTTTTCGTATTGAAAAAATTAATTTCAAGTAAATTTATCATATATATATATATTAATTTAAGATTTTTTATAATATTAATCTTTGAAATTGTCGGCCAGCGAAGCTTTTAAATCATAAAACTTTTCTGCTCCTTCTGTTTCGTCAAACAAATACATTTTAGACCAGCTTCTAATTTTTTCTATAAAAGTTAGACGTGTAATGGCGCCGTGCCATGCTGGTCCTCCACTGGAGGTATAATGATTGGTCGTACCCCCACAAATGTCGGTCGTTAGATTGAGATGAAAAGATCTCGGTCATTGAATTCGAACCAGTTGCATCCAGTTGGCAATTATTGCACAAGGTCGGCTATCCCACTCGCTAGAAAATGGACGTCTGACATGGTACAAATTAAAATTTGATGACGTTTTACAACGTTATGCCTCTAAAATTCAAGGAGTGATTATAGTGATAAAAGGCTGCATTTAATAAACCGGATAAAACTTCGAATATGATAACTTTTATCTTATCTGACATTTGGAGTGTTGTGAAATTTATATAAGATTGGATATGATCTAGATATAAAAATCTCGCCTAGGGGTGGGATAGACTTGGATAAAATATCAATCATTTAAAAAATATATAAAAATAAAAGAAAAATGTGCTGCAACTCGAAGCTTTCTTGAAGCTTCTCTCTCACGCTCAGCCATCGTTGCCTCCAACCGCCATCTCACTGCAGCCACCTTCGTTGCCACCATCTCACCACCGTCTCACCTCATCGCCCTCTCTTGCCATCGTACCCGCCAAGTTTGCACCTCTCAGTTGATGTCTCTTCCCGCCACGACCGCCCTCAATCCCAATTGCCATCACCTTAGACAGCCTCTTCTAGCTTTGTCACATGCAGCACCAAGCAAATCTGGGATCGACCTCGAGCACCAACGAGCTAGGGTGGACCCGAGGGCAAGGATCGAGCATTGACGAACCGAAGTTTGAGACTGGTGCTTGATCTGAGCCCCGAATTTTGTGTTACTATACTTGTTGCGATTTCATCGCTAGCGTCATCACTTAAGGAAAATCTGTCCATGGATATCTGTTAAAACTGGAAATTTTGTGGGATTTTTCAAGTAGAGAACAGATGATCCGTATGTATATCGAATCTGGATGCTTCGACTATGCTCAGCATTCTGGTTTGGTTGAGGAAGGCCTGAAAGTTTTGGATCCCCTTCTAGACACTTGGACAATGTGATTCCGAGAAAGAGAGACGACAAAGCAAGAGAGGATGGATGACGGGTGCGATCAAGAAGGTCGGTGCAGAGGGAGAGGCGCGAGGCAGATAAGAGAGACGAGTGAGGGACTGAGCAAGTTTATGATGACGGCGTCAGTGGATGTTCCAGACGGCGGAGGTGGTCGTGGTAGGTCTGGATAGCAATAATATACAGTTTTCACGACTATGATAATTAATTTTTTTTTTTCCAAACCTCAACAAATTGACTTTTTATTTTTTTACATTTAATTTAGTTTTATCTATGTATATCCGGACATTATCAAACAAGGTATAGGATATTTCAAATCCTACCGTATCTTTATCCTATCTAACCTTATCTTATCATGTAAAGAACTTACTCTCTTTGACTACTAATGTAGCTTTTGATTACCATGTCCTAAATTAGATTGAATAGCTTGATAGAAAATTAAATGAGTGATTGTGAAAAGGGCTGAAGATACTTTCTATACAAACTTGATTATGACGGATCATTACAAACATTTGGGAATGTCGTAATTTATAAAAAAAAAAATCAAATTTACAATGTTAAGTTCTGATTACAATAGAACGTGTAACTTTTGGAAATTATTCTATTTAAGAAAATTGAAAATTTATGACTTTTTGTTCTTAATTAAGATTAACCATCGTAAACTTTTGAAAAGTTGTCATAATTGAAAATATATGATTATGACTTTTGTCATTATTTACTACCAACTGCTAAAATCCTCTGTGGACCGTTGAAATTGAAATGAAAATTCAATTTACAATGTTTTGTTCTTATTTTATGAAGAATTATGATACCCCTTTGTAAACATCGTAATTTAAACAATCCTAATATGTTTGACCAAAAAAAATAAATCCTAATATGATGTTTTGCGCTTGGTTACAATTAAACATAATGTAAATAGTTATAATAAAAAAATCTAAATTTACAAATTTTTTTCTTGATTACGATGGATCATGGTTAACACTTGTAGGCCATCGTAATTAGCAAAATCAAAATTTACTAAGTTTTTTTTATCAGAAATATTTCTAAACCGTTGTTATTTTGAAGAAAAAAGGCAAATTTACAATTTTTGATCGTGGTTACGCCAGAATCATCACAATTTTTCTTGAATTGTCATTATTTAAAAATATCACAAATGTACGACACTTTGTTCATTATTAACACGGACTATTGTAAACCTTTATAAATAGTCGTAATTTTAGAAAATCCATATTTATGGCATTTTGTTCTTGATTATGACAGATCACAGTAACTCTCTATAAACCGCTGTAATTATTCAAAAATATCCATATTCGCGAAGTTTTGATCTTAGATATTACAGACCATCATAAAACCTTTATAATTCCTCCTTATTGAAAAATAATTCGAAATTATGACATTTTATTCTAGGTTACGACAAGTCATCATAAGCATTTATCAAAGTGTTGTAATTTTGAAAAAAATCTAAATTTACAGGGTCACTCTTGATTACGAAAACTTATTGTAATTGTTTGTAAATCGTCTTAATTAAAAAAAAATTAACGTTTTACTCATTGTTATGAAGGATCATTGTAAACTTCTTTTAGATGGTAGTAATTTGAAATAACGTTATGCTTTTTGGTTAGGAAGAAACAATGTGACATTTTGTAAATTATTGTAATTGAAAAATTACTTAAATTTACAACGTTTGGTTCTTAGGCCATTGTAAACCTTTGTAAACTGTTGTTATTTAAAAATCAAAATTTATGACATATTGTTCTTGGTTACGATGGAACCTCACAAACATTCGTAAACTGCCGAAATTAAAAAAATTTCAAAGTTCTTTGTCGTTTTATTCTTGTTTATGATGTAATGTTGTAAAGATTTATAAACCATCATAAGTTTGGAAAAATCCGAATGTAGTACACTTCACTCTCATTTATTTATTTTTTGGTCGAAAAAGAGTCATTTTATTTATATTATAACGCTGAAACAGAAGACCCAACAGTTGGGGCATCAAAACATAGAAGGGCCCATAGGCCAGGAGGAGGGAAACTCACCAGTTGGGAGGAAGGGTCTTCAGTCTCTGTTGGAGGTAAGATCTTTCTTTTTCATAGATTCTCCTTGGATGAGATGGCGTTTTGACAAACATTCCAAACGAAAATCCTCACTTTGGGGCTGGTCCACATTTTCCATATTGCATTCCATAGTTTTGGCAATGTTTGATATGAGGAGGAGGGATGTTCCGGTGCTCTGTTTGCTGTCATTCTATCTCTTAAGATGTTATATCCATTTTTTACCATAAAAGATCCATTCTTCATGCCTATCCAGATCAGTTTTTTTTTTTTTTTTTTTTGTGACCTAGGGAACCTCCGTATGCCGCTTTGCGGCGGAGAGTAAACCCTGGGGTGAACTGGGCCACCACCACAAACCCATAACACAGGTAAATCGCGCATTTTGCATTGAAGCAACGCGGACGCGGAGTCTCGAACTCTTCCCCCTAGCGGATGGGGTACCAAGCCTTAACCACGCAGCCACCGCGGGTGGTGGTCCTGTCCGAGATCGGTTCATCGGTGGTAATATGACGATTAATTTGGATTGCTAGAATTTCTGAGTAGTCTTGCTCATCAAATAGGTTATTTAACAACGGTTGATTCCATTGCTCTACTTCAAAATTCATCAACAACTACTGAATCATTGTAAATTGTGGTAATTCAAGAAAATCCAAATTTATGATATTTTGTTCATTGTTACAATGGATCATTATAAATATTTGTAAATTATCATAATTTGAAAAATTCAAATTTACAACGTTTTGCTCTTAATTACAATAGCAAAAATCCAATATTTTCACCTATAGAGATCACCAAGAGGGAGTCAAGTTCGAGGTTGTTAACATTTTCAATTGGACCTACCTCACTCAAAAGTTTAAGTCAATCAATTATGGGCAAACTAAGATTGTTAATGCTCTCCAATGGGGAACTTGCCAACGGAGAGCCCAAGTCCGAACTCATCAACATAACCAATTGGACCACTTCTAATAAGTTACTGATCGATTAGGATTATTAACTACTCCACACAATCTTAATTCTCCAATGTGGAACTTTTTTGACATAACTCAACGTACATTTCAACATAGACCTTGTAAATCTTTGTAATTTAAATTAATGTTTTTGTTTATGACAACTGTCTATAAATTGTCATAATTTGTGAAAAAAAATCAAAATTTACAGTGTTCTTTTCTTAGTTAATAATTCTTTGTGAGATTGAGATATTATTTCATGAGGAAATGTAGGGCTAAACATTATTTGAGCTATTGCATGTAATTGAGGCTAGGAAATACTATGAGTATTTGAGTGACTCGAGTGTGATAGTAATTTTTGTTGTATCCCCGTGGATGTAGGTTATTACAATTGAACCATTTAAATATGATGTCTGATCTATTTCCTTATTATTATTATTTTATTGTTTGATTGCTTGCTTTCGCAATAATTGGTATCAAAGCTAGGCTCAGTTGAGTTGAAGCAAATTGATGGCAATAGAAGAAGGAAATGTGAAAATTGATAGATTTGATGGGAAATATTTTGTTTTTGGAAAATACAGATTTATGATTATCTCTCCAAGATGAAACTACACTTACCCTATCGGGGGAGAAGCCAAAGATGATGAAGCAAGTTGACTGGGAATTGCTGGATGATAAGCCTTGGGTGTTATTAAGCTAAAGTTGGGTTGTGACGTCACGTTTGACAACGTGAAAGAGAACACCATTGTAGGTTTGATGAAAGCCCTATCGAATATGTACGAGAAGCCCTTTGCAATCACAAGGTCTACTTGATATGATGTCTATTTAACTTAAAGATGAGCGAATGTGCATTAGTTGTGGATCATATCAATGAATTCAATGTGATTGTTAGTCAATTGAGTTTAGTTGAGATTGACTTTGAATATGAGGTACATGCTTTAATTCTATTATCCTCATTGTTGATAGTTAGAATATTACCGTTATTATTGTTAGTAATTCTTTTGGGTCAACAAGCTTGACGTTTGATGAGATTCAAGATTTAATTTTTAGTGAAGACATAGATGTATAAGAGAATCTAGTGAACCTATATTGGCTACTTTAGTAGGTAAAAATAGAGGAGGAACTAGTACACATGTTAGCAAGACTAATATAAACATGCATAGCTCGGAGTCAATTTAGGACAAGTGGTGTTGCGTAATAGAGTTGTGGCAATAGGGGCATCTTAGAAGGAATTATCTTAAATTGAAAAATGAGAAAGGTAAGGAAATTAGAGTTGATTTAGTAGATGATGGTGTGGATGTAGTTGATGGTAATTTGGATAATGTTGATTATATCTTATCTGTCACTAATGATTCGTCGTTTGATGGATGGATTATGGATTTTGGTTGGTCGTTTCATATTACACTAAATAGAAACTGTTTTAATATTTATCAATTGGGGAACAATGTTGAGTGCAATGTTGTAGGTGCTGTCGATGTTAAAATTAGAATGCATGATAGTGTCGTGAGGAAATTGATTGGAGCAAGACATGTTCCAGAATTAAAGAAGAATATAATTTCCAGAATTGATTGGTGCGATCAAGAAGGTCAGTGCAAAGTGAGAGGTGCGAGGCAGATAAGAGAGACGAGTGAGGGACTGAGCAAGTTTATGATGACGGCATCAGTGGATGTTCCAGACGGCGGAGGTGGTCGTGCTAGGTCTAGACAGCAATAATATACAGTTTTCACGACTATGATAATTAATTTCTTTTTCCAAACCTCAACAAATTGATTTTTTGTTTTTTTACGTTTAATTTAGTTTTATCCATGTATATCGGGACATTACCAAACGAAGAATAGGATATTTCAAAAATCCTACCATATCTTTATCTTATCTGACATTATCCTATCATGTAAGGACTTACTCTCTTTGACTACTAATGTAGCTTTTGATTTTTGGGTCCTAAATTAGCTTGGATAGCTCGATAGAAAATTAAATGAGTGATTGTGAAAAAGTCTGAAGATACTTTCTATACATATGACGGATCATTACAAACATTTGGGAATGTCGTAATTTAAAAAAAAAATCAAATTTACAATGTTAAGTTCCGATTACAATAGAACGTGTAAATTTTGGAAATTATTCTATTTAAGAAAATTGAAAATTTATGACTTTTTGTTCTTAATTAAGATTAACCATCGTAAACTTTCGAAAAGTTGTCATAATTGAAAATATATGATTATGACTTTTGTCATTATTTACTACCAACTTTGCTAAAATCCTACGTAGACCGTTGAAATTGAAATGAAAATTCAATTTACAATGTTTTGTTCTTATTTTATGAAGAATTATGATACCCCTTTGTAAACATCGTAACTTAAACAATCCTAATATGTTTGACCAAAAAAATAAATCCTAATATGATGTTTTGCGCTTGGTTACAATTAAACATAATGTAAATAGTTATAATTAAAAAAATCTAAATTTACAATTTTTTTTTCTTGATTTCGATGGATCATGGTTAACACTTGTAGGCCATCGTAATTAGCAAAATCAAAATTTACTAAGTTTGTTTTTTATCAGAAATATTTCTAAACCGTTGTTATTTTGAAGAAAAAAGGCAAATTTGTTGTAAAATATCGCATGGCGAATATATAATAAAGAAGAGATTAAATAAGAGAAAGCAAGTGAACACTAGAGATAGGGCCCGTTTGGTTCAGCTTTTTGGGGATGTCTTTGGCCAAATGCAAATATCTTTAGGATAAAGAGGTTTTCGGGAATGCTCAGCCGTTTGGCAAATTACGCATTGAAAAGTTGCTTGTGCGAAAATACCGTTTGGCAAAATTTATTCCAAATGGGCTTTTGCTTTTAATTTTCTTTTTTAAAAAATGTGAAAATCAAATCCGACGGCCGGCGATGCCGGACGGCCAGATCTAGCCGTTCGGCCACCTGAGGTTGCGACCTCCGCGATGCCGTCGCCTCGACCTCGGGCGTGTGGAGGCGCGAGGCCGGATCTGGCCGTCCGCGGCCGATCTAGCCTCCGGACCGCTAGATGGCGGCTCGAGGTCGCGCGGAACCGAGGCGACGGTCCGCGCGACCTCGAGCGATGCGGGCCTCGGCGGCGTCGCTGGTCGCGCGGACCTCGGCGGCGTCGCTGGTTCGCTCGGAACCAGTCGACGCCGCCTGAGGTCCGCGCCGCCTGGGTCGCGCGTCGCGGCACCCCCAGACGGTGGTCGCCGGCGACGCGCGACCCTCAGGCGGCAACGGCGGTGGCTGCCGGAGAAGCTCCGTGGCCGGAAAGAAGAAGAAGAAGACGAGAAGAAGAAGAAGACGACCGGTGAAGAAAAACGATGAACAGTAGGCTTGGCATTTCCCAAATGCCGAATGCCCAATCTTCGCCCCTCCCGACATTGGGCATTGAGCATTCCGAATGCTGATATTTGGGCAAAGGGGCTTCTAAAAATTTTGCCAAACACTGAAATTTTTCCCAAATGGGCTTTGGGGGTCAAAGGGGCTTTGGAAATGCCCAACCAAACACCCCCATAGTAGCAAGATGAGAGAGTTTTATTTACGGTATCTCATTTTGTGTGATTGTTTATTGTACATCAAAACTAAACTACTATTTATAGGAGAACAAGAATGTACTTATCATTAATATCAATGTATCAAATGATACATGTACAGGATAAGGGAGACGAATTTTCATTGTATAGGGAGATGTACTTAGAACATTTGATACAAATGTACCATACTAAGTACATTGGATAAGATGAATGTTATGAATATTCATTCATGTATTCTATCCATTCATATATTTTATAACACTCCCTCTTGAATATTCATCATATTCATTACGAATGTGCATCGAATGATACTGCCTCATTAAAAACCTTAAGCTGGAAAAACCCAGTGGGATAAAAACCGGACAAAAGGGAAAAAGAGTGCAGAGCACACATGTTATGATATCTCCCTTTTATGGTTGCATTAATTGCCTCATTAAAAACCTTAAGCTGGAAAAACCCAGTGGGATAAAAATCGGACAAAAGGGAAAAAGAGTGCAATGTATATATAGCCACTCATGGGACTAATCATTATTGCATCTTGTGAACTAGCCGCATATCAATCTTTGTAATGCATAGTTCATAATATCTCCCCATCAATAGAGCCATATAACCACTTTTGGGGCTAATTAATCTTACATCTTATGAACTCGCCTCATACCAATGTCATATACTAATTTCTCAAAACTTGATGTTAGCAATGATTTGGTAAAAAGATCTGCAAGATTATTTAAGGATCGAATCTGTTTAACATCAATTTGTCGACTTTCTTGGAGTTCATGAGTATAGAAAAATTTTGGCGAGATATGATTGGTCCTATCACCTTTGATATATCCTCCCCTGACTTGTGCAACACAAGCAGCATTATCTTCATAAATCATAGTGGGAGAATTTGTAACCGGTGTTAAGCAACAAAAATTATGAATATGTGTTATAACGGATCTTAACCAAACACACTCTCTTCCAGTTTCATATAAAACAATAATCTCAGAGTGGTTAGAAGATGTAGCTACTATCGATTGCTTCGTAAAATGCCAAGAAATAGCGGTGCCGTTATAACAAAATAAATACCTGGTTTGAGAGTGAGCCTTATATGGATCGGATCTATATCCAGCATCGGTATATCCAACCAAACCGAGTTAGTGGAATACTTGGAATAATATAATCTCAAATCTATGGTTCCTCGGAGATAACGGAAAATATGTTTAACTCCATTCCAATGTCTCCGAGTTGGCTCGAACTAAAACGTGCCAATAAATTTACCGCAAAGCGATATCGGTCTCGTACATTGTGCCAAGTACATCAAAGCCCCAATTGCATTGAGATATGGTACTTCAGGACCAGTATCTCTTCATCAGATTCTCTAGGATAAAATGGGTCATTTTAGGGATCTAGAGACCTTACGACTATAAGGGTGCTCAATGGGTGGGCTTTGCCCATGTTAAAACGTTAAAGCAATCTTTCAACATATGCTGATTGATGGACGATTATTCCATTTGCTTTATGCTCAAGCTCTAGATCAAGACAAAGTTTGGTTTTACCAAAATCTTTAACTTCAAACTCCCTTTTCAAATATTTAGCAGTTTCAGCTAACTCTTATGGAGTTCCAATTAAATTTATATCGTCGACATAAACTGCTATAATAGCAAATTCAGTTTCTGATTTCTTAATAAACACACATGGGCAGATAGGATCATTTTTATACCTTTCCTTAATTAAGTATTCATTTAGGCGTTGATACCACATGCAACCGGATTGCTTTAACTCATACAAGGATCTTTGCAATTTTATTGAGAATAAATTGCGGGGAGTGCATGCTTCGGGCATTTTGAATCTCTCGAAATTTTCATATAAATATCGAGTCTAATGAGCCACATAGATATGCCGTCACAACGTCTATAAGACACATTTCCAATCTTTCAAAGATTGCTAGGCTATTGAGAAAATGAAATGTAATCATATCCATCACGGGTGAATATGTCTCATTATAATCAATCCCAAGTCTCTGGGAGAATCCTTGGGCAACGAGTCGGGCTTTATACCTGACAACCTCGTTTTTCTCATTTCGTTTTCGGATAAATACCCATTTATATCCAACGGGCTTTACATTATCGGAGATATGAGTTATAGGTCCAAAAACCTCTCGTTTAGTTACGGAAGCTAATTCAGCCTTAATTGCTTCCTCCCATTTAGGCCAATCTTGTCTTTGACGACATTCAATAATATATTGTGGTTCACAATCATTATTCCTAATTTGATGAGCAAGCGAGAATGCAAAAGCATCATCAATGATGATTTCATTTCGATCCCAAATTTCATTACAATATGTAATGGAATTCTCATATTCCGGGACTAGTGCTCCTTTCATGGGTTTGCGCCTCTTCAGGGGCAATAAGCTCTTTGGGAGCAAGCACAACGCCAGGCTCTTCTGGAGCGGATTCCTAATTCTTTTCCTTTCATTTTCGAGGAGCAGTATCTTTTGATCCTATCGGTCTGCCACGCTTTAAGTGCGGGGGATTTTGATCCATTTTAGCTTATTCTTCGGGAACAGCTATCCTAGCTGGAGCATTTACAGCTGTAATATGAGACTTTGTTATCTTAATAGCATCATTAAACGCGTCGGGAAGTTTATTAGCCATAGCCTGTAAATGGATTATGCGCTGCACCTCGTTTTCACATTCAGGAGTCCTTGGGTCTAATTGAGATAAATTTTTCTCATTCCAGGAGAAAACCTTAACTTGTTTTTGTTTTGGAGTCATGGAAGTTGTAGATATCCTAATGATGGAAATCTTGTCTCATTGAAATGACAATTTGCAAACCTGGCAGTAAAAAGATCACCAGCAGTTGGTTCCAAGAACCTAATGATAGATGGTGAATTAAACCCAACATAAATGCCCAAACGGCGTTGGGGATCCATTTTCGTTCTTTTTTGCGGTGTTACAGACACACACTTGCACAACCAAAAGTGCGTAGATGTGAAATATCTTGTTCATAACCAAAAACCATTTGAAGGGGAGATTGTAAAATACTAGCAGTGGGGCGTAATCTTATTAGAGCTGCCGCATGCAAAACTGCATGACCCCATGCTGTATCATTGAGATTCGTTCTCAATAATAGAGTGCGGGCAATGATTTGGATACGTTTAATCAAGGATTCTGCAAATCCATTTTGAGTATGAACATATGCAACCGGGTGCTCAACCTCGATTCCGAGTGAAGCACAATATGTATCAAAACTCTTTGATGTAAATTCACCAGCATTATCCATCCTTATGCTCTTAATTGGATAATTAGGGAATTGTGCCCGGAGCTTTATAATCTGTGCAAGTAAACGTGCAAATGCGACATTGCGCGTAGATAATAGGCAAACATGGGACCATTTACAGGATGCGTCTACTAATACCATAAAATATCTAAATGATCCACTTGGTGGTTGTATTGGTCCACAAATATCACCCTGAATTCTTTGCAAGAATAAAGGAGATTCAAAATTAACCTTTGTTATAAAATGTTTGATAATGAGCTTTCCTTGTGAGCAAGCCTCACAATTATAATCTTTGAACAACAATACCTTTATATCCTTTAAAGGGTGCCCTTTTGTATTTTAAATTACCCTACGCATCATTGAAGCACCAGGATGACCAAGGCGATCATGCCACAGTTCAAACTGATCAGGGCTTACCAATCTCCAAGATGTGGTAGCGTAGGTTTCAACAGCTTTAATCATGACACAATACAAACCCATAGAAGAAGCTTCTAGCTTCTCATGGATGGTCTTCAGGCCCATCTTATAAGAGGAAATGCCAATGTATTCGTTATCTTGCTCATAAATAGTCTCAATATGGTACCCATTACGGCGTACATCTTTGAAACTGAGCAGATTTCTTTTTGATCAAATGCTTAGAAACGCATTCTCAATATGTAGGATTGTGCCATTTGGCAAAATAATTGTAGCATTCCCAAAACCATCAATAATTGGAACAAGACCTGATATTGTATGGATTTGTGCCTTACGCAATGTCATACTCGAGAAAAAGCGTCTACTACAAAATATAGTATGTGTTGTTGCACTATCAAGCAAACAAACATCTTCCTTTTTCTCGGTATTTTCCATTTGCATTTATATTGACAACTTCAGGTGTCAAGTATCATAAAAGTTGCATATTAGTTATATAGTCAAATAAAATTTCAAAGATAAATATTATATAAGGTTCATAAGTATTTCATAAATAACAATAAAAAAAAAAGTAATACATCATAAATTTCAAAGTTCAAATTATTATCCACCAATCGATTCATCAAAATAATCGAGAGGTCCTCAAAGAAATCCGAGACATCCAATGATGCATTTGCTACTTCAGGAGCAAGAGGAGTCCCACCAACGGAGATATTATTGGCCTCAACAGTGGTTATGGCAGTAGGATTGATTTCAATGGCATGAGATTCACCATGCTTGCCCGTATTTTTTAAAGATGCCTGGTATAGGTCAACAAAATGTTTTGGCGTACGATAGGTACGTGACCGGTGCCAGTCATGCCACGGTGATGACAAATACTTTCATTAATCACATTCTTTTGCTTCTTTTCTTTACCATGATTCAGGCCAAAGTTTGATTTCCTAGGGCAGTTAAATTTCTTGCCATCCCTTCTAGGATTATGTTCTCGCCTGCGCTTATAGCCCTTAAATGGCCAGTATTTTTCTCAAAGTTAGCATGTGCTTCAGGCAATGCTTTTGAGCCAGTAGGTCTAAGATCATGATTTTTAGCGGCAATTCATTAGTTTGCTCGGCAGTAAGAAGCACGGAAATTAATTCAAAATACGTGGCAAATTGATGTTGCCGGTATTGCTGTTGCAATACAATATTCGAAGCATGAAAGGTGGAAAAAGTTTTCTCAAGCAATTCTGCATCAGTGAGTTTGATACCGCATAACTCTAGCCGAGAAACGATATCAAATAAAGCAAAATTATAGTCAGACACTGATTTAAAATCTTGCAGTTTGAGATTTTGCCAATCATATTGTGCTTGAGGGAGGATAACAGTTTTGGTATGATCATACCTATCCTTCAACCTCCTCCACAAGATATGCGGGTCTCGAACGGATAAAAATTGAGTCTGCAGGCTCTCATGCAAATGACGGCGAATAAAAATCAGCGCATTTGCTTTATCCTTTTCATTTGAGGTTCCATCCTCTGTAATTGTATTAGCGAGACCTTGCCCTTGGAGGTGCATTTCCATGTCAAGGTACCAGGATAGATAATTCTTTCCACTCACTTCCAGGATGTGGAACTTGGGCTTTTCAATATTTACCATAATCCTTGCAAAAATAAATCCTTAAATTAATTAAAAGGATTTCCAAATATCCACCGCTACTTTAGGAGTAGAAGGATACTTTTAGATTTTAAATTTTGGCTTCGGGCCAAGAAAAATAAAAATGAAGAATTGATAGAAGAAGATGAAGTATAAGTTGATCAATAATAAGAATACCCACCTTGCAAAAATTACTTACTCAGTCAGTAGATCTTCATGCTTGCAAAAGTTACTTACTCAATCGGTAGATCTTCGTGCTGATAACGTGTTGTAAAATATCGCATGGCGAATATATAATAAAGAAAAGATTAAAGAAGAGAAAGCAAGTGAACACTAGAGATAGTAGCAAGATGAGAGAGTTTTATTTCTGGTATCTCACTGTCGTGTTTCTGTGTGATTGTCTATTGTACATCAAAACTAAACTCCTATTTATAGGAGAATAAGAATGTACTTATCATTAATATCAATGTATCGAATGATACATGTACAGGATAAGGGAGACGAACTTTCATTGTATAGGGAGATGTACTTAGAACATTTAATAAGTACATTGGATAAGATGAATGTTATGAATATTCATTCATGTATTCTATCCATTCATGTATTTTATAACAAAATTTACAATTTTTTATCGTGGTTACTCAGAATCATCATAATTTTTCTTGAATTGTCATTATTTAAAAATATCACAAATGTATGACACTTTGTTCATTATTAACACAGACTATTGTAAACCTTTATAAATAGTCGTAATTTTAGAAAATCCATATTTATGGCATTTTGTTCTTGATTATGACAGATCACAATAACTCTCTATAAACCGCTGTAATTATTCAAAAATATCCATATTCACGAAGTTTTGATCTTAGATATTACAGACCATCATAAAACCTTTATAATTCCTCGTTATTGAAAAATAATTCGAAATTATGACATTTTATTCTAGGTTACAACAAGTCATCATAAGCATTTATCAAAGTGTTGTAATTTTGAAAAAATCTAAATTTACAGGATCACTCTTGATTACAAAAACTTATCGTAAGTGTTTGTAAATCGTCTTAATTAAAAAAAAAAAAAGGGTTAATACCCTGAAAAACCTCAAACTGATATACTTGTGACAAATTTACCCTAAACTATTTTTTTTTACCATGAAAAACCCCAAACTGGTATACCTGTAACAAATTTACCCCGACTGACTATAAAAAACCCTAAACTGGTACATTTATGACAAATTTACCCATAAACTAATTTATTTGACTGCAAAAAACCCTAAAATGGTAAATATGTGACAAATATACCCTATGCTAAATTGGATTAATACCACAAAAAAATCACAAAAATTGTAAACGGTGACAAACAGAGCGTAAAATCCTAAATTGGTATACCGGTCAATTTGTTATGTGTCATTTAACTTAATAATTTGATAATAAAATTTAGGGATAAGTGCTCCAGAAGTCCTAAAACTTGTCACGAAAATGCATTTCAGTCCTAAAACTTGCAAAAAGTGCATTTCAGTCCTACAACTTGTCAAAATGTTTCAAACGAGTCCTAAAATCGACGCCGTCTAATTTCTTAACGGAAAAAACTGACGTGGCCCCCCCGTGGCTTTTTTTAATCGTTTCTCTCTCCTCCGTTGCGAATAGTTTAAAAAAAAAAAGCCACGCATGCAGAACGACGTCGTCTCCTCCTTTCTCCTTCGCCACGACGTCGTCTCCTCCTTTCTCCTTCGCCACGACGCCGTCTCCTCCTTTCTCCTTCGCCACGACGTCGTCTCCTCCTTTCTCCTTCGCCACGACGCCGTCTCCTCCTTTCTCCTTCGCCACGACGCCGTCTCTTCCTTTCTCCTTCCTCTCTACTTCTTCTTTCTCTATTCCGAGTGTCCCCTAAGCCCCAAATCGATCTCGTCCGAACCCTAAACCCCAAATCGAATTCGTCCGAAACCCTAACACCCAAATCGAATTCGTCCGAAACCCTAAGCCCGAAATCGATTTCGTCCGAACCCTAAACCCCAAATCGAATTCATTCGAACCCTAAGCCTCAAATCGATCTCATCTGAATCCTAAACCCCAAATCGATTTCGTTCGAACCCTAAGCCCAAAATCAAATTTGACAATCTGCGGTTATCTTGCGATTTGGGTCCTCATCGACCTCGAGTTCGACGCTCGTCGTGAGTTCGTGTTCTTTCCTTCCTTTGGCGATTGTGCGTTCGTGCGAAGATCTCGCTTGCGGGAGTCTCGACATCTCAGCGGCGAAGCGATTGGCATCAGGGACGACGACAGGGTTAACGACGGTGATGGCGACTCCTCCTCACGCAGGTATCGCTCTCTGCATTATAGCATTTTGTTCTTTTCCATTCTCCAATACTAGTGACAAATTAGAACATTAATGCAGAAGCAAGTTATGGTTGTCTATTCATACAATGCATATGAGAAAAAGATGTTTTTTGGAGATTGAAAGCATCTCCTAAATCTCTCGAGTAAACACATTGCATTATGCAGAAATTATTAATATGAAGACGTTATGAAGGAATCATAATATAGCTAATATACTTCTATTAGGTTCCTATAATGCGAAGCCCGGAAGAATGAGGACAGCAACATCTGCATCAAGTAGCGTAACTCCTAATGAGGTCAACTCGGAGCCAACATGTTATTGTGGCCTTCAATCGCCAATTCTTATGGCAAAGACAAAGAAAAACGCAGGAAGAAGGTTCCATGGATGTGCTAAGTTTGATAGTCCAAGTTGCTGCAATTTTTTCATGTGGGTGGATCCAAAGATACCAAATCATGTGAGGGACATGATAGTTGACCTCCTTGAAAGAAATCAAACATTGTCTGAATCAAGCCAATCGAGGGGTGACGGAGTCGAGGTGAGCTCATTGCTAGCTGAAATGAAGAGTCAAAAGGCGAAAAATAGACGTTTAAAGGAGGAGCTTGCACAAGTAAAGAAAGGGAAGATGCTATATCAATCAGCATTCATTCTATGCATATGTTATATCGCTGTATTGGTTATATATAATGTGAAAGTTGGTAGGAAATTTCTAAGTCTTCCATAATACTTTCTATCTGAGTTTGTAGTTTGCAAAGACCGGTTGCTTGCCATGCGAGAAATTACTATCGCATTACAAAATGTTGCTTGATTTGTGTGCTTGTCAATAGCATTACATGAGCTATTGCCACCAGAATAAATTTGCAACTTCAAAAAATAGTGACAACTCCCTTATTATGCAATCGAGATTGTTAATTGGTAATTTTTTTCATAATTTTAATAACGAGCTTGCCTCAAATGGAATGTGTAAAAAATCAAGTGAAATCAAAGTAGTCAGCTACAATACCTAAGTTACCTAATCAAATCTTCCATGAATCATCCAATGCGGGCCATAGAGACCACGTAGAGCAAAACCCCATCATATAAAATGAAAATTCTGCATGGCTAATTTCAATAATTACCTATTAACAATTCCGAAGAGTAATCACTTTCGCGCATTATCCAAACCAAAACCAAGCATGCCACATAACTTGTTGAAACACGATTCATTGACAAAGCAACATGCTTACATTTTCAGTGCGCAAAAGGTTCTGTTCAACAAAATATGCACTTTTAGTGCAGAAAAGGTTCTATGCACAAACGCTACACGTCTCATCCAAAAAACCAGCTAATAATTGATATACATTCAGCTAACAACACCAATTTCAGCAGACATATCAATCCAATATGATGGTCTCCGGTGGTCCAGTAGGTTGAGCCTTCACTTGATTCTGAATTCTGGCGCTTTTCCTTATATATGGTCTCGCAGCGATAGGCTTTGGAGGAGTTGTTGTAGCCGAGATGATCGAGCCCGACGTTGTAATAGTGGCTTTGGCTTCATCGCAACATGCTTTCGAGGAGGTAATGTTGCGCGAGATGATTGAGATTGGGAACTTGCCTTGGGTTGTGATGGTGCCTTTCGCTTTAAACCAAGATGCTTCTGACCTATTGTAGCCTTAGATGACTGAGCTTCGGGATTGGCCTGAGGTTGCGATAGTGGCTTTGGCTTCAGCGCAACCAGCTTTCGAGGAGCTAATGTTAGACGAGATGATTGAGGTTGGGAACTTACCTGGGGTTGTGATGGTGCCTTTCGCTTTAAACCAAGATGCTTCTGAGCTATTGTAGCTTGAGATGACTGAGCTTGAGAACTGGCCTGAGGTTGTGATAGTGTCATTGGCTTCATTGCAATGTGCTTTGGAGGAGCTACTGTTGCATGATATGACTGACGCTGTGAAGTGGCCTTGGGTTGTAATTGTGGCTTCGGCGTCTCTGCAATTTGTTTTCGAGAAGCTGCTGATATATGATATGACTGAGGTTGTGCACTGACCTGGGAATGCACCTTTGCTGTTGACGTAGCTCTTGTGACTACCCCTTTCTCCGGTAGGTTCACGATTCTTGCACCAATTGTATTAGGCTACATAATCCCCAAGTATCTTTTTAGCTTAAGGAGATAAGTAATTGCTATTATAAAAATTTAAAAATATTACTCACCTTGCTAATATGAAGGTTTGTCATAGGATTTGCGTCAACACCTAACCTTATCATTTTCATCCTCTTGGCTTGTGATTCTCTCTGTATCATGCAATTTTCAGTGGTAGGTCTTTTAAACTGAAATAATAGAAAATTCATTCAACATGATAACATAATCACAATACATGTATACTTGGGGATTGAGGTATTACTCACCGGAATTTTTTCACGTCTATGCTTAGCCAATATATTGGCCGGTGCACGCCTTCCCTTGATCGAACGAACTTCACCAAAAGCATTGGCCTCACCAAGTACATCCTCTAACATCAGCACTAGCATGAGCGAAAGTGGCACTATATTTTCTTACATTTGCATGACCACTACATTCTCTTACATCCGCACTAGCTCGAGCGAAGCATTAACATGCCCACTATTGCCTCCTATTGAATTGGCATTTGCAGAAGCATTGGCATGGCATTCGGATCCTCCTTCAGCTATGCTTGTCGTAGCTTTAGCTTTAGCCTAAATATATATTCAAAATTACTAAATTGGAATCTTGATATACACAACTTACAGTAATGGTTAGATGACAACTTACTTGTCTTTTTCCGAGCCTTGGACCGGTGGAATTAGCCGAGATTGAGCATAAGCTTCACTTTGTACTTGCACTAGCATGAGCATTGGATGTACATACATTGACCGAGCATTGGATGTACGTACATTGGCCCCAAAGCATTGGCCCGAGAAGCACATATTAAGTATTGATTAACATGTTAAAGTGAGAAAAACGCATTAAGATGATCGGTTAGTTGAGAAAATACCTTTCTTAAAGGACATCCCTTGCGAGTTGTGTCCAATTTGTTTGCAAGCGAGAACAAGTCATTTGCTTACCCTCTTTAGTCATTCTATCACCTCTTACAAGCTCAATCGGTTGCTTTCTTCTACTCCTTTTTGGCCTACCAGGCATGTTCTTCATTGGTGGGGGTTGAGGAGCTTCTTTATTGGTTTTATTCCAAAATTTTTGTCCTCTCACTGTAGGCATCATGAATTGATAAGCACTTAGATACTTTTCCTTGTTGAAGCACTCGGCTAGATGGTCGGTCGGATCATTTCTCTTATGGTGTATTGCACAAATGGCATGGCAACATGGAATTCCACTAAGTTCCCAAGCTCTACAAGAACAAGTTTCTAAATTCAAATCAACAACATATTTGTCACCACCTTCTGTAATCTCATATCCTTCATTTCCATTCCATATCAAATGGCAATACCTACTAGCAGATGTATTCTCATGTAACTTACGCATAATCCTTGGACCGTAATTTCTAGTCCACCTAGCACATCCATCCCTCTGAGTATGCATTCTATTCATAACCATGATTCTAATATCCTCCAGCATACTCACAATGGCCTTGCACCTAGCTTCCACACACCTGCCATTGAACGCTTCACTCAGATTATTATCAACGACATCACATTTAATGTCGGTGTCAAAGAAGGCTTTGCACCAATGTTTTGGCTCAATACGGAATAAGTCATCATGACCTTCCCGAGTCAGTTCCTTCAACCTTTGTCTATGCATCTCGAAATCTGACATATTATTGCTTTTGACACATCTCCAAAATTGCCTCAGTAACTGTTTTCCTTTGTATTTTTGACCCCAGTTGGAATAAATGTGCCTTGCACACATCCTATGCTCTGCATTTGGCAACAATTCAGCTACAGATTGGACGAGACCCTGACAATTACCGAAAAAAAGAAAATATATATGAAAACAGAAAGAAAAACATTGTTATGTCACAATCAATTTACAAATGAAAACAGAAAAAAGCATACCTTTTGTTGATCACTTATCAACGCCCATCCGTCACCATTACACATATCAAGGTCTGACTTCAACAATTCGATAAACCAAGTCCATGTGTCCTTATTCTCGATTCTTACCACTGCCCATGCCACTGGATACATTTGATTGTTGCCATCCCTTCCGACGGCACATAACAACTCACCTTTGATCGAACCCCTCAAATAACATCCATCTAATCCAATGATCTTCCTACATCCAGCCAAAAACCTTTCTTGCAAGCGTCAAAGCAAATGTAAACCCTATCAAATACGGTAGAGCATTTGGCCATGGCCTTTCAACTTTCAATTTAAAAGTGCTTGAAGGGCTTGCGGTGTAAAGCTCTCCCAAGTAGTCGTGCATCTCAGTGCATATTCCTTCTTGTAATTGCCTTGCAGTTCCTTCAATACTTTCAGCTTTGTTCTCCTACACCGATCGAAAGTGACATTTAGTCCAAGTTGTTCTCTAACTAATTTCTTTAACTCAGTGCTTTGATTTTCGGCATTGCGAAATGAGAATCATGAAGTGCTTAGCCAAATATCTGCTAGACACCCTCTTATTCTCGAAAGTGATACTGCATATATGCTGATTTACATACTTTCTCAAATGAAATGACCCAGTTTTGCTATCAATAGCACCATAGATCATCCAGTTACAATTGTTCTGGCCACACCTAGCTCTTACAACACTTTTTGTGTTCTTAGTGTATTTGATTGCTCTTTGCTCAGCCACAGAATACTTCAAAATTGCATTCTTGAACTCAGTTGCATCCTCAAATGTCATGCCAACAATAAATTGTGGATTTGTACCACTTTGATCATATGATGGAAACCTACTTCTCCTCCTTGAAATAACATCAGCCTCTTCACCACCCTCATCATTTAAAATTGATTGAAGACTGCCTTCCTCATCTGAATCAACATACTCTGTTTCGTTCCCAGAATCATCTAATGATTGAGCCTCATCCACAATCGGTGGTTTGGAAGTACTAGTTGCCTCACTATAATTTAAAATTTGGAGCCTATGTCTTGCTGATAATTCAATTAATTTTTTCCTTGCTTCAACCAGTTCAAAGTCGTCATCATCACTCGACTGTTCCATATCCACGAAATTATGTGCATCATCATGCTCTTCCTCATCTAGATCCTTATTCGCAACTTCAGCCCGATTCCGTCATCATCGTATTCCTAATCACATTAGACATACCTCCGTTTCCATCTCAACACCCCCATCTCAACTCCCCGCCTTTTCATTATCAGCATGCTCAACATATAATGTAATATTTTCAGAGCACAGATGATGATAAAATAGATCCATCACATCAGCATTATCCCATAAATACCTAAGAGTTACTCCATCTACAAGAGTCTTACTTCCAGGAACTCTGTAAAAGAGTTTCTCTACTCTACACACATCCAAAGCCTCAATAGCTTCAATTATACTAGAAAGTGAAGGCTTACTTAAACTTATTTCAGCAACATCAGCCCTTCCACCTATGTATTCCAATGGTGGGTCAACTTTAAATTTACCTCCATAGCGAACAGTGACATAAACTTTGTTCTCGGCCATTGGACCTACAAGGGAACAGAAACAAAAAGCGAGCACTTTCAATCATCAAATTATTGAAGCAATGTTCAAGTTCTAAATTGAAGATATTTTTATAAAAGACTAATAATCAATACGAAACAGCAAATTAGCATAATCCGTTTTACAACCACAATACAACTACATGATCAATAGTGAGAGCAATGTTCTAATTTGCTGCAATGTTATAATATATCACAAGAATTGGAAAATGCAAAACAATTATAACACAGAGAGTAAAACGCCACTCTAATGTAGAGA
Source organism: Eucalyptus sideroxylon x Eucalyptus melliodora (assembly GCA_016097485.1). Classification (NCBI taxonomy): domain Eukaryota; kingdom Viridiplantae; phylum Streptophyta; class Magnoliopsida; order Myrtales; family Myrtaceae; genus Eucalyptus; species Eucalyptus sideroxylon x Eucalyptus melliodora. The sequence continues at coordinate 32,608,426 of CM027828.1, forward strand.
GTAAAACACCTTTGCAAAACAAAACCAAAAAAAAAATGGTAATATTACTATGACATACCCAAATGCTTTAATATAGAGAGTGATACCTGCATGAGGAGTCACCATTGCCGTCCTTGATGCCGCTCCCTCCGCCGTTGAGACGCCGAGATGCTCAGAAGACATATCTTTGCATGAACTCGCAATCATCAAAGAAGAGAACATAAAGTTGATGTGTGTCAAATTCGAGCTCTCTGAACTCCAAATAATGAAGAAATGAGGACGCTAACTGACATCGTTTTACATAATGCAGAGATTATAGCACCTTTGCAAAACAAAAAAATTCGTAGCATTACCATGAGATACCCAAATGTTATAATGCGAGAGAGATACTGCGTGAGGAGGAGTCGCCATCGTCTTCGTTGAACCCGTTGTCGTCCCCGACACCAATCGCTTCACCGTGAGATTTCCGAGACTCTCGCAAAGAGGTCTTCACACGAACTTGCAATCGTCAAAGGAAGGAAAGAACACAAACTCACGATGAATGTTGAACTCGAGGTCGATGAGGACCCAAATTGCAAGAGAATCGCAAATCATCAAATTTGAGGTTTAGGGTTCGGACGAATTCGATTTAGGACTTAGGGTACGGACGAGTTCGATTTGGGGCTTAGGGTTCGGACGAGTTCGATTTGGGGCTTAGGGTTCGGACGAGTTCGATTTGGGGCTTAGGGGATACTTCGAAAGCGAAAGAATACGTAGACATGGAGAGGGAAGGGAGAACACGACGGTGAAGAAGACGTACAGACGAAGGGGGAGACGGAAGGAGAAAGGAGGAGACGGCGTCGTGGCGAAGGAGAAAGGAGGAGACGACGTCGTGGCGAAGGAGAAAGGAGGAGACGACGTCGTGGCGAAGGAGAAAGGAGGAGACGACGTCGTTCTGCATGCGTGGCTTTTTTTTTTAAACTATTCGCAACGGAGGAGAGAGAAACGATTAAAAAAAGCCACGGGGGGCCACGTCAGTTTTTTCCGTTAAGAAATTAGACGGCGTCGATTTTAGGACTCGTTTGAAACATTTTGACAAGTTGTAGGACTGAAATGCACTTTTTGCAAGTTTTAGGGAAATGCATTTTCGTGACAAGTTTTAGGACTTCGGAGCACTTATCCCTAAAATTTAACGAAACCTAGTATAGGGTAAATTTGTCACAAGTGTATCAGTTTGGGGTAAATTTGTCAAATGTATACTAGTTTTGGGTTTTTTGTGGTCAAAAAAATAATTTAGGGTAAATTTGTCACAAATGTACCAGTTTGGGGTTTTTTAGGGTATTAACAAAAAAAAAAACAAATTTTTAACGTTTTACTCATTGTTATGAAGGATCATTGTAAACTTCTTTAGATGGTAGTAATTTGAAATAACGTTTTGCTTTTGGTTAGGAAGAAACAATGTGACGTTTTGTAAATTATTGTAATTGAAAAATTACTTAAATTTACAACGTTTGGTTCTTAGGCCATTGTAAACCTTTGTAAATTGTTGTTATTTAAAAATCAAAATTTATGACATATTGTTCTTGGTTACGATGGAACATCACAAACATTCGTAAACTGCCGAAATTAAAAAAAAAATCAAAGTTCTCTGTCGTTTTATTCTTGTTTATGATGTAATGTTGTAAAGATTTATAAACCATCATAAGTTTGGAAAAATCTGAATGTAGTACAGTTCACTCTCATTTATTTATTTTTTGGTCGAAAAAGAGTCATTTTATTTATATTATAACGCTGAAACAGAAGACCCAACAGTTGGGGCATCAAAACATAGAAGGGCCCATAGGCCAGGAGGAGGGGAAACTCGCCAATTGGGAGGAAGGGTCTTCAGTCTCTTGGAGGTAAGATCTTTCTTTTTCATAGATTCTCCTTGGATGAGATGGCGTTTTGACAAACATTCCAAACAAAAATCCTCACTTTGGGGCTGGTCCGCATTTTCCATATTGCATTCCATAGTTTTGGTGATGTTTGATATGAGGAGGAGGGATGTTCCGATGCTTTGTTTGCTGTCATTCTATCTCTTAAGATGTTATATCCATTTTTTACCATAAAAGATCCATTCTCCGTGCCTGTCCAGATCAGTTCATCAGTGGTAATATGACGATTAATTTGGATTGCTAGAATTTCCTGAGTAGTCTGCTCATCAAATAGGTTATTTAAGAATGGTTGATTCCATTGCTCTACTTCAAAATTCATCAACAACTACTGAATCATTGTAAATTGTGGTAATTTAAGAAAATCCAAATTTACAATATTTTGTTCATTGTTACGGTGGGTTGGTATAAATCTTTGTAAATTATCATAATTTGAAAATTTCAAATTTACAACGTTTTGCTCTTGATTACGATAGCAAAAATCCGATATTTTCACTTGCGGAGATCACCAAGAGGGAGTCAAGTTTGAGGTTGTTAACATTTTCAATTGGACCTATCTTCACTCAAAAGTTTAAGTTAATTAATTATTGGCAAACTAAGATTGTTAATGCTCTCCAATGGGGAACTTGCCAACGGAGAGCCCATGTCCGAACTCATCAACATAACCAATTGGACCACTTCTAATAAGTTATTGATCGATTAGGATTATTAACTACTCCACACAATCTTAATTCTCCAATGTGGAACTGTTTTGACATAACTCACACGTACATTTCAACATAGACCTTGTAAATCTTTGTAATTAAAATTAGTGTTTTTGTTTATGACAACTGTCTATAAATTGTCATAATTTGTGAAAAAAATCAAAATTTATAGTGTTCTTTTCTTAGTTAATAATTATTTGTGAGATTGAGATATTATTTCATGAGGAATTGTAGGGCTAAACATTATTTGAGCTATTGCGTGTAATTGAGGCTAAGAAATACTAAGAGTATTTGAATGACTCGAGTGTGATAGTAATTTTTGTTGTATCCCGTGGATGTAGGTTATTACAATTGAACCATGTAAATATGATGTCCGATCTATTTCCTTATTATTTTTATTTTATTGTTGCTTTCGCAATAATTGGTATCGAAGCCAGGCTCGGTTGAGTTGAAGCAAATTGATGGCAATAGAAGAAGGAAATGTGAAAATTGACAGATTTGATGGGAAATATTTTGTTTTTGGAAAATACAGATTAATGATTATCTCTCCATAATGAAACTACACTTACCTTATCGGGGGAGAAGCCAAAGATGATGAAGCAAGTTGACTAGGAATTGCTGGATGATAAGCCTTGGGTGTTATTAAGCTAAAGTTGGGTCGTGACGTCACGTTTGACAACGTGAAAGAGAACACCACTGTAGGTTTGATGAAAGCTCTATCAAATATGTACGAGAAGCCCTTTGCAATCACAAGGTCTACTTGATATGATGTCTATTTAACTTAAAGATGAGTGAATGTGCGTTAGTTGCGGATCGTGTTAATAAATTCAATGTGATTGTTAGTCAATTGAGTTTAGTTGAGATTGACTTTGAATATGAGGTACATGCTTTAATTCTATTATCCTCATTGTTGATAGTTGGAATATTACCGTTGTTACTATTAGTAATTCTTTTGGGTCAACAAGCTTGACGTTTGATGATATTCGAGATTTAATTTTTAGTGAAGACATAGCTATATAAGAGAATCTAGTGAATCTATATTTACTGCTTTAGTAAGTAACAATAGAGGAAGAACTAGTACACATGTTAGCAAGACTAATATAAACATGCATAGATCGGAGTCAATTTAGGACAAGTGGTGTTGTTTAATGGAGTTGTAGCAACAAGGGCATCTTAGAAGGAATTATCTTAAATTGAAAAATGAGAAAGGTAAGGAAACTAGAGTTGATTTAGCAGATGTTGGTGTAGATGTAGTTGATGGTAATTTGGATAATGTTGATTATATCTTATCCGTCACTAATGATCCGTCGTTTGATGGATGGATTATGGATTTTGGTTGGTTGTTTCATATTACACTAAGCGTCCGTTCGTTTCATGGAAAATGGGCCATCTCTGGAAAACATTTTCCCAGAAGTCATTTTCCAGGAAAATGGCTATATTTTGTGGTGTTCGGCTGAAACTTAAATTTTGAGTGGAAAACATTTTCCACCGTTCGTTAATGACTCCTAACAAATTTTTTATTTTTTCTTTCTTTTTATTTTTATTTTTTCCTTTTCTTTTCCTTCTCCTTCCTCCTTCCTTCGCCACCGCACACCTGACGATGGTTGACTGCCCAGCGTCCGACCAAGATCCAGTCGCCAGATCCGGCGAGCTCGAGGCTCGGCTGATCTCGCCCAAGCTCGCCAGAGGTTCATCGGGCTCTAGTGAGCTTGGGCGAGGCCTGAGCCCCGCCCCAAGCCGGCGAGGCCCGAGCTCGGCTTCCATAGATCGGGCTAGGCGGAGCCTCGCCGACCTGGGGCGGAGCTCAAGCTGGCTTGCGGCCACGGTCGGTCGCTGGTCGGCGGGCGCCGTCGGGGCCGGCCACCAGCCAAGTTAAGGAAGAAAGATGAAAAGGAAAGAAAGAAAAGAAAAGAAAAGAAAAAGCAAAAATGTGTTAGTAAAAGGAAGAAGTTATGGAAAACATTTTCCTTATCTTTGAAGGTAGTATTTTCCATTGATGGAAAATATTTTCCTTGAGTAATTGGTTTTCCGTGAAACGAACACCGGAAAATCCGGAAAACATTTTCCTGGAAGTTATTTTCCGTGAAACGAACGGAGCATAAATAGAAACTATTTTAGTATTTATCAATTGGGGAACAATGTTGAGTGCAATGTTGTAGGTACTGGCAACGTTAAAATTAGAATGCATGATAGTGTCGTGAGGAAATTGATTGGAGTAAGGCATGTTCCAGAATTGAAGAAGAATATGATTTCCTTCAGTGCTGAATTTAGTTAGGTGTCAATATATTTCACAATGTATAGTTTTGAATTTTTTTTTTAGGTGCTTTGGTGATAATGAAATGAATCAAGCACATTGGCTTGTATAAACTTCAAGGTGGGATAGTGACAGAATTTGTCGCGGAGATATCGGATGCATAAATTTGTCTAGATTGTAGCACATACATTTGGGCACATTAGCAAGAGAAGCCTAAAGGTTTCAAGTGAAAAAAAAAAAAAATCTATTGTGTGGTTATGTTGCTAGTGAATTGAATGTATACAGGTGTTGTGACTTAGATCAATGGTAGAAAGTGTAGTTCAGTATGGTTGTTAGAGAAACCATGAAGATTGCAGAGTTAATTCACTTAAATGTTTATAGGTTGTTGCAATTTCCTTTAAGGAAGAATGCTAGATTTATACTAAAATTTATAGATAACTGCTTGAGAAAGACTTGAGTGTTTGTGCTTCAGCACAAATTTGTTGCTATTGTCAAGATCAGGCAGTTGGGAGCTTTGATTGAAAAAGAGACTAGTAAGTCAATCAAGCATGTATAAACTAATGGTAGCATGGACTTTTGCTTAGAGCTGTAAAACAAATTATGCATGAAGGAAAACACAACGAGACATCATTTTAATGCTAATAAACCACAACATGTTGTGCAATTGATGAGCAAAACATTATTAGAGACGACCCTAAAATGCTTTCTAATGATGATATGGCTAGGATATTTCTAGCATATGCTCTTAATATGGCGAGCTACCTGATGAATGATCCCTATTGACTACGATTAAATGTTAGACTCCCAAAGAAGAGTGGTCAAGTAACATTGCTGAGTATTCTACTATTAGAATATTTGGCTGCTCATGTTATGTCTGTTAGTGATGGTAAGTTCGATGAGAGGGTAAGAAAGTGCATGTCCGTAGGTAATGCACAAGGTGAGTGAGGTTATCAATTATGATGCCCAAAATTAAATTTACCTTTTATTGACGAGTCTCTAATACTTCTAGGTAGGAGTACTTGTGGCAATATTTATGCTGATCTCAATGGTGTTTGGTTTAAGATGGAGTTGCAACTAGAAACTCCTAAGGTAGTAGGTACAAGCGAAGTAATCGACACAGATGGTATTTATAGTGAGATTGAGCTTATTGAGCCAACCATTGCTATAACTGTCGATACTGACAAGGTAAGTGTTCGATCTCCTAATAGGTATGGATGCTATGCTTTAATTTGTAGTTGAGGAGATTGTGTTAGAAAATTCTTGTAAAGCAATTAAAGGTGCAGGCGTAGTTGGAGTTTTGACAAGGTCCACGGTTTTGGCGAAATTCAAGTAGGGCTTGGACTTGGAAAATATTTGTGACAATTAAGCGCATTAGGGGCTGTGAGAGAGTAGCAATAGAGTTCGAATTATTACTAAAGCTATTGTGACTTGGCTCAAACGTCAAGTTAAGGTGGAAGTTATTAAAATATGTCTCGAATTTGAGGCTGATAGACAAAACCGAACCGAGATTAATTGTTATTTGTGGAGGTGTAAATATTCCGAATTGGATATTTTACGAACGTCCAAAATCAAGCAATACATAATGTGGAAATTGCATCTTTGTTGAAATTGTGATCAAGAACATCCATTGGAATCCATTTTAAAATAGGAAAGTCGTAATTTAGAGTTTGTTTAAAATACTCGAAAATCAACTTCTCTATTAAAGTCGGTGAAGAAAAACACTTTGAAATGCCCTTTCCTAATGCACATTGACATCACGGTTATGTCTGGAAAGTCCATCATTGACTTAAATTATAGCAATATTTGATCAACTTAAATATATAGATATATATTCAGTCATTGGAGTTTTTGTTTTGGCAACATGTAGATGAACGCATACAAAAAGTGCTTCAATATGAATAGGTCTTGAAGCGCTGCTTGTGTGTGAGTGCTTAGTGTGTGAAGAGATGCAAAGGGAACTCGTGAACTACATTCATGAAGTTAGTGTTCAAATCGTGAAACTCTTATGATAATATTTGTTTAATTTTTTTTTTGTGAGATTAATAGATTATTTCGTGAGAATTTATGGGGATGAACACTGTTTGAGTTATTGGGTGTAATTGAGGGTTGAGAAACACTGAAAGTATTTGAATGACTCGAGTGTGGTTATAATATCTGTTGTATTGTTTGATTTATAGTGGAACTTATTACTGCTCTCCCAATGGATGTAAGTCACTATGACCAAACTATGTAAATCTATTATCTATTCTACTTCCTTAATCTGTCTATTTTTATTTTATCTAAGACTTTGGAAACATGTGACAATTTGATTGTACTTGAATTTTACTAGAAAAAGGATTGATCGAGATAAATTTAAGTTGAAAACTAAACTTTAAGCTAATAAATGGACATGATAATTGGATTGAAAAGAAAGAAATAAAATAAATAAAAGAGAAAAAATTCTATAAAATGAATGAGAATCAAAATTTAAAAGTTTACGAAAGATAACAAATACAGGATTTAAAAAAAAATGAGAGAAATTTAAAAAGGAAAAAAAAAACAATTTGGTGAGGTGGCAGATTCCATTCCATCGCCACTTTCCCCGTAAATATGGTGGTTTTTCACTGTGGCATGCATTGATTACCTTATTTTTTGCGACGTATATGTGGTCTGTGTATAGGAAAGTTGACATTGTGCGACCAATTTGATGGTTTTATTAATGATTGTGATGGGCCTAAGTTGGCCTGTCCGCCCATGTTGGGCCTAAAAGCCCGGCCCACAATATTAGGGCCCATGGATGGAGGGATATGATGAAGGGACACGTTTCTTTTTGGAGGGGAAGTATATAAGGGGAAATAAAGAGGGAGGAACGCACCTTTTGGAATAACGTACGTTCCTCCTCCCTCTCCCTTGAAACATCTCCAAAAAAAAAAAAGAACAGTAAGCAAAAATGCGATACCCACTTCCCTTCAAGGCGAATTGGCGTTATCGGATCGAACATGGCCAAATTTTCTTCCTCATATCGGCGTCGGTATTTAATCTATGACTAACAAGATACATTTGATTCTGTGATATGCCTTAGAATCGGTGATATATGTGTTTGTTTCTGGGCTCGTCTTCCGCATTCGTTTTAGGAGTTCGATTTAGTGTTGAATCCAATTTTGGGAATCCGACAATTCCTACATTGGTATCAGAGCCCTAGTTCATGTTTTCCCGACCCCTTTCATGTTTATGAATGATTTTTGATTGAATTTTCGTGAAAAATCGGCCGACACCGATAAGGGCGGAAAAATCCCGACACCCGATTCTGTTCGCCCCGTTTTTGGTTTTTTGTAAGTCGAAATTTTTTTCTAAAAGCATAGGATCGAAGCCCTCGTCGAGACGAGAAAAGCGAGTGGTGGATCGCCACCAGAGGCCGCCGGATGTGCCGCCACGCGTGGCCGGAACGTTGCATGCACCGATTCGGTCCCTCGCAGGCGCGTGCGACGCACGCGCCGAAGCCTGGCGTGTGCCGCGCATGCGCACGGCACGTGCCAGTCGATTTGCCCAACCGGCCTGACGGACCGGTCCGGTCCGACGGGCCCGACCAGTCCGACTCGCCGCCCATTGACCTCGACCCGGTTGACCGTTGACCGTTTAATTAACCGTTAACCATGACAAAAAAAAAGGGAAAATGAAAATAATATGTTTCTTTTTCCAATTAAGTCTATGAGGATTATATGTAATCCCTTATTTGTTCTGTATTTCTTGCAGGAATAATGCCTCCCCTTAGGTTGCGCACACATGTTTGTGCAATTACCAATGAACAAAAGGAAAGGCTTTCACCACCGACCGCGGTGGCCGAGTTGGTTGAGGCTTAGTACCCTATTCCGAGAGAGGGGAGGAGTTCGAGACTTGTCGGACGCATAACGCGCGACTTAACCGCGAGTGGGGCCAGTGGTGGGGGCCCCATGAGCCTGGGGGTTTACGTGGACGGCAAACGGCCCAGTAACGGTTCCTCCAACACCAAAAAAAAAAAAAAAAGGAAAGGCTTTCTAATTTGATAGCTGAGCTGACTGATCATCAATGGGAGAGTGGTGACTTAATTGATCACGTTCTTGAAGTCAATGGGAAAATTCAAAAGGTCATATGGAATGATCGTTCCATGCCACAGTCTGAGATTGTGCAATTTTTCATAAACATTCTTCCACAAGAATGGCAAGGAGTGTTGAATCGCATATGGGATGTCAACAAAGCCGCTTCATATAAGAAAATTGTGATGGATTTTATAGATGATTATTACCAGTTCGTGTATTGACTTGATATTAGATGTATTGGCTGGTCTTTGTTTAGTATGCTTTGTGGACATCTTATGTAATGTTTACTATCTGATTGTTGTTGATGTAGCAAATGATATGTAAGTTGTATTATGTAAAAGCATTATTATTCTATTGTATGTCAAATATTATTTGTTTTCTGCTATTGCTGATTGCTGTGGGTAGTTCATAGAAGTTTTTGTAGCTTCATAGAATTTATTTTGCATGGACAATTATATTAATGATAGTTTTAAGTTAGGATTTTTGGATGATGATTGGAAACATAGTGACATTTTGATTCTGAAACCTTACTTGAAATTGTTCGTTAATATAATGGGTCTGTGCAAAATGGATGCATAAATGATAATCATTAATAATTCGTGCACATATGTCTGATGTGTTCAAATCAATGGTTTCAGCCACAAAGAGCATAGTTGCCGAGCTGAACAAAGGTGAAAAGCTCAATGGCGATAACTTTGAAATATGGCACATGAAAATCCAATATGTGTTGGAAGAGCAAGAGGCACTAGAAGCTCTTAACCTGACCATGGTAGAACCTGAAAAAGGAAACACTGCACAGCACAGGAGAGATAAGGAAGCATTTGCTGCATGGAAAAGAAAGAACTCTCTTGCTCGCATTACGTTACTGAGTAGCATGGAAAATGATGCCATGCGAAAGTTTAGGCGTTTTGAGAATGCCAAGAAAATGTGGGAAGCATGGCAGCAATATTTGGTCATACTTCGGTGACCAGACTGAGGCAGCTCATTATTAGGTTTGACTCTTATAAGAAGCCTCATGGTCAGATCATGAAGCAACATCTTAGAAATATGTCAAACATGATTAATGAGTTGAAAGATGCTAGCCATGTCCTAACTGATGAACAGCAAGTGCAAGTAGTGATTCGTTCCTTACCTCAGAGTGGGGAGCATATGAAGGTGCACCTGACCCATAATGAAAATATCAAAACCTTTGAGGATGCAGTACGTCATCTTGAGCTGGAAGAGGACCGTCTCTTGGCGGCTAAGCTGGAAGCTGAAATCTATCATGCTGGTTCTAGCTCACATGGAGCTTCGAGCTCAAATCGCAAACGTCCTAACTGGTTTGACAAAGGGAAAGGCAAGGAAGTAGGTCCTTTAGGGAAGAAACCTAAGTTTAACCAACATGAAAGAGGAAAGCGTCATCGAATGAAGAAGCTTACAAGGGTAAAGTGTTACAATTGTGACAAGAAGGGTCACTATGCTCGCAACTATTGTGAGCTAAAGAAGGTATACACCCCTTGTGCTTTTAAGAACTTTGTCTATGTATCAAGTTCTGTATTCTTGACTGAGTCTACTCCTTTATGGACTGTAGATTCATGAGCGATAGACTATGTAGCGAAGAATAGAGGATCCTTCATGGAATTCCGACAAGTACCAATTGGAACTAAGTGGAACTATGTGGGAAACAACTCCAGAGCTGAAGTAAAAGGAATTAACACCTGCCAACTGAACATGCGTAGTTGACGCACTTTATTCCTACATGATGTATTGTATGCTCCGGAAATTCGTCGGAATTTAGTGTCTATTTTGGTGTAGTTAAACTTGGTTTTAGTGTGAACTTCTATAATAGCGGTGTAGATTTGTATTTGAATACAAACTACCATGGTAGTTATCATTTTCTGGATGGTTTTATTGTACTAAATGTTTACTGTGGTGATGTCAATGTTTGTTATTCCCTTTTCACGTCTTCCACTCCATATGATAATGATGTGAATGTATGGCATGCTAGACTTGGTCATATTGGCTAACAACGTATGAATAGACTAGCCAAAGATGGCTTGTTGGGCAATATTAAAAAAGTCAATTTGTCCATATGTGAGCATTGCCTAATAGGGAAAACGACAAGGAAACCATTTGGAAAAGGTAAAAGAGCTGAATTTCCTCTACATTTAATCCATTCTGATGTCTATGATCCAATGAATATGAGAGGAATGTATGGGGTTGTTTATTTCATCACTTTTATAGATGATTATACTCGATTCGGATATGTCTATTTGATTTCTCATAAATCTGAAGCATTAAGTTGTTTCAAAAGATTTATGAACTTGGTAGAAAATCAATTAGACAAGAAAATAAAAGTATTAAGATCCGATTGAGGTCGAGAATATTTATCTGATGAGTTCAGAAAATTATGTGATGAAAAAATGAATAGAAATACAGTTGTCTATTCCATATACCACTCAACAAAATGGTGTTGCTGAGAGAAGAAGCAGAACCCTACTAGAAATGGTTAGGTTGGCGCATGCTAACTTACCTATCATTTTTTGGAGTGATGCGTTGTTAACTGCTGCCTATATACTTAACCAGGTGTCTTCCAAATCAGTTACTTCCACTTCATATGAGTTATGGATAGGTAGATAACCGGACTTAAGTTTTCTTAAGCCATGGGGTTGTGCTGTCTATACTCATGAGTCCTCTCACAAGTTTGTGAAATTGGGTCCCAGAGGAAAGAAGAGTATTTTCATAAGATACTTTGAACACTTGAAAGGGTATGTGTTTATAGGTGAGCAGGAAAGTGGGAGTATAACTGAATTTGAATCATGAGATGTCACATTCTTAGAAGATGAATTTCCTAAGAATAGAGAAATATGTGAAGATTACTCCCTATTTGAAACCTTGGATCAAAATAATGATATTAATGGAGTTCATCTAAGTGGGAGTAATATGAGAAATGATGAATTAAACTCAACTCATTCTCAATTACAACCATATGATGAGACGACATCATCATTATCTAATCTTAGTGGGAGCATAATAGGGAATGATGTGCAAAGTGTATAATCTCTCATACGGCGAACAAGTCGTAAAAGTATTCTCTATCGACGTTTTGACATTGAAAGGGAAACTTTTATGATTGCTCCGCAAGATGAGGATGAGTCAAGAAATATTAATGAGGCTCTAAATTGCCCTACTAAGGAAAAATAGATTCATGCAATGGAAGAGGAGATTGAGTTAATGAAGTCAAACCAAGATTGGGAATTGGTTGATCTTCCAAAAGGACGCAAAGCTATTGGGAACAAGTGGGTTCTCAAAATAAAGCGAAAAGCTGATGGTTTGATAGAAAGGCATAAGGCTCGCTTTGTGGCGAAGGAGTATAATCAACAAGAATGAATTGATTATGAAGAAACATTTTCTCCTGTAGTAAGATTTACCTCGATTCGCATTATTCGGTAATAGTGGCTAATATGGATCTTGAGTTACATCAAATGGATATAAAGACTACTTTCCTCAATGGAGAATTAGAAGAAGAAATATATATGGAACAACCTGCTGGTTTCATAATGAAAGGCCAAAAAGAAAATGTATGTCAACTTTTGAGATCGATATATGGCCTTAAGCAGTCGTCAAGACAATGGTATATACGTTTTCATAACGCTATAATGGCATATGATTTTACAATGATAGATGAGGATCATTGTGTATATATCGAAAGATCTAAAGATCAATTTGTGATCATATCATTATATGTTGATGATATACTAATTGCCGGAAGCAATATGAAGTTTGTAAATATTATGAAGATTTGGTTGTCTTCCAATTTTGAGACGAAGGATATGGGTGAGGCTGCATACATTCTTGGAGTTAAGATTTCAAGAGATCGTTTGAAGAAATCGTTATCTTTTTCGCAAGAAACATATATAAATAAGGTTCTTGAACGATTTCGTATGCAAGATTGTAAACCCATAGACACTCCTATTGCAAAAGGTGAAGGATTAAGCCATAGACTATGTCTAAGGACTCCACAAGAGAAGGAACAAATGAAACATGTTCCTTATGCCAATGCTGTTGAGAGCTTGATGTGCGTTATGATGTGTACAAGACCTGACATATGTTTTGTAGTTGGAATGGTGAGTAAAAACCAATCTAATCTAAGTCAAGCACATTGGAAGGTCATTAAGAGAATACTAAGGTATCTAAAGGGAACTGCTGATAATACGCTGAGTTATTAAGGAAATGATCTGCGACTCTAAGGCTATTCTGATACTGATTGGGGATGAGATTTAGATGAGAGGAAATCTACCTCTGGTTTTGTTTTCTTACTGAATAATGGCCGCATATGTTAGAGTAGTAAGAAACAAACTTGTAAAGTCTTGTCCACGATGGAAGCTGAGTTCGTGGCATTATCAGTAACGGTACAAGAAGGAGTTTGGCTTAAGAGATTTTTGGATCATTTATGTGTTATTGAAAAAACTGCAAATCCATTATTGGTTAACTGTGATAGCCAAGCAGTTATAACGTATACCAAAGATCTAAAATATCATGGCAAGACTAAACATATAGTTACAAAGTATAACTTTGTCAAATATATGGTTACACGAAAGGATGTGAACTTACAGTACATATTTATGCATAGAATGGTAGCAGATCCTATGACAAAGCCAATACCTAGAGATGTGTTTTGTGGTCATGTAAAATCTCTAGGATTGCATAAAGTCTGATATACTAGATTATAATTTCCCTGAATGGTTCACATTTATGAACTTATGTTTTTCATTATTAATGCCTATAAATCTTTGTTTGATCTTTATGCATCTTAATGCTCAGTGAATTGCTTTAAGTTGAGAAAGTATGTCGGACAGATATAAGATTGGCCCACTCACACGGGTAATCGCCTCTATTTACTGTATGATAAATAGATATGAGACTGTTTTTAAGCTTATTATCTATGTGATAATCGAGAGCTCAAGCTTAAAATACATATGTCACATTAACTAGGTGTTAAGATGATGACATAACATTTACTATTATTTACTATGTCCGAAAGTAAAATAACCCACATATTTTACTTTATCCGTCTACGATGGTAGATGTGAGTTCTAATGAATTTTGTGAATGGGTAGATACGTGAACTCAAGTTAGACATTTGATATGTCTGAACTATCATCTGTACGGTATTGAAGGTGTAGACATACGCTCAATGGAAAATGAGTAAATATCGTAATACATATTTCATACTACGTATGCATGAGACGACCAATAAGAGTGGCAAAAGTTTGATCTCAACTTTTATGCCGTGTGAGACTCTTGAGGAAAAGAGTTCCTCAATTTTAGTACTCTCATGACTTTTACTTATTCTCAAGATTTCTATTTAGTGTTTGCTATCTTAGGATGTTACCAATAGTCATGAGTTGATTCGATCTAATGGGACATTTCTAGAAAAGCAAGCTGAATTGAAATTGAGAATTTGAAAGAAAGAGGAAGATCGAATTTGGAAAATCACATTATAAGTTTTGTATTCACTAGTCGATCAATTATGACTGTCTTTGAGATAATCATAATTGTGAATACAATATATATTGTTTAAAAGAGATCAAGAGAGATATAAATGTCATTGATTGATCTAGGGTACCGCATATTAAATCTACTCAAAGTGTGATGCCAATTATGAGCTGCTATATAACAGATGTATGGCAACGAGCTCTCAAAGTATGCTGGTCGCACGGATTATTCACCGGTATGAATGTTGAAGAGAGGTAAAGAGGATCCTGTTCGGCCCACCATGTGCGAGTGGGAGATGATGGTTTTATTAATGATTGTGATGGGTCTAAGTTGGCCCATCCGCCCATGTTGGGCCTAAAAGCCCGGCCCACAATATTAGGGTCCATGGATGAAGGGATATGATGAAGGGACACGTTTCTTTTTGGAGGGGACGTATATAAGGGGAAATAAAGAAGGATGAACGCACTTTTTGGCATAACGTACGTTCCTCCTCCCTCTCTCCCTTCAAACAGCTCTAAAAGAAAGAACAGTAAGCAAAAAGGCGACACCCATCTTCCCTTCAAAGCGAATTGGCGTCATCGGATCGGATAGGGCCAAATTCTCTTCCTCATATCGGCGTCGGTGTTTAATCTGTGGCTAACAAGGTACGTTCGATTCTGTAATGTGCCTTAGGATCAGTGATACATGTGTTTGTTTCTAGGCTCGTCTTCCGCATTCCTTTTAGGGGTTCGATTTAGTGTCGAATCCGATTTTGGGAATCCGACAATCCCTACATAATTGTTAACTAACACATGGCGAATCCGGGTAGTTGTAATACATGGCCTCGTGAGAATTTGTTATTATGGAACTTCAACTTTTATGTTTGAGGCTCGCTAAGCTTTGCGTGGTGAATGTAATCAGAAATTTTTTGGAAAAGAAATTATACCATGCTCTATAATCACTATTATGCAATGACTAAGGTCAAATTATAAAACGTGAGAAAGCTTTTCAAGTTGGAAAATGAAATTTTTTTAATGATTGTTATCCCTATAATAGATTTTTTTTTTTGGGTCGAACTATAATAGAATTTCTCACATGCAACAATTTCAAAAGCGGCTTAATGATTGATCATAGTTTTGGATGGATTGGTTGCGAATAAATGTTGGTGTGATTTGTTTGATAATAATATTATTTATATGTCTTCAACCTTTTTTGTGGACTCGAGATATTGTCACCCATTATATGCGGTTAGAATAAAAAAAAAAAGTACTTACAACTTCTGAAGCAATCTCAAAGAGAGAGAGAGAGAGAGCACTTAACACGCTCCTGTAATCACGGGAAATCCAATGTTTGGACCACGCTAAAATCCTATCTCTCCAAACCAATAAATATTGTGAGTACCTACCTATCATGAAAGTAAAATTATAAAGCCAAATACCAATAAAAGAGAAGAAATTATAAGCGAAATCATCGGATGTTGGAAGTGAAAAATAATAAAGCATATAAGTGTCCATATAAAAAGATTGCCTACCTATCACGAAAGTAAAATTATAAAGCCAAATACCAATAAAAGAGAAGAAATTATAAGCAAAATCATCGGATGTTGGAAGTGAAAAATAATAAAGCATATAAGTGTCCATATAAAAAAGATTACCACAGTGACAATCCACGCAAGAGCCGAATATTATTTTACAAATTTTTTTACTTTTCATCCTTATACTTTCATTTTTACTTTGTTTTTTAATCAAATTCTTTTAATTTGTCAAATGATATCCTTCTACTTTTTTCATAAATTTTTTAGTCAAGTCCTTTTGACACCAAATGCGGCCAAAGCCTAGCTAACATGACTGTCGAGTGATATCGTAGTGAATATGACATGATTAAATTTTTTCCAATCTAGACGTCCACACGAGTGTCAACATTGGGTAACAAGTAATACTTCAATATTGTTTATATCAGCTATTTTTTTCACACACATATCCATGTGTGCATTCATATATATTTTCTACATCATACTTTGGGGTTATTTGATGCCACGTTCGCCAAATTTGGTCTAATTTTGTGTTGGATAGACTTGATTTGAAATTTTATGAAACTAGAATAACTTGATTGGACAAACTAAGGGTGCGTTTGGCAACGATTCTGTTCCCGGGAGCTGATTTTGACTAGAAATGATTATTTTTGGTTCTGTTCCCGGGAACTGATTCTGAGTAAAAAAGCGCGTTTGGTAACTGTTCAAAATTTTTTATTCTGGAATAGAATTGCGTTTGGTACCGTATTAATTGATTCTGTTGCAAATTAATTTCTTTTGATTTTTAAATAAATTTTAAATAATTTCTTTACTTTTTTACTTTTATTTTCCCTTTTTTTTTCCTATTCTTCTTCTTCTTCTTCATTTGGCCGGTCGCGGGACGCGGCGACCGGACAAGGGCCGGCGACGCTCATCGGCGTCGCCGGCCCTCGGCGAGGTCGACCTTCGTCGGCCGAGCCTCGCCGGCCGGGCGAGTGAGGCTCGCCCGGCCTCGCCGGTGGCCGGGGCCGGCCTCACCCAGCCTCGGCGAGGCCAGCTTGGCCACCGGCGGGGTTGGGCGAGCCTCGCTAGTGGCGTGCAAGCCTCACCGACACCGGGTGAGGCTCGCCGGCCACCGGCGAGGCTCGACCTCGCCCGTCTGGCGATGCCGAGCCTCACCCGAGCGCTAGCGAGGCTCACCCGGCCCGGCGAGGCTCGCCGGTGGTTGGGCTTGCTCCAGCGAGCTCGCCGGTGGCTGGGCTTGCCTCCGGCGAGCTCACCGGATCTCGCCCGGTTCGGTGAGCCTCCGCGACCGGTGGCGCGCGGGCGGTGGCGAGATGGCGCGGGCGATGGCGGACGGCAATCGAGATGATGAAAGAGAAGAACGAGGGTTTTACGATTTGATTCTTTTCGATTCTCGGACGTAGAATCAAAATTTTTTTTTATTCTCAAATCTTGTCCAAAATTGTTCCCCGGAACAAATTTGTTCCCGGGAACAAAAATTTTACCAAACGCGATTCTCGTCCCAAACTGATTCTTGGAACAAAAAATCAGAATCTGGCACTGTTTGGCATGTTGCCAGACATGCCCTAAATGTACATAAATTTGATTAGAAAATGCATGGAGTATGTAGATGATACATAAGATTTTTCGTCCACTTTATATGAGGTTTAGAACTATTAATGCATTTTCTTGCCATTTATTGCTTTTTGAGGTTTTGAAATACATGTGTTATTATTATTATTTTTATATTTTAATTACATGTGGATTCATGTCAATTCCCAAAGCCACTAGCTCCAATGAGAGAAAATGATCAACTATACGAGATTTGTCAAAAATTACACAGAAAAATCGTTAATTGTGTGGTTAAATACTTCAAAATAATAGAGTGATGTCTATTTCACAGGTAAATACTTGCAAGTAGAGTGACATTTCTTTCATAACTGAGAGTGTTACTTCATTGAGATTTACTTAATCTAAATATTTTTCTTTAGATATTTGGAAAAAAATTACTAGCTAGGTAAAGAAGTTGCTGAACTACTAACGGGTTGAAAGGTACTTTTTGTTGATGAAAGTGTCGACAAGGGCTGATCACCGCGCCCTATTGGCCCAAGCGTGTGACTGGGCCTTTTTTTTTTAACTCTAAAAACAAAATTTTGGAAAAAAAGTATGAGTTAAATTTAAAAATTGCGATATTGAAAAAAATTGCGCGAAATTGAAGGATAATATTTGTTCATGCAATATCAAGAACAAGACATAAAACATTTAAAGTATGTGGCAATAGTATACTACAAAATTATTCAAATATTGATATTAGGAATAATACGAACAGTCCTAAGCCCGTCCAAATTTGATCCTCGTAACCAAGACAGCGGGGACAACAAAAAAGACAGTTGGAAGGAATTTCTGCTTCATGGCCAACCCCGCTGGCTTGAAGAAGGAACCACCGTGGGAAGTGGCCAAAGGGTCAAAAGCACATTACTTAGAAAGTACTCTCGCAAGCAATTCCTCCCTTCTGCAGATTTGGGACACCACTCTGTATGACTCAATCAAGAGTCTGGGGAATCGTATAGCAAAGTAATAATCCAAACCATCAGCAACTGGTCCAAGGATCTCCTGCCAGAATCATCAAAGCAACGACACATTTAAGCCTTGCACGCATGCGGCTGCAGATATTACCACAGTTTCAGATCGAGAGAGCGTGCGCAAGAGAGTACCTTAACTTCTTCTGGAAATTCCATGTGGTGGCTATACACATTTCGCACTGCTCTCAATAAGTGTCTGACAAGGCTACCGTCGTAGCGCCTCCGTATCCATAGCTCGGCCCTAACTGCAGGCTCTATTTTGTCTGCCCAATTCCCAACAAAAACCGATTGCACAGTGCTCTCCAATGCATTGAGAAGATCTAGATCGCCTGCCCTGGTTTCAAATTCTACTATATCGCTGACGTCACTAAGAAAGGACAGTCTCGTCTTCGAACTCCAAAAAAATGGATGATAAAGCACCTTCGATGCCTCTGGCCTGCTAGTATTAAAAATAATTTACTACTGAACCAATATGCTCAAAGAAATCAACTACACAAACAATTCTGAAATTGACCGACTTCCCGATTTTAAAAGTATCGCAAGTTCGGCATTCGTGCAATCTCTAAAACAATTAAAATTACATTAGCTCAATGAAAGAGCAACCAAAATGTCTAAAATCTCCCATGCACTTCACAACTCACGACAGGATGAAGGCGGTTGTTTGACTACGAAAAGAACCCAGCAATTATTTACTCCAAGTACCTTAAATTAGCAATCTAATCATCCAGTCTCTAGGATTCTTATTTCACAGTGAGCACTATATGCTAAACCCTTGGAATGTTCGTACGAAATCCTCTTCGGTGTATGTATAGCAGATCTAATATTGCGCTAGGAATGATTGGAATTTATTTGTTCGTGTGTGGGTAACAAACTTATAGCCTTGATAACTAGGCCTCCCACAATGATCATCTTCCATTTGAATACCACAATTGTCAAAGGCATTTAGGCTATCACATGGTCAACCTTTTTCCCGGTTACTGTTGTCGATTGTCAAAAGAAATGAGTAGCAGGACAGATATTTAAGCCATGTTGGACGAATTTGAAGTCACCTTTAATACTCACGAGAATAAATGATGTTGGAAATCAGTTAACTGGCAATGGCTATAAAATCCATCAAATGGCAAAATGAAAATGGTAGTGATGCAAATTAAGGATGACAATACACTCACCTCAATTTGGGGTCTTGGTTTAGTAACCACGAAAATAGATCATGAGCTTCTGGTATGTCCACAAAGGACAGGTCCATTTTGTTGTGAAAAATGTTGTAGTCACATTCTAGATTTTCACCAAATGGATGTCTTCCGCGAGTGAAGAAAAAGCACAAGACACAACCTAAACTAAACACATCCGTTGCCTGCGTTTGGCGCCCACCATGATGTAGCAGTTCAGGTGCTCGCCATCCCGAGGTTCCACAACCTACAAGACAGACATCTAAGATCAATAAAACGATCCTCATCACTTGGACCATATATAGATGAATACGATAGATTCATTAGTCAATGAAGGGAGGCCATGGCTAAGACTACTAAATCTCCACAAACTTTACCACTACATAAGAAGCAATACAATGCAGTATGGATCGTATATTGATTGGGTCAAGTATGGGTCATCAAATTTACGTTACATGAAAATGGATCAATATGAGTAACCATTTTTTACCTGACCCGCCCATTTGACAGCCTTTTACCACTGTATAAATTCAAATTATGCATGGATCAATCTTGAGGAAAAGAAGATTAAAGATCTCGATTAAGCTGTCAGGAGCACTTACCGGTGTCATGATATCCCAGGGAAGATTTATCTTCAGGAAGGTATTTGCTAATGCCCATATCAGATAGCTGAGCACAAAAAGGTTGATTTCTAGTAATCAAGACATTTCGAGGCTTCAAGTCCCGATGGATTATTCTCGAGTCATGCAAATAGCTGAGTCCTTTCACCACATGTCTGTGTCATAAAATAGAGAAGACATCATGACTTAAATCAACAACGTATCTGGAACCAAGTAGCATCCGAGCCACTTGAAGGCATTATATACATATACTAAGCCATATCTTATTCGAAAATAATGAATTTCTTTAACATAGTAAGACCCAATAAGGATGTCACAAGTACGCAGGAGAAAAAAACTGTTATAGGTTCTTTACATAAACTCTACAATGAAAACCCTGGTATAGAATTTGATCGCCGTATCAATCGCATCAGCATTTACCGATTTGAGTGCGTGAGGATTCTACAGCATTCGCAAATCAAAAGGGAAGAAGGCATACTGTTTTTACCAAGATGGGAAAATTAATGGAATTATTACCACGTAATTGATAATACCTAAATGATTTCCATGGAAAGAACAGACTCTAGAAAGGAAGCTGCAAGGTTCAAAACTTAGCCCACGATGGTCCCACGATGGTGATTGCATTGGGCTCACCACAGTCAAGGTAGTGACCTAATAATTCCCCGTATCATGCATCACTTGGAAGTTTTTGCAGGAGAGCTATCAAGCCCTTCAACTAGTACCTGATACCCACATAAGCCAGCAAAGAAGAGTACATGAAGCTAGTGATCTCTATGAGATGCTTCTGAGTCATGTAAAACATATGTAAGCAAGCTCACTACAAATACAAATATGTGACAGTTGATTTTAGGAGTGCCGCAATAAGATACTGCAGTTATCTCTCTATTCATACCCTTTTGGCAAATCAAAACATAGAAATTACCTCATCAGCTTCCGCAACAAAGGTGAGGGATAACCATCTTCCCGCCACAAGTTAACATCTTGCATCATACCCCTAATAGAATCCAATTTGATTTTATAATCGTCCGTTGATGCTGGATCACCGGGGAACACAGAGTTATTTGAAGAATCTGAATGTGCTTGAATTAATTCGTCTAAGCTGCAAGCACAGCGCTCCAGAGCAAGATACACGAATTCCGAGTTGGACTCCACTCCATGATACCGAACGATATTTTTATGTCCGTCATGTGCCCTCAAAATCTGAATCTCTTTGGAAGCAACATCACAATGAGCCCGAACAAGGCGTTTCACTGCAACAGGTCTACCTTCATAGATGCCCTCAAGGACAATGGTTCCATTGCTTCCTTTAGCTATTTCTTTTATTGAATAGTAGTCGATTTTACCAATTTTTTGCCATCCAATGCCACCATTAGGAAGGCTATCCTTTCTGTCAAAACTTCCATACTCTATTTTCTTCGTGTGATCTCTTGATAAAGTGCCTACATATACGTCGAAAAATAAAACCGTGAGACTTGATATGAAACAAGTTAAAACAAACAATACCTCAAGTGAATTAATCAAGGGGCAATGTGGCATGAAAGCAACAACCCCTCTAGTAGCCGTGTGATTTGAGGACGAACTACTCGGAAGCTGGCAGGCCTATAATGACCCAGTTCAACAGGGGCAGGGAGTAATTGTCAGGATGAGAAACAACTTAGTATGGGATGGGTCAAAGCAACAATACTTTGAGTGAATTAATCCAGGGAGTCACCCCTAAAGTAAACATAAATGAAATTTGAAATGACAGTTCACAACATTGGTACATGAGATTGAATTTAAGTTGACGCTTTATGTGTACTGATATAATTGTCCATCTCCAAGGTCAGCCCACCAACAAAGAAAGTTCACTAATCAAGTGACCTTATGTGCAAGAAGCAATTCGTGCGAGTTTATTTTTTGTCTCTATCTTTGCATGTGATAGGTTGCATTTGAAATGAATTGACGAGTTATAATACTTTGATTTAAAGCTTTATATAACAGAAATAGCATATACTTTAATTTCCGTGAATGCACGGGTATACGCCTATGTCCCAGTCTCCAAAAATTTAGGTGGAGTCCTAGCTTCTGTGTTTCACATGACTCTTTTCATTTGTGATATGAGGAAATAGAGAGAGTTATGGCTTTTCAAGATATGAATGTCACACCTAAAAAGCATTTGTTTGTTCCTATTTTCCAAAGAACTATTAGCTATCATTCATCGACTCCTAGACTCCTCTCTTCCTATTAATTCCTTACCTATTTTGTGTTGTTAGTTACTATAGGAAATCTGAGCGTCCTACCTATATCCCCACTCTTAAAGTAAGAATCAGAAGACAAATTAAGCATGCTTCTTGAGCTTTAACATATGAGGAATTTGGAGATGCACATCACCTTGTGGAACCTCGGTATTGGGATCTTCCACTTCTGCGTTCACTGCGGATAGCATGTTAGTCAAATCTTCAGGTACAAGGTCTCGTTGGTTGATGAGATGACTCAAATTCCGCGGCTGAATGTAAGAATCAACCGCATGAGGTTGAGGGGGTCGTGGCCAGAATGGAAAGGCCCTGTGTGGGCTCACGTTTCGAGCAGGAAGAGACTGATTGCGAAAATTCGTCTTTGGAAGAAAGGTTGATGAACTTGCACCTACAGTGCTTATGACACTAGAACTCAGGTCCGACCAGGCATCGGGTAAAGTCACCGCCCAATGATCTTCAGGTAACGTCACCCAATCATCCGTCCAATCATCTTTATTGTTCACAGTCTCAGGCAGTGGAGGAAAGGCTGATGAACTTGGACCTACAGTGCTTATGACGTCAGTGCTCAGGTTCGGCAAGGCAGCAAATAAAGTGACCATCCAATCATCCTCATCATTCACAGTCTCAAGCGGATGCGGACACTCTTCAACATTGCCTTGGTTGGTGCTTGATTTCACCGCTCTTTTCCCATTCAACGCTGTGAGGGCTTCTGATCTCACTTGGTCACAAACACGCTTGCAGCCCTGAATCCCATATCCCGCAACTCCAGCAAGGTGGGCCCTGATGGCCGTCTTGCTTCCGCGATGCTCATACCCACAGAAATTACAAACCCACTTGTTGTTGGGAAGGATGTGTACATGTATGCGAAAGGGGTCCCGCTCTCTCGACATTTCCCCTGTATCCCACTGAAGAGTAAACAGATGTTTTGAGGAAGACCTTGGATCCTCTCAGGAGTTTCAATCAACCCGTTCTTTTTTTGATTTATCGGACAAGTTTGCAGGATACTTCTTCGGAAAGAAAAGAGATGAATCTTCATCCAAGAAGACGAAGACTTACATGGACCAGAAAGAGAAAAGGAAAGGAAATGGTGGGGGTTTTGGATGACTTTAGTAAAAGAGAATCCTTTCGGTGGGTCTGACTTTCCACGTAGGCAATGGACAGCCCACTCATTGTGCGCCACGTGTCTCGGCGGACCCACCATGTCAGAATTTTTGAAATTCCCTGGCGCTCTCTCTCTCCGTTACTTCTCCATTGGCTCGTCATGTTGTCTCTGCGCGCGCTCTGTCTCTCTCTGCCTCTTCGTTTCCCGACTTCTCCTCCTTCCCTCCAACGAGATCGACTTCAACCTTCCGTGCGCTTCACTCCCGACCACGCCTCCGCCTCCGCCTCCTCCTCCACCTCCGTCGTCACCTCCCGGAGCCCCATCGGTGGCTCCGATTCGACGTCCGCGTCGGACGAGCTCAGGTTAGGCTTTTCGCCTTGCTCTGCTCTCTCCCTATCTTTATCCCTCTTCACGACCCCTCTTCCCTTCATTAGCAACCTCTGCTCCCTCCCTCTTCACCACCGAAAGCTCCCTCTATTCATTTTGAATCCAGATCCTCGTCTCTCCTAAATCTTCTGCGCGCTTCCCTCCCCTTACTGCGGAGGCCTCTTTCTATTCACTCTCTACTCCGACGCCGCCTCCGCCTCCGTCGACGAGCCCCATTGGCGGCTCCGGTTTGTCCTCTGCGTCCGACGAGTTGCGAATATATTCCATTGAGCTAGAAGTAGTTCTGGGTTGTGGGGTTCTCCAATCGGGGACGGGAAGCGGGTCATTAACCACGTCGCTCGCGAAAACTGTGGCTCCTACCGGCCGTGGGTATACATTTGATTTCCATGAGCAAAGAGCTGCATCTAAACTGAGGCTTCCTACCGGTTATGTCTTGGCATGTTCAACAATTCACGGGATATTGTGGTCCAGATGATGCGACTTTGTTTCGAAAATTCTAGCTTGTGCTTATTCCAACATATCATAGACATATACGGGTGTATGTATGTACGTATGTTCTCGTGTTGTCATATCTGAAGCTAAGTTAAGGCTTCAGCTTAGCCTGAATGAGAGAGTGTTTGTAGTAGTTTTTAATGATGGGGGACCACTAATCCACTGGGTTTCACTGCAGCTGAATGACTGCTCACTGATTTCGCATAATTATATTCCTAACTTAAACAAATATAATGATCTTGGAGAGACTTTTATGGACACTCAGTCTCAGATGATGTTATAGAGAGAATTTACACTACGGTGTAGCCATTTAAATGACTACGGCGGATGAGAATGTCCAAACTGGGGGTAGAAGAACTTTTCTGGGGTGGTCATTGTAGATTCTTGAGATTTTGAGGTGAAACTTTCCCACTGTGTTGGTCCTAAGGCTATGCATATATCGATGTCCTTGGTCTGCAAAAAAATTTCAAACTGAAGTAAACTCTAAATCTGCTCTTTTTGGTTGGCTCAGCTTGTCCCGGCACTTGGAATCTGTCTCTCTTCCTAGTGTAAGTGCGCTCCTCCTTAATCTCTGCTGCTCAAAATAAGAATTAGTTTGATATCAGCAGGCTTATACATCTAGGGAAAATTTTCCTCAAGCTGATTAAATTGATCTGTCCAACTGCTCCCATTCGTACCATGGCTTTGTGATGGTTTTATTAATGTGATGGGCTTAAGGCCCGTCCGCCCATGTTGGGCCTAAAAGCCCGGCCCATAGGATTAGGGCCCATGGATGAAGGGGTACATTTCTATTTTAGAGAGAACGTAAATAAGGGAGGAGAGAGAGGGAGGACGCACCTCTTGGAATCATTAACGTACGTACGTCCCTCTCCCTCTCTCTCTCTCTCCCAAAAAGAAAAACAGTAAGGCACAAGGCGATGTTTTTTCTTCCCTTCAAGGCGAATTGGCGTCATCGGATCGAACAGGGCCAAATTCTCTTCCTCTTATCGGCGTCGGTGTTTAATCTGTGGCTATCAAGGTACGCTCGAATCCGTGGTGTGCTTTAGGATCGGTGATACGTGATTTTCCCAGGCTTGTCTTCCGTATTCGTTTTTAGGGGTTCGATTTAGTGTCAAATCCGGTTTTTGGGAATCTGTTAATCCCAACAATTTGTTAGGCGGATTTCCTTGTACTGCATGTAAGATGATTAGTCTATTCCTATCTTTTCTTTCTTCCAATATGATCGATTCATGCATATTGTAATTTAAAAGTATGTTTTGATGCATGCTTCCAAGGTTTGATGTTCGAGAGATTTCAAAAGATAGTCCAGATGACTGGGAAGGCTTATATGCTTGGCAAGTGCATATTGCCAATCTTTTGTCAACGAGAACCAGTGATGATAATTAAGACTCGGGAGAATATTTTCTAGAAGAAGCATTTCTCTAATATGTGCAATCTTTAACTTTTTCTATTCTCGAATTACCTTTTGGAACTAATTTCAAGACTCGGTTGTCAATTAAGCGAGAAAGTTGGGTAAGAACTTCACATTTTCACGGCTTTTGAAGTAGGAAAGATTCTTGATAGATTGTCCTTATACCCAAGGCAATCACAAAGCGGTTTGCAACACCACTCGTCTTTTAGGCGATAGTATGCTTAATTGTATGTGCCAGGTGCTTCTCGATATTTACTAGTAAAAAAATTGCTGATCAATCAACAATTCCATCTCGAATAACATTTTGTGATTTAGCAACTGCTTGTCATGTTTTTGCGGGGAAAGTTGGCATCGGAGGCTTCGGTGCGGGTGCGCGAGCTCTTTACTCAAAGCAACTTGTTTTGCCCTGGGTAAATACACAATTGGAAGTCCATACCCCTATCAACTTAGGGCGAGTTATCGGTTTGAGTGGTCGGTTTCCAGGCTTAAGGTAATTATTCAAACCATTTTATATTTTTCATGTAAACAATCAGTCCACACTCTTTTTCTCCATAAGTTTTGTTTAGACCAAAAAAAAAAAAAAAACAGAAGAATTTGGGGAGCAATCGCATCAAGTAGACCCTTTGGCTTATGAGACTTTGCTTGTATTGTTCTTAAAAGAATATCACGAAGTCCCTAGTAGCCAGAGTTCTGTATAGTTCACACCAAACCTCCTTTTTAGGAGAGAATCAGCATGTGGTGAAACCAAGTCTCCTAAGCGCTTCATCAATGACGCCATCAGGAATGACTTCCACCGAAAATTTTTGCAGAGTTCTGTTGGAGAAAACTTCCTTATCTATTTTGAAGTTGATAAAATGTTTCCTTCCATCAAAGTCTGAAGACCGCCGGATTCACAATTTAAAGTCTACGCCATCATTGATAGTTTCTAGACCGACGAAGAAATTTTATTCAGATGCAAGTTTATATTTAAGTAGTTGATCCGTTTGGTTGAAGATTATCTCACGGCTGGAGATAGCATCCAAAGATCTATTATTCGTATTGCAAATAATTTGAGTAATTCAGATCCGTTGGTTGGCGAAGTAAACTTGGAAGATTCTACTTATGGAAACCTAGATCCTAATTGTATGGGCGAGTAGGATTGGTGAGCTATCTTCATTTTACTTAAGTAACTCGAGATCTCTTTAATCGATTCTGTCCAACAATTAGATTGGAAGAACTCCTTTGGAAGGTGCCAACGGTTATGGAGGCATGAAGGAATATATAAGGAGGATGCTTTAGTTATTCGAGTGGGTGCGAGATAGAAAAATTCCAAAGTCTGAAGCTTCTAGTTCTTTGCTGATTCGTTTGTTGAGCATAAACTTGTACTCAAAAGAGGGATTAGATACTTGTGAGACCTTGAGGAAGTGTAGTAGAGTCTCTACACTGTGGAATCAAGGACATGTGATTGTAACAACTCTTTTGATTCATAGTGAAATCCAGTCGGTGGGCTGTCAGTGCGGGAGAG
Organism: Eucalyptus sideroxylon x Eucalyptus melliodora; assembly: GCA_016097485.1. Lineage (NCBI taxonomy): Eukaryota > Viridiplantae > Streptophyta > Magnoliopsida > Myrtales > Myrtaceae > Eucalyptus > Eucalyptus sideroxylon x Eucalyptus melliodora. The sequence continues at coordinate 32,635,799 of CM027828.1, forward strand.
TGGACGTAGGCTTGGTCTAAGCCGAACCACTATAAAACATCGTGTTTCAATTCTCTTTCCCTTATCTCTTTACTTAATTCGTAGTCTTATATATTATTGCAGATTTTCTATATCTTAAGTCTTCCGTTGTTATATAAGTTGAATTAAGTTGCTAAGTTTTATAAAATTCGCTTTTACACCTATTCACCTCCTCTAGGTGTTCATACTAGCACTATCAATTGGTATTAGAGCCTGTGTACTCATTTACTTCAGAGTTAAAGATCCGTGGCTAGTATGTTTGGCTCCAGGATTGGTTGAAGGGCAAAGCAACACCAGACCACCTTACTTCGATAGAAAGGATTACAGCATATGGAAAAACAAGATGAAGGCATTCCTAAGATTGAAAGATCCTCTGGAGTAGGATGTGGTAGAAAAAGGAATTATTCCTAAAGCTACATCGGTGTCAGAAAGGGGAAAAGAAGTTGCAGGAGTCAGCGACATAACTCAAGAAGAGATATCCAGGAGACAAGCTCTTGATGCTAAAGCAATTTACTCATTATATTGTGCATTATTTTCTGCTGAGTATAACAGAATATCTTCTTGTGAAATAGCCAAAGAAGTCTGGGACAGGCTGCACATTACTTATGAAGGAACTGATTGAGTGAAAGAAACAATGATCAACATTCTACTCGGACAGTATGAAGCCTTCAAGATGAAATCGGTAGAATCTATCACTGAAATGTTTAGTCGTTTTACAGAAATTGTAAACGGTCTAAAATATTAGGGACGGCCAATTTCAAAACCAATGAAAGTCAACAAATTGTTGCGTGGACTACCCAAAGATTGGAATCATGTAAAAACTTCAATAAGGGAAATACAAAGAATCATGTCACTCTCCGTTGACGAATTGGTTGGAACACTTCAGTCCTATGAAGTGGAGCAAATCAATGAAGAAGAAGATCCTAAAGGTAAGAAATCAATTGCCTTAAAGTTTAACGATTATTTTGATGTTACAGATTTTGAAGAGGACATAGACGATGAAGATCTTGCTCTCATGATAAAGAGGTTCAAGAAACTGAACAAAAAGGGAAGAAGATTCAATTGGAAGAAACAAAATTCTCAAAGATTTCAAAACAAATCAATTGAGGATGATGAATCCAATAAAGATGTGATTTGCTTTAAATGCAAGAAAAATGGACATATCAGACCCAACTGTCCCTTGGTGAAGAAAAAGAAAGGAAAAGCTGAGAAATACATAAAAGGCACTTAAAGTAGAAACTTAGAGTGATACCGAATGTGAAAAGAGTGATGATGATTATGCTAATATTTGTTTAATGGCAAAGTCAAAATCAGATTTAAACAAGAAATCAGTACAGACTCCGATTCAGATAGTGAAATCGAGGTAACTAATTTTAAAATTCCTATTAAGGTCTCGAAATATATTGATGAACTGTGTCTTAGTCTCAAAACCTCTCTCAAGAGGATTTCCGAGTTAAAAATGGAGAATTCTACACTGAAGCAACAAGAAATTTTATGGAAAGAAAAGTTTGAAAATCTAGATAAAAGTTTTATTATTTTAAAAGGAAATGCATAATCTCTTTAAAAAAAAGGGTTAATAAAATTGTTGTACCAATTGAAAGATGGTAAATGTGCCGCATGTGTACCAATTTAGGTTTTTCATGATCAAAAAAATTAATTTAGAGTAAATTTGTCGTAAATATATCGGCTTGGGGTAAATTTGTCATAAATATACCAGTTTGGGGTAAATTTGTCATAAATATACCAGTTTGGGGTTTTTAACGGTATTAAACTTATGAATTTCCACATGGTTTGCCACGTCAAGCAACCACGTCAGCAAAATTAACGGAAAAATCGAATGGAAGCTAACGGAGGGTAGATCTGTCACATATGTACCAGTTTGGGGTTTTTGGTGGTCAAAAAAATAGTTTGGGGTAAATTTGTCACAGGTGTACCAGTTTGGGGTTTTTTAAGGTATTAACCCTAAAAAAAAAAACACACACTTTTGAAAAATGATATTTCAAACATTTCAAAAAAGTTTTCTATGGGATCTGAGAAATTGAAAAAAGATTCTTTCAGTACAAATTCAGTACAAAGACCTTCCTTTAACAAATCAGGCTTGGAAATGACATCTGAAACTATTCCTTTGATTGATTTTTCAAAAGTAAAGGAAAAAATCAAACAAAGACCTACAAAAGCCTTCTATGGTGTTGACACCTAAATTTTTGCACAATTTTTAGGTTATTTTTACTAAAATAAAAAATAAAAATCACATGACATATAGTTTAGGAACGTTTATGTTATTTTTTTTGTTTTATTTTATTTTTAGACCACCAGTGAGGGCAAGATTTTTCACATATTCCGCTGAGATTTTTACATATTCAGGTAATATACGCTAATGGACGTATTTGAGCAGAAAGGAAATTTTCGGATGGAATATTTGAAAAATACAAAAGAAAATATCGTGCGAGGTGTAACAATATATTTAGGGAGATTATGCATAAGCAAAATTGGAAGTGAAATATTTCACCAAAATTTAATTCATTCCCCTATATAAGGCGCGGTGCGTGTACGACAAAGAGGGGGGACTTTGAAATTTTTTAGGGCAAATACGTAAGGAGTTCTTGGGGTTTGGTGAGGAGAAATTCGAAAAAAATTCTTTTGAAGAGAAAAGATCAACTTGCGTCTGCCTTGATCGAAGAAACCAGGGTGGGGCATAAGAGTAGTACAAGTGACATGAGAGAGAGGACAGGTCAGAGAAAAAAAAAAAGAAGAAAAAGAAAAGGGGGCAACAGTGTTGTCTTCTTCGTGGACCCCCTGTCCACGTTGGCCCCGCGTCCACCTCGGTTTACCGCACCTCCGCCACGCCGGACCGCCGGTCTCGCCGCTCTGACCGCACCTTAGCCCTCGCTGATCAAGATCTACCCGCGACCCAGCACTCGACGTCCCCTGCTCCGGCCACGACCGACGCCACTAGAGCCTGAAACCGCCGCTGCTTCCCTCCTGTTGTCACTCGCCCGCAGCTGCTGCCGAAACTCCTCGCTGGTGACCTCTGCCACGACGACCTGACGCCGCGACTCACCCGCTCCCGCAGCTCCGCCAGTCACCGTCACGACGCCACTGCTCGCGACCCAGTAAGCCGACGCCATCAGATCCGGCGGTCTGCACAGCCTCGTCGCTTGCAGCAGTCTGAGCAGCACACCTCACGCCCGAGCGACGTCCGACCACCTCCGTTTCGAGTCTCCTCGCCGCTCACTTGCTGTGCCCTCGTCGGAGTTCCTTGCCGTGCGCCTACTGGTGTCCTCGCCGGAGTTCCTTGCCGTGCGCCTACTGGTGTCCTTGCCGGAAACCCTCGCCGGCAATTTTCCCCAAAAACCAGCGGCCAAGATTTCCCCCCCCTTTTTTTTTTTAAAGAAGAAAAATTGATTTAGGTACTTTTGCTTTACTTTATTAGGCAAGTTTAGGTTTTTTTTTTGTTTATTTTTTTATATTATTATCTCTTTATATGTTGTTTTCTTTGGTTGAAATACTTCTCTATGCATAATTGGAAATCCCAATATATCACATGATTCGCAACCATGTCAGAGTTTTTTATTTCATCTATAAGGCTTTAGATGAAATAATTAATCAAATGAGAATAAAATTGATACTTTGATCTTTAAGGCTTAAGATCAAGTTATTGATTTTATTAGCGAAATATCATCCTTTGAACCGAACGATATGTGATATTTTTGATAATTTTGAATGGGTTGTCTTGTCTTGGTTGCTTTATTTATCTTGAAATATGTTTGAGTTAGAATATTGCATGCTTTAGGATTATCTTGCATGTTTAGGGTAGGAACTTTATTATTTCGAATTTTAAAAAATAGAAAATACCAAAAACATAAATTTAGGATGTTAGATTTTCGTTTCACTGAATTAAATTGCATGTTTAATTATTCGGCAATTATTAATTTAGAAATAAAAAAAGGAAAAACACAAAAAAAAAAATCATCATGTATATGTCATGTAGTATTAGGGCAGCTTTTGTACGTCATTGCATATTAGGATAAAATTGCATGTAATTTAATTCTAGATAATTTATTCTTAATTTATTATAAGTTTAGAAAGTTGATAGATTGCATTTTAGGATTATTTGGGTTAAGATAATATTTTATTTTAAATTAGGACTTGGCTTAACCTAATTCCTAATGCAAATTGAATAGAATCTTAATCTAATTAGACAATTTTCACATTTTGTTTAATTCCGAATTACATGAAAAAATACAAAAAAAAAAATGTCTTAGAATAAATTAGTTCTACTCTTTGGGATAGATTGCATTTTTAGGAAAAATAAAAAATGTCATTGCATGTCATTAAAATTAGATTCATGAAATGCACGTCATTTAGAGATTGTTATTAGGTCCATTTAATTAGAAATTGCATGTCATTAGAATTAGGTCATTTAGTTAATATCGGTTGCATATCATATGATTTTCATTAATTAAGTGAAAAAAAAAAAAGAAATTGGGTGTTAATTAGAAACCATATCTAGGGTTGTTGATATGGATTTTAATTTAACATCGCAGATACTTTCGTCGCTTTGAGGTAAGTTTTTGTAATCTATTTATTGTTTATTTGGGTGTTAAATTGGTGGATTGCGCACCCGCATGATCACCTCACATGTTAGGGAAATAAATTTAAAATCAATCCAAACTGCTTGCCAAACATTTTTCAAAATAAAAAAAAAGGTACCGAAAGGGCGTTAGAGAAATCTAGCGTAATCAAGTCCCCGAACTCATAAATCTCTAGTTCGTAAGAGTAAAGTAAATCTCCCGTTACTTTATTTGGATTTCTAATCGACCCACCAAAAATAAATTAGTGGCGACTTCTGATTGAAAATTATTTGCATATTAAGAATTTGAACCTAAGTCGCGAATTGGTATGGGCTTGGGAGAATCAGAGTTGAGTCTAGGCTTAACAATCCATTAGCCAAACTCTAGGTGGTTCACACCCGAAAATTGGGTCGCAACATAGATAAATCATTTTCAAAAATTCTTTGTAAAACCTGTTGGCCGAAGTGCTCTTAGATGTTCTAAGTGTAATAGCTCAGAATACTTTGAGAAAGAATGTCATATGGTCTGGAGGCTTGTTAAGAAGGATTGGGCAAAGACCATTATTGCGACCTAGTTTTTGAAGGTGAATTACTCAAAGAATGCTATTGGATTACTAAGTCCGAAGACTTGGCACAGACTCTCCCAAATTTTACCAATTGTGACTTGATACTAATAAATTGACCCATTTAAACATGCAATTATACTTCAATTTGGAGCCGCCACTAACCAATTAGGGTTGATTAGAAACCCAAGTAAAGTATGGAAAAATACTTTACTTTTGTGAACCAGATATTCAATAGGTTTGGGGACATGGTTACGCTAGATTAATCTAACGCCATTTCGGTACCTTTTTATTTCAAAAATATTTTGCAGGCAGTATTGATTAATTTTAACCTAAGTTACTAACATGCAAATGGTGGCCATGCGGGTGCACAATCAATGAAATAACATTCGATAAACCAAAATGAGAAATTATAAGAAATCATAAACTACAACCTTATTAAAGTCTATCCTCTAAAAAAAAAACATTTAAAAAAATGATAATAAAAATGCATGCCCTAAACATGATTTTCTAAATGACATGATATCTAATTAAATGTAATCTTAATTTAAATTTAATATGCATGAATTTTACTTTAATGATATGTGAGATGCAATTCATATGGCATAATTAAAACTATCACTATATGTATGCAATCTTATTTACATAATCCTAAATATGCATGTGTTACATGACATGTGATGGATGACATAATAATTCTATATGCATGTTCTTTTTGTGATTTTTTCATTTTAAAATAATGCAACCCTAATAAATTATATTTTATACATATGCACCCTATATTAAACAATGATGATATGAAATGGGATTAATTATGAACTAACCTATTAATTAACCAAGTAAATGACTTTTGTGTTTTCTTTTATTTCTTTTATTTTTTTAAATGACCTAATAATTTTTATTAAAAAGAAAGTAATGTAATGATGCAATGCTAATTTTTTGGCATTTTTTATATTTTTTATATTTTAAGAAAATACTACATGATGAGAATGTTAAAACATTAACCTATAACCCACTAATTAAAACATTATAAAATCTATATAACCTAAATAACATTTTTTTTTTGTTTTGGTTTTATTAAAGGAAAACTAAAATGCGTTGCTTCAAATATGAAATGTATATAGACCTACATACCTAATATGATGCATGATATGTGATGAGCAAATAACAATAACACGCCAAAATAAAAAATCCATCCATGTAAATCAATGGCATATTATTTTAATATGAATCAATGATGCAAAGCAATTCATGAATTTTGCCATAAAAAGTCGAAATAATAAAAAATCTAACCCGACGTCTCGCGGCTCAATATTTTTTATTATTATGGCTTAATATGACAAATTTCCTAATCGGATAATGATAAAAATAAATCAAAACAAATCAAGTTAGAATAAAATAAAATAAAAAACTATGGAATCGAATTCTAAAAAAGCACATCCCAATATTCTGAATTAAACAATAATAACAAAATAAATAAAATAATATAATATAAAATTAGTGAAAAGTAAGAGAAACAAACTACTTAGGGGTGGACAAAAGTGTCGACAGAGGGCAGGCACGGGTGAAGGAGATGGCTGGCGTCAGAGCTCCGATGAGATCAGGTGATGTTCGGCGACGGTGGTTCGGTGATTAGAGGTGTGGCCCGTTCGAATGGAAGGCAGCGCAAGCGTGGCGTCGGGTGGAGGCAGAGGGCTGAGGTGAGTGTCACTGAGGTGTGAGTACCGGCGATCGCTTGGCTGCTGGCGTCGGGTAGCAGCGATCCACTGGCGAAGGCAGGGGTAGAGAACTGCTTGCAACTGCAGCAAAGGGGAATCGAGATCCGCAGGCGTCGTGAAGCTGGTGTCAGGGACGGTTCGGGCTGCTGCGGAGGGAGCAACAGCGCAGTGGTGGGCGTCGATTGGAGTTGGCGCGGCGGCCGGCGTGGGAACTCGGCGTTACGGTGAATCGAGGTAGCAGCGAGTCGTTGCTGGTACAGTGGGCAGGGCCGGCGGTCGTGCTCGGCGTAGAGAAACGAGCGATCCTGGTCGCGGGCTAACTACAGTGGTGCGGAACAGGGGCGGTCGCGGATGGATCTCGGGCGGAACAGGAATGGCTCCGGCGTCAGGCTTCACGGACGGCGACCGGTGGCGCGGTAGCTGGCAGCAGTACAGGAACCGGCGACTGGGGGCGTCGCAGGGGACCTGAAGAAGAGAAACAGTGATTTTTCTCTCTCCCTTGCACGTTCGGTCACTTCCTCTGTCTCTCTCTCTCTGTTACTGTGCTCTGCTGCACTTTTTGACTTTTTGTTGCTTTTTTTTTCTTCGACTTTTCCTCCTTCAAGAACCGAAGACCTTTCTTCTTTCTTTTCACTTTTTGTATTTTCTTTCTCTCAACGAAGAGAAAGCCCCCTCACGTCTTCTCCCCCTGCTCTCTTTTAACTTTTCCTATTTTTTGACTTTTAGACCTCAAGAGAAACAGAAGGAAATGGACTCAACAGAAGAATATCCCCGCCCCGGCTTGAGGCCTCACACCCTTTATTTATAGAGGAAGGCTCAAAGTTGTTTTTGCAAGTGAGATATTCACTCAACAACTCAACAATAAAAAGGCTCCAAAATCAAATAAAAACTTTTTCTTTAATTTTGAAATGAGGATATATTTTCAACAAAAAAGATTTCCAAAGACGATTTTTTATTTTATTTATTTATTTTCTAAAATATTAGGTGTCAACAACCATATATGGCACTAACTCCACTAGACTCAAGAAAGTGTGAGTACTAAAGAAAGCTTGAATTTCTTTTTCTATTGCAGTCACTATCAATAAAAAGGTCAAATGGTATTTGGATAGTGGCTGTTCAAGGCATATGACTGGAGATTTAAATTTTTTTTATTAAACTTAAGCAAGTAATTGGTGGAAAAGTCTCATTTGGCGAAAATAGCAAGGGAAGAATTGTTGGATGTGGAACTGTAAATATAGGAAGTCTCACAATCAACAACGTCTCCTTAGTAGAAGGACTCAACTACAACTTGCTTATCATCAGCCAATTGTGCGACATTGGATTCAAGATCAATTTTCAAGAAGGAATATGTTCGAGCATTAGTAAAGATCTTTCACAATCCTTTACTAGGCGAAGACGTGGAAATATCTATGTTTTGGATATCAATCCAGAAAGATTTCAATGTCTAATTTCAATTTAAGATGAAGAAAATCTCTGGCATCGAAAGCTTAGCCATATCAATATAAAACAAATTGCCAAGATTTCTTCAAAGAAGCTTGTTCGTGGACTACCCAACCTGAAGTATCAAAAATCTAACTTATGCACACCATGTGTATTGGGAAAATATGTTAGAAATTCTTTCAAACCAATAAATCAAGTTTCCACTAATCGTGTGCTACAGCTCCTGCATATGGACCTCTTTGGACCAACTAGAACTCAAAGCATTGGTGGAAAGAAATATTGCCTAGTAATAGTGGATGATTATTCACGATTTACTTGGGTCTACTTTTTGGCAAGTAAGTCTGAAATCTTCACTTATCTTACTAAATTTGCCAAGAATGTTCGAAATGAGAAAGGGTATGTTATTTCAAGCATATGGATAGACCATGAAGGTGAGTTTGAAAATCAAGATTTTGCTAAATGTTGTGATGAATCTGGTTTTCAGCATATGTTCTCCTCACCATACACTCCCGAACAGAATGGAGTTGTGGAAAGAAAGAATAGATCACTGTAAGAAATGGTTATAACTCTTTTAATTGAAAAAAATATTTTTGGGCTGAAGCAGTTTCCACAGCATGTTATATTATTAACAGAGTTTTCTTAAGGCCTATTTTGAAGAAAACTCTCTATGAGTTGCTCAAAGGAAAGAAGCCAATTGTTTCTTATTTTCATGTGTTTTGTTGCAAATGTTTTATCTTGAAAAATGCAAATGATCAAATTGGTAAGTTTGAAGAAAAATCAGATGAAGGAATCTTCCTTGGATACTCAACATCCAGCAAAGCTTACAGAGTATACAACAAAAAGACTCAGTCTGTGGAAGAGCCAATGAATGTCAAATTTCAAAACTCTATACAAAATCAATCGATCTAGACTCAACCTGAAGAATCTGAACCTGCTTCAGACTCTACAAAGTCTACTTCCCCTGAAGCAGCTCAGATTACAGAAGAACAACAACGAACTAATATTGAAGAATCAACTAAAGAAGAAGTCCAGCAGTCTGTCAAACCAACCAGCAATTAGAAGCACAAGTCCAGTCATTCCAAAGAACTCATCATTGGTAACATTGATGAAAGAATTCGTACAAGATCCAAAAGGCATGAAGAGTCTAGCGCTGTAGCTCTTATTTCTGAAATAGAACCCAAGAGTATAGAAGAAGCTTTAACTGATGAAAGCTGGATCGAAGCTATGCAAGAAGAGCTCAGGTAGTTCAATGTTAACGATGTTTAGAAACTAACTCCTAAACCAAAAGGTAAATCTGTTATTGGAGCTAAATGGGTTTTCAGGAACAAAATGGACGAAATAGGAAAAGTTGTAAGGAACAAAGCAAGACTCGTAGCCAAAGGATATACACAAGAAGAAGGGATAGACTATGATGAGACTTACGCACCAGTAGCAATGTTAGAGGTAATTAGATTATTACTTGCTTTTGCTTGTTATAATAATTTCATGTTATTCCAAATGGACGTCAAAAATACATTCTTGAATGCATTTATTCAAGAGGAAGTTTATGTGGAATAACCTCCTGGTTTTGAAGATTCAAGGAAACCAGACTCTGTATTCAGACTGAAGAAGGCTCTATATGGATTAAAGCAAGCACCTTCAGCTTGATATGATAGGTTAAGTAAATTTTTAATCCAAAATATTTTTGTCAAAGGTAAAGTGGACACTACTCTGTTTATTAAAAAGGAATGTAAAAGCTTTTTACTTGTTCAAATTTATGTTGATAATATAATATTTGGATCATCTAACGAAAATCTATGCAAGAAATTCTCTAAGTCTATGTAGGATGAATTCGAGATGAGCATGATGGGTGAATTATCTTTCTTTCTTGGACTTCAAGTTAAGCAATTGAAGGAATGGATTTTTATTCACCAAGAAAAATATGCAAAAGAACTTATTAAAAAGTTCGGATTAGATAATTGCAAAAAGACTAAAATACCAATGTCTAGCTCTTCGAAACTGGATAAAGATGAAGGAAGAAAGAAAGTTGACCAAAAACTTTACAAGAGTATCATTGGCTCACTTCTTTCTCTTACTACTTCTAGACCTGGCATTTTGTTTAGTGTTTGCATCTGTGCCAGATTTCAATTAGACCCAAAAGAATCTCATCTAAGTGCTGCGAAACACATCATCAAATACGTTGTAATAACCTCGAAGATAGGTCTATGGTATCCCAAAGAGGGAGACTTTACTCTTTTTGGATATTCAGACGCAGATCTAGTAGGTTACCGAGTTTAAAGAAAAAGCACTTTCGATACTTGTCAAATGCTTGGTAACAGGACAGTATCTTGGTTTTCAAGGAAGCAAAGTAAAGTAGCTCTTTCAACAGTAGAGGTAGAATATGTGGCTCTTGGAAGTTGCTATTCTAAAATCTTATGGATAAAACAACAACTAAGAGACTTTGGAATCAAAGATTCATGCACTGAGATCAGATGTGATAACACCAGCGCTATTAATCTCACCAAGAATCCAATTCTTCATTCAAGAGCAAATCATATAGAGATTCGACATCATTTTATTAGAGATCATGTTCAAAATGGAGAGGTTATGATCAAATTTATTGACTCAAAGAATCAACTGGCGGATATATTTACAAAGTTACTGGAGAAAAGTTTATTTGAGTCTATTCACACCAGATTGAACATTATATCTCTTACCCAGTAGAGTTTGGTTGTGCACAAGACTCAAAAGGTAAAGTCTAAATATGTTCAGACTCAGAAAACCAAGAGTTACAATGGTACGTTATTTCTAAATTTTTAAATTTGAAAATGTACGATTGTTTATTAATCGCTAATTGATTGAAATTATCTTTCCAAGTTTTCTTTACTTTTTTCAAAAAGACAGTTATCAATTTTGAAGAGACAGTTATTTTCAAAAAGGGAAGTTATCCTTTTCAAAAAGGTATTTTTATTTTTCTTTGACGATGTTTCATTTACCTCGCTTCACTTGGTTTATATACTGCCGAGACTCGTCTTCTTTGTTTTCACTGAAACCCTAGAATACAAAATTCCTATTTGCTTTCGCTTTCACTCTCGATTTGTTAAAAAGTTATCTCCTTTTTCGAGCAAGTGGTGAATTCCTCCCTTGAAGCGACAATGTCTTCGAGAAAGTCTTCAAGAATTGCAAGCAGGGGACCACGATCTATGCCTGAGGGTCCTACCCATTTTGATTTAACTGAGGAAGAAGATTCTTCTCCACCACTGTGTTCGAGTTAGCAACAACCTTCTCAACAGCGTTAACCTTCTCCACCGACTCAACCAGAAGATGAGGTCATAGAGGATGCTAAACTTGTAAGAACTCTGACTCTCAAGGTTGCTTATAAGCTCTACTCTAATCTGAAGAAAGGAGGTACACCGATGTCCTTAATTGATGAATTCTTAAAAGATAAAGGATTCAAGAATGAAACCTTGTTTTTGAGGGATTTGGAAAAATTGGGAGTTGTAGAAAAAGGAACTGCTGATAGAACGTTTGAGAACATACAAAGTGACCCATTCTATGGCTCTGCAAATCAACCTCAGGATGACAATGAACGGTTGTTTGCTCATTTTCAGCTTAGATTGGGTGTGGCTGCAAACGTTATTGATGGCTCTAATCTGTTTAGATCGAAGGGGCACAAGAAGGTTTATTCGAAACTTCTAAAGAGAGGGGTAATGAACCCTAGAACTGTTGATTTTGATTCGATAAAAGTCAATCTCCGAGAGAAATTTGTTTTACTGCAATTGGAACGGTTCTGTTCTGAATCCGCTGCTACTTTTCCAGAACTCACTACGTACTTTTATTCGAACCTATCTTTCTTGGATGCAAACATTTTTATTTTCACTGTGAAGGACAAAGAGTTTTTGGTGGATACAAACACACTGGCCGACATAATTAGGGTGGAAAGATCGAGTTTCCAACCAATTAATGTGTCCATTGCTCATGCTATTCTATCATTGGTGAGAGATAGGAATGTTGATGGCAAGATTTCTTACTCAAGGATGAGTGCTTCCAACATCTTGTTGCATAAGATTGTGATAAATTGCATTCGTCCTAAATCAACATCCAAGACAAATGTTTCTCGATCGGAAACTAAGTTGATGTGTGCCATCAACTCTGGATATAAATTCTATCTACCTCACATCATATTGTTTCATATGTACCGCACTATGGAAAAAGATAAGGGACAACTCCCTTATTCTGCTCTTATCTCGAGGCTCTTTCGGCACTTTAAAATTCACATCTCTGCACCATTATGCTTGTCAACCATCTCTCCTATGGTGATTGGGTTCAAAATGGTGACAAAGATGAGATTGAAAGAGTTGAACAAAGTGTTGGAGCATGTGAAGGAAAAGTCTCCCACAAAAGCAAAACAAGACTCTGCTGCTGCGAAAAGAAAAGGCAAGGAGCCCATGGTTGCTCCTGTGAAGAAGAAAAGAACTCTCATCTTGCAAGATGAAGAAGATGAGGATGAACTGACCATAGCAGCCTTGAGAAACTTAAAGAGTTTTGTCAGCTTTCGTGAGACAAGAGGAGAGCCAGAAGAAGAGGAAAGAGAGAGAAGTCTCAGAGAAAGAAGAAGAACAGAGGAGGACAGAGGAAGAAGAAGAAGAAGAGGAAGAGGAAGAGGAAGGAAGAGGAGAAGAGGAAGAAGAAGAAGAAGAAGAAGAAGAAGAAGGAAGAGGAGAAGAGGAAGAAGAAGAGGAAGGAAGAAGAGAAACATAAGAGAAAGAGGAAGAAGAGAGAGAAGGAGACCAAGATCAGGGTCAAGAGGACTCTTTCGAGCCAACCTTGGCTATCTCTCTGTCTAGTGCGTCTGCAGATGAGGAAACTTCACCTACTCCACCTGAGGGCATCAAAACAGGGGGAGCTATTGATCCAAAAGGTATTTCTTCATCTTTGCTTGCTAGTGATGTGAGTCATTATGTAGCAGATCCTGAGGATGTGTATGCCTCGCACAATCCAAAAGACAGTCATGATGAACAATCTGCTGAAGCTCCATCGATTCTCAAAATCCCCGTCCTTGACTCAGTTGGTCCTAGTGATGCATTTGCTCAGATAGCAGACTTTTCAAGATTGCTGGAAGTTCTTTTGGACGTCAGAAAGTAGCAATATGCCATGGGGTTTGAGATGCAGTATCTTAAGAATGATTTTAAGGCCACTTCAGTATTGTTGCATGAACAATTGAACGCCCTGAAGCTTCAAGTTTAGTCTTTGCAGGGTGAAGATTTTCCATTACTGAAGCAGAGTTTTGATAGGCTTGAGAAGATAGTGCATTCTATGGGAAAATTCACACTTGTTCGCCTGCCCAAACAGCCTTGATTTTAACTCCATTTTCCATCCATCTCTTTAGTCTATTCTCCACTTTTTGTTGGTGACAAAAAGGGCGAGAGGTTTTATGCAGATTTGATTGACTTTATTTTTACTTTCTGTTAGACTTTAACTTTTGTTTGGTGTGGTTTTGATTCAAACTGGTTTGGACTGATGATGCTTGCAACTTAAGCTAAGCTATTATTGATTACATTAAAGATAGTTGTGTTTACAGGACTAACATGTTTTCTGTGGTTGCAGAATTGCTACTATCTCTATCGTAATCTCTAATTTTCATCTATAAGAAATCTTAGTTTGCTTAAGTGTTGTCTTGCAGGTCAAAATGTCCAAATCTGCGGGAAAGTTTTATCACCATAAAAAATGGGGAGATTGTTGGAAAAAACTTCCTTATCTGTTTTGAAGTTGACAAAACGTTTCCTTCCATCAAAGTCTGAAGACCGCCAAACTCAAGACTTAAAGTCTGCCCTCATTAACAGTTTCTAGACTGACGAAGAAATCTTATTCAGATGCAAGTTTATCTTTAAGGATTTGATTCGTTTGGTTGAAGATTATCTCACAGCTAGAGATAGTATCCAAAAATCTATTATTCGTATTGCAAATAATTCAAGTAATTCAGATCCGTTGGTTGGTGAAGTAAACTTTGAAGGTTCTACTTATGGAAACCTAGATCCTGATTGTATGGGCGAGCAGGATTGGTGGGCTATCTTCATTTTCCTTAAGTAACTCGAGATCTCTCTAATTGATTCTGTCCAACGGTTAGATTGGAAGAACTCCTTTGGAAGGTGCCAACGGTTATGTAGGCATGGAGGAGTATATAAGGAGGATGCTCTAGTTATTCGAGTGGGTGCGAGATAGAAAAATTTCAAAGTCTGAAACTTCTAGTTCTTTGCTGATTCGTTTGTTGAGCATAAACTTGTACTCAAAAGAGGGATTAGATACTTGTGAGACCTTGAGGAAGTGTAGCAGAGTCTCTACACTGTGGAATCAAGGACGTGTGATTGTAACAACTTTTTTGATTCATAGTGAAATCTAGCTAGTGGGTTGTCAGTGCGGGAGAGTGGACGTAGGCTTAGTCTAAGCTGAACCACTATAAAACATCGTGTTTCAATTCTCTTTCCCTTATCTCTTTACTTAATTTGTAGTCTTATATATTATTGCAAATTTTCTATATCTTAAGTCTTCCGTTGTTATATAAGTTGAATTAAGTTGCTAAGTTTTATAAAATTTGCTTTTACACCTATTCACCCCCATCCAGGTGTTCATACTAGCACTATCAAGATGTACTACGTTTTTTGTTATGAAATCGTAATCGTAATTAGAGGAAAATTGCTACTTCAGTTCACAGATTCCAATCTTAGACTTTTTAATTGGTTCAATGCACTACGAATCGTATGTGAAATTTAATATGGTCATTTCGATTAACCATCGTCTGAAATTGCTGACATGACCATCCAGTCATTTTGATCATCATTTGTGGCATGATCGGTGATCTAACGTGGACAAACTCAATAAAAATAGGTCGTTTTTTGTTTCTTCAAATCTTACAAAAAAACAAAGCAGAAGCCATAAAGCTCCAATTTCCACTTTGCCATATCAAAATCCATGAAGAGATAAGCGAATTTGTCGCAATTAGTGATTGTGGTTCCTCTGATCAAGGATTATATGTCAATGTTTTGCTCTTGAGACTTGAAATCTCCTCTGCAAACAGCAAGATCAAAGGAGTACGAGGAAAGAAGATTTTATGATTGCCCAAGATATCAATTTGGAGGAAGTTATAGTTTTTTTAGTTAGGTTGAAACATAAATCAGTCAACTGACGAGTGTGTTAAAATTTTTTCAAGGGAGCAATATTGATGAAGAAACAAAATCAACCCATCATGAGGATTATGGCAACTGGATGGAAGCCAAGGCCAAAGCTCTTTATGTAAGATCTTTTTTTTTTTTTTTTTAATGTGGATTACATTAATTGATATTGTAATTTTGCCGTTTATGGAATTAGTCTATTAAGGTGAAACATAAAAATTTATAATTAATCTAACATGGAGCTGGCTATTGTGAAATGAGTAAAACCTGGCCTTTAATGAAAGGTTTTTAGTTTGAAACTCTATAAATATAACCTCACATAATGAGTGTTTACTGAATGATAAAGGTGAGAGGTAGTCCCACGTAACTAGCTACCAATCTTGGTTAGATTCAAAGATGGAATGACCAAATTAGTGAACATGCAATGGAAAAATCAAAGATGGAATGCCCTAATCGACTTAATTCAACTTGATCCATTTTAAACTAACATCCAATTCGATCAATTGAATTTCAATTTGGCCGATGGAACCTCAATTGTACACATTGGCCTAGTTCATGGTGCAATTTTATTAGAAATTAGGGGAATTTACGGCATTTCATGTCGAATTAATCAAATCAAGTCAAGTCAATTCAATCCAATTGCCTTTAATTTGACCCAATTCATTTGGGAATTTTCAATTTAACTTAGATTAGACGAATTAAGAAAAATGAGAACCAAACCGGAGCCTAATTGAGCCGGCTAAGGCCCAAGTCAATCCGGTTCGACTGGCTCAACCCAGTTTGGTTGATTTTGACCGGTCAAGGCCAATTAGGCTATGTTTGGCAACTTGCCAAACAGTACTAATTTCTATTCTTTTGTTCTCGGGAGTAGATTTGGAACAAAAATTCGTTTGATTTTCTATTTTTTTGTTCTCGGAAGTAGATTTAGAACATAATCGAGAAGTAAAAAAAAGTTGATTATTTGTTCCCAGGAATAATTCTAGAATCAATTATCTTATTTTCTCTCTTTTATTTTCTTTTTTCTTGTTCTTCTTCCCTCTTTCTTGTTCTTCTTCTTCAATTGTTGCTGCCGCCACCATTGCCATCCGCCGCCGCCGTCTGTCGCTGCCGATCCCCGGTGACTAGTTGGGTGAGGTTTGGCAAGCTTGTTGGAGGCTCACTAGGCCAGGGTGAGGTCCAGTGAGCTCACCCAGCCATCAGCGAGGCAAGCCTCACTCGAGCCTCCCTCGACCACCGGCGAGACTCGCCCAGCTACCGGCAAGGCTCGATCAACAAGGCGCTGCCTTGCTGAGGGCAGGTAATGCTTCGGCGAGGTCGTCGACCCTCGTTTGGCCGGTCGCCGGTCATCACAAGGCCGGTGACCGGCAGACCTTGAAGGAGAAGAAGAGAAAGAAAAGAAAAAAAGAAAAGAAGAAAAAGTAATAAAATTATTTAAAAATTATAAAAAAAAATGATTTGGATTAGAAATTTTCAGAACCGTATGAAATGCAATTCTATTCCGGAAATTGAAATTTTGGACAATTACCAATTGGCTTAAAATACTTAGAAATTGTTCTTAGGAATAAAATAAAAAAGAATCATTTCTGATAAGAAATTGTTCTTGGGAATAGAAGCGTTACCAAACGCGACCTTAACTATCTTTGACTATTTTCCATCCAAGTTTCTAGTGTTCAGCAAGTTTATTCCGACTAGACAAGCCTCGAAGCCCTTCCCATATGTGAAAATTACATAAATGCCCTCACGTGGCAAAAATTACCATATTGCCAATGATTCTTGTCAACTTGAATGAACCAATGGGAGCTTCTTTTAGCTTTTTTTAATAGCGAAGCAAGTGATATTGGCCATTCATCATGAGATCATCCAAGCCACCCATTGTGCTAAGTCATCAATCCATGTGAATTGAAATGGGCCAATGAGGAGCTTGCTTAATCAAGAATAGTAATTTTGACATTTTTTAAATAGTAAGCATTGTTGGCTAAATTATCATTTATTTCAACTAACAAAGTATGAAATAAAAATATGTGATGTCATGCGAAGTTCTCATGGTATCATGATTCATGACTGATTCAAAGATATTAACACTGTAACATTTGATGACAACATTGAAGGGGTGACCTCTTCTTTTAAGGTACCACGATTTAAATATTCTTAAATTTGATTTCAAGCAAATATTTAAGGATTAACTTGAATAAAATTAAAGTGAAAGTTAATTTTAAGCCTTAAAAAGGGACACATAAATGAATCAACAAGGAAAAATAAAATAACATCCGATGATAATGTCACAATAGTACCTTTTATATAAGACTTTAGAAACATGTGACAATTTGATTGTACTTGAATTTCACTAGAAAAAGGATTGATCGAGAAAAATTTAAGTTGAAAAATAAAATTTAAGCTAATAAATGGACACGATTAATGGATTGAAAAGAAAGAAATAAAATATATATAAAAGAGAAAATTTTCTATAAAATCAGTGATAATTAAAATTTAAAAGTATACGAAAGATAACAAATACACGAATTTTTGAAAAAAGGGAGAGAAATTTAAAAAGGAAAAAAAAAAAAACCAATTTGGTGGGGTGGCAGATTCCATTCCATCGTCCCCTTCCCGTGAATTGGGTGGTTTATCACAGCGGCATGCATTGATTACCTTATTTTATGCGACGTATATATGGTCCGTGTGTAGAAAAGTTGACATTGTGAGATCAATCGTTAAGTAACACGTGGCGAATCCGGGTAGTTGAAATGCACGCCCTCGTGAAAATTTGTTATTATGGAACTTCAACTTCAACCTCAACTTTTATGTTTGAGGCTCGCTAAGTTTTGCGTGGTGAATGTGATCAGAAATTATTTGGAAAAGAAATTATACCACGCTCTATAATCACGATTACGTGATGACAAAGGTTAAATTATAAAATGTAATAAAGCTTTTTAAGTTGGAAAATGAAAATGTGTTAATGACCGTTGTCCTTATATTAGAACTTTTTTAGGGTCAAACTATATTAGAACTTCTCACACGGAATAATTTCAAAAATGACTTAATGATTGATGATAGTTTTGGATGGGTCGGTTGGGAATAAATGTTGGCGTGATTTGTTTGATTATAAAATTATTTATATGTCTTTAACCTTTTTTCTGGATTCGAGATATTCCCCGCCCGTTATATATGGTTAGAATAAAACAAAATAAAATAACACGCTCCTGTAATCACAAGAAAATCCAATCTCATTATTGTCTAGACCACACTAATCCTATCTCTCCAAACCAATAAATATTGTGAGTACCTACCTATCATGAAAGTAAAATCATAAAGCCAAATACCAATAAAAGAAAAGAAATTATAAGCCAAATCATCATACGTCAGAAGTGAAATTGTTGAGAATAACGAATTCCCTAAAACGGATCCGATACACAATCGAACCCCTAAAACGAATGCAGAAGACGAGCCTATGAATCACATGTATCACCAATCAAAGATACACCATGAAATCGAGCGTACCTTATTGTCCACATATTAAACACCAATGTTGAAGTTCGAGGAAGAATCCTGATCATGTTCTACCGAGGAGCGTATTGTTGCTATTAGGGGGAGAAAACTCTGAACGTGAGGGTATTGTTCTTACGTTTCTGTTTTGGAGGGAAAGAGTTTCTTCTTCTGAAAAAGATGTACATACTTCCAAGAGGTACGTTCACTTTTCTTTTCTCTCTTACGTCTTCTCCAAAAGACGTATCTCTTCAACGAAAAACGTTTTCTCAAAAGACACAATCCTTCCTCTATGGGCCCTTAATTTGTAGGCCGGGTTCTTAGGCCCAACATGGGCGGACGGGCCTACTTAGGCCCATCATCACAAAGACAAAATCCATCATCTCCCACTCGCACATAGTGGGCCAAACATGATCCTCTTTACCTCTCTACAATATTCATACCGGTGAATAATCCGTGCGACCAGCATACTTTGAGAGTTCGTTGCCATACATCTGTTAGGAATATATAGTAGCTCATAATGGGCATCACACTCTGAGTAGATTTAGTATATAGTACCCTAGATTGATCGATCACATTTATATTTCTCTTGATCTCCTTTAAACATTGATATATTGTATTCACAATTATGATTATCCTAAAAATAATCATAATTGGTCGACCAGTGAATACAAAACTAGAATGTGATTCTCTAAATTCAATCTTTCTCTTTTCTTCAAACTCTCAATTTCAGTTCAGCTTGCTTTTCTATAAATGTTCCATTAGATCAAATCAATTCATGATCATTGGTAACATCCTAAGATAACAAACACCAAATAGAAATCTTGAGAATAAGTAAGAGTCATGAGGACACTAAATTGAGGAACTATTTTCCTCAAGAGTCTCACATTGCATAAAAGTTGAGATTAAACTTTTGCCACTCTTATTGGTCGTCTCATGCATACGTAGTATGATATACATATTATGGTATCAACTCCTTTCCCATGGAGCGTATATCTACACCATCAATACCGTACAGATGATAATTCAGACATACCTAATGTCTAACTTGAGTTCACATATCTATTTATTCATAGAATTCATAAGAACCCACATTTGGCATCATAGACAAGTAAAGTAAAATATGTGGGTTATTTTACTTTCGGACGTAGTAAATATTATGTTATCATCTTAACATTCAGTTAATGTGACATATGTATTTTAAGCTTGAGCTCTCAATTATCACATAGCTAATAAGCTTAAAAACCGTCCCATCTCTATTTATCACATAGTAAATAGAGGCGATTACCCGTGTGAGTGGGCTAATCTTTTATCTGTCCGACATACTTTTTCAACTTTATATAATGTACTGAGCATTAAAATGGATAAACGTCAAACAAAGATTTATAGGTATTAATAATGAAAAACACAAATTCATTAAATATGAACACTTCAGGGAAATTACAATATTCAGTAAATCAGCTTCTACACAGTCCTAGAGATTTTACATGACCACAAAACACATATCTAGGTATTGCCTTTATCATAGGATCTGCTACTATTCTATGCGTAGATATGTACTGTAAGTTCACATCTTTTCGTGTAACCATATCTTTGACAAAATTATACTTAGTATCTATATGTTTGGTCTTGTCATGATATTTTGGATCTTTGGTGTACGCTATAGCTGCTTAGCTATCACAGTTAACCAATAATGGATTTGCAGCATACCCAATAACACCTAAATGATCCAAAAATCTCTTAAGTCAAACACATTCTTGTACTACTGCTGATAATGCCACGAACTCAGCTTCCATGGTGGACAAGGCTATACACGTTTGCTTCTTACTGCTCCAAGATATGACGCCATTATTTAGTAAGAAAGCAAAACCAGATGCAGATATCCTTTAATCTAAATCTCCTCCCCAATCAGCATCTGAATAACTTTCAAGTTGCAGATCATTTCCTTGGTAATTCAGCTTGTAATCAGCAGTTTCCTTCAGATACCTGAGTATTCTTTTAACGGCCTTCCAATGTGCTTGACCTGGATTGGATTGGTATTTACTCACCATTCCAATCGCAAAACATATGTCAGGTCTTGTACATATCATAACGTACATTAAGCATCCCACAACACTAGCATAAATAACATGTTTCATTTGTTCCTTCTCTTGTGGAGTCCTTGAACACAATTTATGGCTTAATCCTTCACCTTTTGCAATAGGAGTATCAATGGGTTTACAATTTTGCATACGAAATCGTTCAAGAACTTTATTTATGTATGTTTCTTGCGAAAAAGATAATGATCTGTTCAAACGATTTCTTGAAATCTTAACTCCAAAGATGTATGTAGCCTCACCCATATCTTTCATCTCAAAGTTGGAAGATAACCAACTTTTCACAGTATTAACAAACTCCATATTGCTTCCGGCAAATTAGTATATCATCAACATATAATAGTATGATCACAAATTGATCTTTAGATCTTTTGATATATACACAATGATCCTCATCTATCACTATAAAATCAAATACCATTATGGCATTATGAAAACGTATATACCATTGTCTCGATGACTGCTTAAGGCCATATATTGATCTCAAAAGTCGACATACATTTCCTTCTTGGCCTTCCATAATGAAACCAGCAGGTTGTTTCATATATATTTCTTCCTCTAATTTTCCATTGAAGAAAGCAGTCTTTACATCCATTTGATGTAACACAAGATCCATACTAGCCACTGTTGTTAGAATAATGCGAATCGAGGTAAATCTCACTATAGGAGAAAATGTTTCTTTATAATCAATTCCTTCCTATTGATTATACCCCTTCACCACAATGCGATCTTTATGTCTTTCTATTGAGCCATCAGCTTTACGCTTTATTTTGAAAACCCATTTGTTCCCAATAGCTTTGCGTCTTTTTGGAAGGTCAGCCAGTTCTCAAACATGGTTTGACTTCATTGACTCCATCTCCTTTTTCATTGCATGCATCCATTTTTCCTTACTAGGGCAATTTAGAGCCTCATTAACATTTCTTGGCTCATCTTCATCTTGTGGAGCAACCATAAAAGTTTCCCCTTCAATGTCAAAATGTCGACGGGGGATACTTTTGCGACTTGTTCGCCGTATGAGATATTGTACACTTTATACATCATTCCCCATCATGCTCCCACTCGGATTAGATAATGATGATATCATCTCATCATGTGGTTGTTATTGAGAGTGAGTTGAATTAAATTCATCACTTCTCATGTTACTCCCACTTAGACGAACTCCACTAAGTTCATTATCTTGATCCAATGTTTCAAATGGGGAGTAATCCTCACATATTTTGTCCTTCTTAGGAAATTCATTATCTAAGAATGTGACATCCCGTGATTCGAATTCAGTTATACTTCCACTTTCCTGCTCACCTATGAACACATACCCTTTCAAATGTTCAGAGTATCTTATAAAAATACTCTTATTTCCTCTGGGACCCAATTTTAGAGGACTCATGAGTATAGGCAGCACAACCCCATGGCTTAAGAAAACTTAAGTTTGGTTTTCTACCTGTCCATAACTCATATGGAGTGAAAGTAACTGATTTAGAAGGCACCTAGTTAAGTATATAGGCAACAGTTAATAACGCATCACTCCAAAAAGTGATAGGTAAATTAGTGTGCGCCATCATGGACCTAACCATTTCCAGTATGGTTCTATTCCTTCTCTCTGCAACACAATTTTGTTGAGGAGTATATGGAATAGACAATTGTCTTTCTATTCCTTTTTCATCACATAATTTTCTGAACTTATTAGATGAATATTTTCAACCCCGATCGGATCTCAATATTTTTATTTTCTTGTGTAATTGATTTTTTCCCAAGTTCATAAACTTTTTGAAACAACTCAATGCTTCAGATTTATGAGAAATCAAATAGACATATCCAAATTGAGTATAATCATCTATAAATGTGATGAAATAAACAGCCACATGCCTTCCTCTCACATTCATTGGACCACAGACGTCAGAATGAATTAAATGCAAAGGAAATTCAACTCTTTTACCTTTTCCAAATGATTTTCTTGTCGTTTTCCCTATTAGGCAGTGCTCACATATGGGTAAATCGACTTTTTCAATGTTGTCCAACAAGCCCTCTTTGGCTAGTCTATTCATACGTTGTTGGTCAATATGACCAAGTCTAGCATGTCACACAGTCACATCATTATCAAATGAATTGGGAGACATGAAAAGAGAATAACAAACATTAGCATTACCATAGTCAATATTTAATATAATGAAACAATCTAGAAAATAACCACAACCATAGTAATTTGTATCCAAATACAAATCCACACCACTATTATGGAAGTTCATATTAAAACCAAGCTTAATCAACACTAGAACAGACACTAAATTCTGACGAATTTTCGGAGCATACAATACATCATGTAGGAACAAAGTACGTCCACCACGCATGTTCAGTTAGCAGGTGCCAATCCCTTTTACTTATGCTTTAGAGTTGTTTCCTACATAGATCCATTTAATTCCAGTTGGTACTCATCAGAATTCATGGATCCTTCGCTACATGGTCTGTTACTCCTAAATTTACAGTCCACAAATGATTAGACTCAGTTAAGAATACAGAACTTGACACATAAGCAAAGTTTTGAAATGTACAAGGGGTGTATACCTTCTTTGGCTTGCGACAATTGCGAGCATAGTGACCTTTCTTGTCACAATTGTAACACTTTACCCTTGTCAGCTTCTTCATTCGAGGACGCTTTCCTCTTTCATGTTGGTCAACCTTTGGTTTCTTCCCTGAAGAAGTTGCTCCTTTGCCTTTCCTTTTATCGAACCAATTAGGACGTTTACACTTGGAGCTCGAAGCTCCATGTGAGTTGGAACCAGCATGATAAATTTCAGTTTCTGGCTTAGCCGCCAAGAGGCGGTCATCTTCCAGCTCAAGATGACACACTGCATCCTCAAAGGTTTTGATATTCTCATTATGAGTCAGGTGCACCTTCATATGCTCCCAACTCTGAGGCAAGAAACGAATCACTGCTTGCATTTGCTGCTCATCAGTTAGGACATGGTCAGCATCTTTTAGCTCATTAATCATATTTGACATCTTTCTAAGGTGTTGCTTCATGGTCTGACCATGAGGCTTCTTGTACGAGTCAAACCTAATAGTGAGCTGTCTTAGTCTGGTCACCGAAATATGATCAAATCTTGCTGCCAATGCTTCCCACATTTCCTTGGTATTCTCAAAACGCCTAAACTCTCGCATAACGTCATTTTCCATGCTACTCAGCAACATAATGCGAGCAAGAGAGTTTTTTCTTTCCATGCAGCAAATGCATCCTTATCTCTTTTATGCTGCGCAGTGTTTCCATCTTTAGGTTCTACCATGGTCAGGTTAAGAGCTTCTAGTGCCTCTTGCTCTTTCAGCACATATTAAGTTTTCATGTGTCATATTTCATAATTATCGCCATTGAGCTTCTCACATTTGTTCAGACACATATGCACGAATTATTAATGTCTATCATTTATGCATTCATTTTGCACAAACCCATCATATTAATGAATAATTTCAAGTAAGATTTCAGAATCAAAATGTCACTATATTTCCAATCATCATCCAAAAATTCTAACTTGGAATTATTATTAATATAATCTTTTATGCAAAATAAATTCTTTGAAGCTACAAAAACTTCTATGAACTACCCACAATAGCTAACAATTAGAAGCTAATAATCTTCGACATCCAATAATGATAGAATAATAATGCTTTCACATAATGCAACTAACATATCAGTTGCTACACCAACAACAACTAGGTAGAAAACATTTACATAAGATGTCCATAATGTATACTAAATAAAGATCAGTCAAAAACATCTAACGCCAAGACAACACATGAACTGGAGGTTTGCCAGTCGTGGCAAGAATTGCTTTATTGGATACCAGGTTTTTACAATACCAGCATGCTTGCATCGGTACTGTCCAAACCACTTTGAATGCCGGAACAGCCTTTGTGACTTTGTATCCAAATTTCAACATCGCTCTTTCAGATCCCCAGCTACTTTCTTTTCTAAAAGTTCAAGTACAGCTCACTGGAGCCCCTCAAACTACTGACTCTGTAGCTGCAACTTTGCATTACCAGATGGTCTATCGAGTACAGAATCATGCTCTTGATCTTAACTTCAACAATGGTAATGAAGATGCTTTGTTCATCTCCATGCAGAATGATCAGGCATCATGTATCCATGTTCCTAGACAGATCCCGAAGGATACGTTGGCCAAGCTTCTTCCAGAAACCTGGATTACCAACTATGAAAAGCTACACCAACACAACAAGCCCTTCCAGTCTACGAACTCAGAGTTCGTTCGAAAAAAATATGGAACTGTTTCCATCAAATTTGGCAAAGAAAAGGAAGAAAGTCCTTCTATCTTCCAGACCCTCTTCATGATTGAACCATGTGTTCCTCAATCAATTTCCGAGCCAGATCCAAAAAAGCTTGTTCGACATTT
The DNA here is from genome assembly GCA_016097485.1 of Eucalyptus sideroxylon x Eucalyptus melliodora. Taxonomy (NCBI): domain Eukaryota; kingdom Viridiplantae; phylum Streptophyta; class Magnoliopsida; order Myrtales; family Myrtaceae; genus Eucalyptus; species Eucalyptus sideroxylon x Eucalyptus melliodora. Next base: position 32,661,238 of record CM027828.1, read on the forward strand.
TGACGGTGATGGACATCCTGTCCATTACTACAAAGACAACTATGGTCATTGTTTTTGGGATCCTTTTTGCCAGTGTTCCTATTGTACAAACTCCCCTGATGAAGTAGATCCTCTGGCAAGATCTCCACCTCGAAGAAAGAAACCCAAGGATAAGGTGTACCAAAGGTACTTAAACGGAGATCCCTCTATTGATACTCTTGGTGAGTGTGATAAATACCAGTTCATGGTTTCTTATGCACCACCTCCACCACCAGAGTTCGTACTACATTCCAAACCTTACTAGATCCACCAAAATCACCTCCACCATCTCCTCCTCAGAAAAAACAAGCTCTCTCCCCATTTTACAAGCCAATCCTCAAATGGGCTAAGAAGCACTCTTACCCACTTTAAGTCCCAGAAGAAACACCACCCACTTCCTCCATTGCTATGTTCCATGATGCTGATTTTCCTCCTCTTGTCAAAGAAAATTCAAAACTTTCGTTTCCTGCTCCGGAGGAATTCATTGATCCTCAAAACATACATCGTCATGTCCCAAAGATAGCAACCCCCACTGATGTGGATGAACATGGGAGACAGAAAAAAAACCTCTATTGCTGAAGCCGTTCTAAACTGGCAATCAGAGACTCTGTTGGCACAAAACAATGCTTTCAGGGCAATTGATTCCAAAATTGGAAATGTGCAACAAGATCTCCGAAGGTATGATGAAAGTACCAAAAAGATACTTGCTGAGTTCCAGAAAAGGCTTCACACCTTGGAATCAGGACAACATCTTGGGTATCATCATCTTGAAAGTCCAAAGCCAGAAATAGAAAAGCTCAAGAGGCAAATCCAACTTCTTGAAGAAGGAAGGTTCAGACTTTTCGACCCATTAGCACCTCCTGTCAGAACTGGGTATTTACCCCCACATCCACAGACGTCTATTTTTGCTGTTATCCCAGAAGATCCCTACAGAATAGAACCAGATATGGCAAAAATACGAAATCACCTCAAGGCCCTACAGAAGGAAAAAGGGAAAGAAAAAACAACGCCAACAGAATCAAGTTCAATTATTATAAGAGAAAGGCAAGATCAGATGATGTTATCAAATCAATTAGAATATTTTCTAAAGGATTTGGGAACTCAGGAACTTGACCCTGTTATCCAACAGCCTAATCCTACCATTCCAGAAAAATAGATTCTGTTTCCAGCTAAATAAACTTCTTCTGATATTAAATCGGATTCAACATCTCTTTCTTCCTCTTCATCCTTCTTAATTCCTACAGATGATTCCCTCCCCATTGCACCAGTAACTTCATCAATATTCATGGCTGATTCTCCAGATGATGAAATGGAATCAAATTATTCTGATCTAGAATATGGTCAGACAAGCAATCCTGCTAGAAGCAATCCTGCTAGACATGTGTCCATGGCATCAAAACAATTCTTCACCGTCGATGATATTCCTCCCAAATGGCCAGAAAGACTTGAAGAATTTCATACTTGGTTGAATACTCAGTCCATTACCAACCATGATATGAATGATGTCTTTTACAACTTTGTTACAAGATTTACAGGAAGCCTCAAACTTTGGTGGCAATCAATTTCAGAACAAGATCAGATTTTGTTCCTAATGTCACCAAATTTCAGCCATGCCATTACCCTCTTATATCATGTTTTTGTAGGAAAACCCGAAGATCTCATAGAGATAAAAAGGAGAGAATTTTTTGAAAGAAGATGCTGCTCTCTCCAGGAAAAGCATCTGGATAAGCATTATCGAGTAATGCTTCAGCTCTTTTACCAAGTTGGCGCAGATCCAAATCTGAAGCATGTCTTCCTTACATCCATCCCTAAAGAGCTATCCCAGATGGTTGAAAGATCTTTCTTCTCAAAACAAAGAAGAGTACAGGATATTCCCTTGGGGGAAATACAGCAAGAGATCCATCTATGCCTTGAAGAATTATGCTTAAAGCGCCAGATGGTCCGTACCTACATCACAGATGACAAGCGCCTTGAATAAGCTTGTTTTCACCAGAAGTTAAAAATAAAATGCTCCAAACAAGACTGTGATGGTACTTGTGGCAAGTATTCCCGGAAGAAAAAACACTACAAGAAGCATTGGATAAATAAATCCAAACATGGCTCCAAGCATTTCCGGAAAAAGAAGAAATGGCGATACCTACGCAAAAGGAAGGATCGCACAGGCCATAAGAAATCAAACCATTGTTACATTTGCAACAAGAAAGGACATTTTTGCCAAAAACTGTCCTCAAGCGAGAAAATGTCAGAATCATCACATTGAAATTGAGACAAGTATTTCTCTTGAAAATGATGATATTGAATCCCTATTCTCTGCTGATGAAGAATCATCTGAACAAACTCTTTGTGTCATTCCCTTTTACCAAACTTCCAGTGAAACTGAGTCAGACTCAAAATCTGAAAATATTTTTCACATATCTCCTACATCTCCAGAACCAAGCCTTGACATATTTTTAAGTCAGACTCACTGTCCCCATTTCCCAGTAAAAATCCTCACTTCGAAGTTTACCAAACCAATCACTGTTATTGCTCTCATTGACACAGGAGCAAGTTGTTCTATTCTTGATACTAAAGTTCTGCCTGAAGAATATTGGACTCCCTATGTCCGATAGTTCAATTCCGCCTCTGGAGATACTTTCTCCACAAATGTCAGGACTACCCCCGTAAGGGTCTAGTTCTTTCCGCAGTGTTCCATAACTGCAAAAATCTTTGGATCAAACCTCCCCAATAAAGATCTGATAATTGGGTGGGACATCATAACTCAAATCTCTCAGCTTCGCATTATTCCTGGAAAAGGTCTTAGGTATAAAGATCAGTTCTCTGAGTTCGTTAATATCCAGAGACTCTTTTCCATTCAAATGAGTCTACTAGATCCAATCATGCAAAAGTTACTAGAATCTTGTTCAGAATCTCATTCGAAATTCGCTCAAAAATGTTCTCATCCTTTATGGGAAAATCCAAAATTCTTTGTTCGCCTCCCTTTCAAGAAAAATGAAGACATCAACCCAACAAAGGCGAGCCATGTGGGAATGAAGCCAGAACATCTGGCTTTAGCTCAAAGGGAATGCTAAGAACTCTTGCAACAAGGCTTTATTGAAATCTCCAATTCTCAATGGGCTTGTGAAGCCTTTTATGTCAATAAGCGAGCCGAGCAAAACAAGGGAAAAATGAGACTGGTAATCAACTATCAACCTCTCAATCTTTTTCTCCAAGATGATAAATTTCCTTTGCCATCTAGAGATTCTCTCTTTTTGGGTCTAACCAAAGCCCACATCTATTCCAAATTCGACCTCAAAGCCGGATTTTGCAATTGGGTATCCATCCCGAAGACAGATCCAAAACAGGATTTTGTATTCCAAACCAGCACTTCCAGTGGAGAGTTCTTCCTTTTGGCCTAAAGGTAGCACCATCCCTTTTTCAAAAGGCCATGTGTCGTATTTTCCAAGCAATCTTGTCAAGTGCAGCCGTATACATTGATGATATTCTGCTCTACAGTCCTGACGAGCAGTCACACTGTCAACTCCTTGAACAATTTGCAAAAATTGTGAAAAATCATGGCATTATACTTTCTCAAAGGAAAATGAATATTGCCCAAACAGAAATCGAATTCCTTGGTATGCACCTTAACAAAGGGACATACTATCCAGGGCCACATATTGCTCAAGAATTATTGAAGTTTCCTGAAGACAACTTCACCACAAAACAAGTTCAGCAATTTCTCGGAATAATAAATTATCTCAGGGTTTTTGTCCCAAATATTGCAAAGCTTATGATTCCTTTGCAATCCATGCTGAAGAAGAATTCCCCACCTTGGGGGAAAACCTAGACTAAAGCAGTCGCTGAGCTTAAGGAGATTATGCAGAATCTCCCACCATTGCAAATACCATCAACATGAAAAAGAATTCTTCAAACTGACGTCAGTGATGAATACTGGGCAGCCATCCTCTTTGAAGAAATTGATGGTAAGAAACACCTTTGTGCTCACAAAAGTGGAAAGTTTTCTCAAGCTGAAATGCATTACCATTCTACTTTCAAAGAAATCCTAGCAGTAAAAAATGGGATCAAAAAATTTGAGTTTCATCTCATCGGCCATCACTTCCTGGTAGAATTAGACATGGCATCTTTCCCTCAGATGACCAAGTTCAAACAGAAGCAGATTCCAAATTCTCAACTGCTTCGATGGGCTGAATGGTTTTCAAAATACTCTTTTGAAACCAAACACATTCCTGGAAAAAAGAATGTACTTGCTGACTTCCTGTCAAGACCCAAAACACCGGCCGAGATCAACATGTACATCAAAAGGCCCGCTTTCCATATGCTCAACTATGGAGTGAAATACAAGATTGAGAAAATCAAAGATTTACAAAGTTGGAAATACCCCCAGGAGATCATTCAGCAAATCCAGAACAACAGCCTTACTGAGAACCTGGATAACCTCATGTGGCAGTGCCACACAGACCTATTCAGATTCAATGGAGGTTCGATTCTTTATCCTTTCGGGTTAAATTTGAATTATCCTTTCATTCATCCTCTTATCTGGAAGGAAGATGATTTCCCTGAACAACTCAAAACGTTACTATGGTACTTAACCAATAAGTACTTAGTAGCCATTGAAATTCCAACCAAAAGATTCATTGCCAATCTCACCAGGATATTCTTACTCGGAAGAAATGTGGAAAAAGAAAGCGATAAGAATCTCTTAGACTTTCTTAATTGGTTCTATCATCCTACTTGTTGGAAACAAGACTTGGAAAAAGAACTGAGAACCATGACACCAAATCCTGAAGTCCACACCATCCTATTTTTCCGACGCCCATGGAATTTTTTCAGAAATAATGGTACTATTCTCGATTCACCACTAGAAATAGGAACCACATCCTATAAGCCTCATTTGAATAGTCGAGAAGCCAGGATTCACAAATCTTATCCAAAATCTGTTAAATTTTGTGAACACGAGTATCGAGAACTCCAGAGGATCTTATGCCAAGAAAATAAAACCGTTCCTGAAAATGTTTGGAATAATGTACCTATCACGTGGGATTATTATGACCTAGCACCAGATGCTAAGGAAACACTCAGGCAATACAGACAAGCTGAATCGTCCCAAGAGCATGAAATGACAAGCGAAGATGACATTGTCCAGTCCACTCAAGACCCTTATGCACACTTTCGAGGTCCTCTATCCTAGAATCCCTACGAACAGGGACCTTCACCCTCATATCAAGACATGGACACATCCTTTTATGTAGGCCGATCCAATTGGCCTCAGTCAAGCATTCTTACCAATACTACCAGTGAAAATACAAACTGGGCACAAGAAGAAGCATCCCATTGGGCTCATGAACAAGCATCCTCATCAAGAAGGCTGAATCAAAGCTTTCACCCAAAGACCTTGAAGCCCTTGAACAAAAATACGAGGCACATCTCCTGGAAGATAGCTCGGATGACTCAGTATGCAGCTACAATGCTCGTGACGGACGAGACTGCTGAGTCCGTACAATTTCACTGTAGCAAATCACTGTTCACTTTTACTGTAGCACTAGGCTAGGGAATGTACTGTTTACAGTACAGTTACTGTTCATAGTGCACGAATAATTCCCTCCCGAAAAGTTTTCGGTGCCTCTGTTTGTACCCGGACCCATGAGCTTGGTCCTTGTTTGTTGGTTTGTGACCTCTTATTGTCTATATAAGACAATGAGGGTGTAATGTGTTGAACAGAGTCCCCTGAAGTAAAGTGTGTGCTTTGAGAAATGGCTTTCTAAACTCCTCTTCTTCTTGACCGGTAGGATCCTCCGAGAAATGCAGCTTGGGTAGATTAGAAGCGCTTCCATCCTGGCATCTCTAAGTGTCTCTAGGCTTTGAACTAAAGGGCTGAGTGGTTTTCTGCTAAAAGGCTGTCCCTGAAGGGCTTGAACTGATTGTTCGCCCATTGAGGGATGCATACCTGCAGGAAATTTACTCTCCTTCCCTGGTTCTAAGTCTAGGTCCATTCATGGCTCTTTGTTCAATTTCTTGATCTTTTATTCTTTAAATTCCTTAGACATTCTAGGCAGCCACGGTAAAACAGATGGGTATCCCTTAGGATTTCTCCTTTGTACATTTATCCCTCGTCGGATTGAAGTCATTCCATGGGTCGTAGTCCTTGTGGCTTCAATCTGGTAATGTTCATCTATAAAAGCCATTACTAGGCTCCTATACGTAGTAGCTCTGTTGACCTCCCATAGGCAATTCAACACTCCTTACCATATCGGTGGAAGAGTGTTCATGAAGAATCGCACCATCTCAGAATGTGGCATAGGATGACCATTCCATATGACTTGTTGTATTTTATTGTTGACTACGAGAACATAATCAATCAAGTTACTACTCTCTCATCGATAATCAATCAGTTCAGCTATCAACCTAGAACGCCGTTCCTGTTGTTCATCGGTAATTGCGCGAATAGGTGTGCGCGCCTTATGGGGATGCATTGTTCCTGCAACAAATATAGAACAAATAAGGGATTACATATAATCCACATTGACTTAATTGGGAAAAAAGAAACACATTATTTTCTTCATTTTTTTTTTGAGTCAATGGTTAAAGTCAACGGTCAACGGTCGACGGGTTGAGGCCAATGGGTCAACGAGTCGGGTTGGACTGGTGAGGCCGAGACAGACCGGTCGGGCCGGTTAGGCCGGGTCGGACGGGTCGGATCAGACGGGCCGGGTCGGACGAACTGATCGGCATGTGCCACACGCGTGCGCGGGCACCGCGAGCTGACGTCACAATGACATCATCTGGCATGTGCCCCCGAATGTGCACATGCCAGCGACCGCGCATGTGCGTCGCGGGTGCACGCGCCAGCGATTGCGCGTGTGCGTCGCACGCGCCTGGGACCGAAACGGTGCGTGCGTCGCACACGGCCGAATGGGATGCGCTGACGACCCCTCTTCGTTCCGGCCATGCATGGCGGCGCGCGTCTGGCGGCGATCCGCCAGTCATTTTTCTCATATCGACGAAACCTTCAACCTTACGTTATCATAATTGAACTTCGATTTACAGAAAATCAAAAAAAGGGGTGAACAGTACTCGGGTGTCGGGATTTTCCGTCCCCAATCGGCCGACAGCAGTGTTTCACGAAAAATCAATCAAAAAGAAATTCATAAACATGAAAAGGGGTCGGGAAACATGAACTATGGCTCTGATACCAATGTTGAGAATAATGGATTCCCTAAAAGGGATCCGATACACAATCGGAACCCCTAAAATGAATGCGGAAGATGAACCCAGGAATCATATGTATCACCGATCAAAGATACACCACGGAATCGAGCATACCTTATTGTCCACAGATTAAACACCAATGTTGAAGTTTGAGGAAGAATCCTGATCCTATTCTACCGAGGAGCGTACTGTTGTTGTTAAGGAGAGAAAACTCTGAACGTGAGGGTATTATTCTTACGTTTTTGTTTTGGAGGGAGAGAGTTTCTTCTTTTGAAAAAGATGTACGTACTTCGAAAAGGTCCGTTCACTTTTCTTTTCTCTCTTACATCTTCTCCAAAAGACGTATCTCTTCAACGTAAAATGTTTTCCCAAAAGACACAACCCTTCCTCCATGGGCCCTTAATCTGCGGGTCGGGTTCTTAGGCCCAACATGGGCGGACGGGCCTACTTAGACCCATCATCACAAAAACAAAACCCATCAGAAATATAATAAAGCATATAAGTGTCTATATAAAAAGATTGCCCAAATGACAATCCACGCAAGGGCCAAATATTATTTTACAAAACCTTTTACTTTTAGTCCTTATACTTTCATTTTTACTTTGTTTTCTAATCAAATTCTTTTAATTTGTCTAGTGATATCCTTCTATTTTTTTGATAAATTTTTTAGTCAAGTCCCTCTGACACCAAATGCAACCATATCCAGCTGACATGACCGTTGATTAATATCATAGCGAGTATGACATGATTAAATTTTTTCCAATGTAGATGTCCACACAAGCGTCAACATCGGGCAACAAGTCATAGTTCAATACTATCTATATCGGCATTTTTTTTTTCACCCATCCATGTGTGCATTCATATATATTTTTCACATCATCCTTTGGGGTCATTTGATGCCACGTTTGCGAATTTGATTTGATATTGTGTCGGATAGATTTGACCTGAAATTTTATGAAACTAGAACAACTTGATTGGATGAACTAAGTGTACATAAATTTGATTAGAAAATGCATGAAGTATGTAGACGATACATAAGATTTTTCATCCATTCTTTATGAGGTTTAGAACCGTTAATGCATTTTCTTGCTATTTATTTCTTTATGAGCTTTTGAAATACACGAGTGTTATATATATATATATATCATCCTTACGAGATATGTTAGAAATTATATAGAAAAATCGTTAATCGTGTGGGTAAATACTTCAAAATAATAGAGTGATGTCTATTTCATAGGTAAATACTTGCAAGTAGAGTGACATTTCTTTCATAACTGAGAATGTTACCTAATCCATTGAGATTTATTTAACCTAAATATTCTTCTTTATATAGTTAGATTGCATATGGAAAAAATTTACTAGTTAGGGGAAGAAGTTGCCAAACTACTAAGGGGTTGAAAGCTACCTTTTGTTGATGAGAAGTGTCGACAAGGGCTGATTACCGGGCCCTGTTGGCCCAAGCGTGTACCTGGGCCTTTTTCTTTTGTTCTGAACTCTAAAAATAAACTTTTTTGAAATAAAGTACAAGAGTTAAATTTCAAAATTGCGACATTGAAAAAAAAATTGCACGAAATTGAAATATAATATTTGTTTATGCAATATCAAGAACAATACATTAAACAATTAAAGTATGCGGCAACAGTATACTATAAAATTATTTAAAACTTGATATTAGGAACAATGGGAATAGAGTCCACTGCCCGTCCAACTTGGTTCTCGTAACCAAGACAGCGAACGCAACAAAAAAGACGGATGGAATGTCCTATAGTATTCATGGCCAACCCTGCTGGCTTGAAGAAGGAATCATCGTGGGAAGTGGCCGAAGGGTCAAAAGCACATTACTTAGAAAGTACTCCCGCAAGCGATTTCTCCCATTTGCAGTTTTGGGACACCACTTTGTATGACTCCATCAAGAGTCTGGGGAATCGTTTAGCGAAGTAAGCATCCAAACCCTTAGGATCCGATCCGAGGATCTCCTGCCAGAACAAGCAACAACAGACCTGAGCCTTGTATGCATGTGGCTGTAGATATTGCCACTCTTCTAGAGAGAGAGAGAGAGAGAGCAAGAGAGTACCTTAACTTTTTCTGGAGCAGTCTTGAGGTGGTTAAACTTATTTCGCACGACTCTCAATAAGTCTCTGACACTGCTTCCATCATAGGGCTTATGTCTGTGTTGGTGTAGGTCGTCCATAACATCTTTATCTATTTTTTCTATCCAATTCCCATCAAAAGCCAATTGTGCAATATTATCCAATGCTTTGAGAAGATCTGAATTGCCTTTCCCAGCTTCCAATTCTACTTCATCGCTGACGTCATGAAGAAAGGTCAGTCTCATCTTTGAACTCCAAAAAAATGGATGGTGAAGCACCTCCGATGTCTTTGGCCTGCTAGTCATAAAAAGTAATTTACCATTGACCCAACATGCTCAAAGAAATGAATTATACGAATGATACTGAAATGGACCGACTTCCTGAGTTCAAAAGCATTGCAATTGGCATTCATGCAATCTTTAAAATAATTAAAATTGCATTAACTCAATGAAAGAGTAAGCAAAATGTCTGAAAACTTAAATACACTTCACAACTCATGAGTCCGGGATGAAGGGAACACTACAACAAGAACTCAGGAATTACTTACTCCAAGTACATTAAATTAGAAATCTAACCATCCAGTCCCTAGGATTCTTATTTCGTATTGAGCGTCATATGCTAAATCCTCGGAATCTTCGCATGAAATCCTCTTTGGTGTATGTATAGCAAATCTAATACTACGCTAGGAATGATTGGAATTTATTTGTTCGTGGGTGGGTAACAAACTTATCTCCCTAATAACTAGGCCTCCCACAATGATCATCTTCCATTTGAATATCACAATTGTCAAAGGCAAGGCTATCGCATGGTCAACCTTTTCTCCGGCTAATGTTGTAGATTGCCAAAAGAAATGAGTGGGATCTACACTTTTTTAGCTCATTAAGTAGAGCTCCACCAGCAAGACTGACATTTAAGCCATGTTGGACGAATTTGAGAGCACCTTTAGTACTCGTGAGATTAAGTGATGTTGGAAATCAGTCAACTAGCAATGACTATAAAATCTATCAAATGGCAGAATGAAAATGGTAGTGATTCAAATTAAGGATGACAATACACTCACCTCAATTGGGGATCTTGGTTTAGTAAACACGAAAACAGATCATGAGCTTCTGGTATGTCCACAAAGGACAGGTCCATTTTGTTGCTAGCAATGTTGTGGTCACGTTCTAGATTTTCACCAAATGGATGTCTTCCACGAGTGAAGCAAAAGCACAAGACACAACCTAAACTAAACACATCCATTGCCGACGTTTGGCGCCCACCAGGAAGCAGTAGTTCAGGTGCTCGCCATCCCGAGGTTCCACAACCTGCAAGACAGACATCTAAGATCAATAGAACAATCCTCATCACTTGGACTATATATAAATGAATACGATAGATTCATTAGTTAATGAAGGGAGGCCATGGCTAGGACTACTAAATCTCCACAAACTTTACCATTACATAAGAAGCAATACAACGCCACCTGACTTCCAACTCAATAGTCTTCTTTAAAAGAAGAGATTTCTTTAACAAGTAAGGGTGCACATGACAAAATTTATGTTTCTCAATTTCTTTATTTTTATGTCCCCCAAAGCAAGTTTAGAATAGAAATTCGTTTGGTAACGCAGTTTCATTTTTCTATTTCTAGAACAGGTTTTTATCCAAAAATAGATTTTGAGCAAAAATCAGAAATTAAATTTTTAGCTTTTTGGAACAAAAGTGAGAAACGAAAACTTTTCTCATCGTTCACTTTCATCATTGCCTGTCGCTCAGGTCGTCGGACGCCTGACGCCGGAAGCTTGATGTGGTGCAAATGCAAGGCAAGGCGCTTGCATGTGGCCAAGGGAAATTAAAGAAGAAAATGAGTCATTTGAAAAAATCATCACTTAATTTATGTGTAAAAGAAATTAGCCACAAAATCCTATTTGTAATAACACATGGCCGTGCAAAGCTTTGTACAAGGACATATGACAATTCTAATTTTACTCAATAAATTTTGCAAGGGGAAACGTAAAAAGCAGAATGTAATCTTCTTCTTCTAGCACTATTAACACAAATTATTCACTATTATTATCAATTAACTAAAACTTACCATTTAATAACAACCGTTAACTACTAAGACGATAGTAATTTAATTAAGTTCTATTATTAGCACACACATAATCCGATTCACACGTCGAACCCAAAACGATTTACGTTTACAAAAATTACCAACCGTGTCCCACGAAATTTATGTTTCGATTAAATTTTCCGTGTGTTCATCCAAATACTAAGGCAAACAATACTTAGCTTAAAATCTAAGTATTATTATCACATACAGGAATTTGCGAATATTACATAATTTCAAATACAAAAATCCCAGATGTCACATTTTGAGCCGTTGTCAAATGCGTTTTTTTTGCTCAGAAACTTGTTAAAGGAATAAAAACTTAGAAATCAATTTTTTGTTCTAGAAATTTTGTCATACGAACCCTAAATTGCCAGAGGTGTCAAAATGGGTTGTAAACCATATATGACCCATTTAAATCATAAATGTGACATATATGATCCACTTACATTTTGAAGAGACTAGTTAAATGGGTCTTAAATGGGTTGAACTTAAGAACCTATTTCCAACGCAAGCCTCACACTCTCTCTTTCCCCCTTTAAATTTATAACAATTTTTTTTTCATAAAAATTGAAATTAGAATTATTTTTTGTATTTCATTTTTTTTCCTTCCTTCCTTAGTTGGTGGATGGCACGTCGATCGGCCAGGCAAGGCTCAAGCTCGTTGGCCCTTGAGGTCATCGACGACTGGCGAGCCTCGAGCTCACTCTTTTTTGCTTTTTTTTCCTTTCATCTTCCTCCTTCCTTAGCTGGTGGCTAGTGACTAACCAGGCGAGGCTCGAGCTCGCCGGCCCTTGAGGTCCCTGACGACTAGTAAGGCTCGAGCTCGCCGAATCTGGTGAGACTCAAGCTCGTCGATGTTGAGTGAGCTCGATCTCATTGATTTGGTGAGGCCTAGGCCTCATCAATGATGGGCGAGGCTCGAGCCTTGTCGATCTAGCGAGACTCGAGCTTGCTGCCGATTGGCGAGGCAGAGGCCTCGTTGACATCTGGTGAGACCCATGTCGAGCAAGCTCAATCTCGTCGATGACTGACGAGGCTAGAGCTTGCTGGCGTCGGAGAACTTGAGCTCTCCTGTGGCCAATAGCTGGCCGTCATCATGGCTAACAACCAGTCGAAGAAGAAGAAAAAAAGAATAGAGAAAAAACAATTAAAAATTATAAAAATTGTCAATTAAATTTGTATTGCATTAAAGTGTTTTAGCAACACCATTTAAAATATATATATATATATATATATATATATATATATCATAAAAAATAAGTTTTCTTAGGTTTAGTTAAAGGTTTTTCACATTTTTTTTTTAATTTTTTTACTATTTTTATTGTTTAATTTACTTTTTAAAGTGAATTAAATGGGTGGGAGTGGATTAACCTAAATTGAGTTAAATAACAACGTGTTTCGATAATATGGACTGGGTCGAGTATGGATAGTGTATTGGTTGGGTTGAGTATGGGTCATCAAATTTACATTGCATGAAAATGAATCAATATGGGTCGGACTATTTTCGACCCGACTCGCCCATTTGACAGCCCTTTACCACCGTATAGATTCAAATTATGCATATATCAATCTTGAGGAAAAGAAGATCAAAGATTTGGATAAAGCTATCATCAGCACTTACCGGTGGCGTGATATCCCAGGGAAGATTTATCTTCAGGAAGGGGTTTGCTAATGCCTATATCGATAGCTGAGCACAAAATGGTCGATTCTTAGTAATCAAGACATTTTGAGGCTTTAGTCCCGATGGATAATTCTCAAGTCATGCAAATGGCTGAGTCCTGATACCACATTTCTGTATCATAATATAGAGAAGACATCATGACTTAAATCAACAATGTATCTAGAACCAAATAGCATCCGGGCCACTTGAAGGCATCATATACATATACTAAGCCATATCTTATTCGAAAATAATGAATTTCTCTAACACATTAAGACATAATAAGAATGTCAGAAGTACACTTGAGAAAAAAACTGTTATAGGTTCTTTACGTAAACTCTACAATGAAAAACCTGGTATAGAATTTGATCGCTGCATCAATCACATCAACATTTACCGATTTGAGTGCGTGAGGATTCTACAGCATTCGCAGTTCAAAAGGAAAGAAGGCATACTGTTTTTACCAAGATGGGAAAATCAATGGAATTATTACTAGGTAATTGATAATACCTAATTGATTTCCATGGAAAGAAAACTGAGAATTTAGCCTTGATGGTGAGATTGAACTTAACAGACTCTAGAAAGGAAGCTGCAAGGTTCAAAACTTAGCCCACGATGATGATTGCATTGGGCTCACCACAGTCAAGGTAGTGACCTAATAATTCCCCGTATCATGCATCACTTGGAAGTTTTTGCAGGAGAGCTATTAAATCCTTCAACTAGCACCTGATACCCACATAAGCCAGCAAAAAAGAGTACATGAAGCTAGTGATCTCTATGAGATGCTTCCGAGTCATGTAAAACATATGTAAGCCAGCTCACTACAAATACAAATATGTGACAGTTGATTTTGGGAGTGCCGCAATAAGATACTGCAGTTATCTCTCTATCCATACCCTTTTGGCAAATCAAAACATAAAAATTACCTCATCAGCTTCTGTAACAAAGGTGAGGGATAACCATCTGCCCGCCACAAGTCAACATCTTGCATCATAGCCCTAACAGAATCCAATTTGGTTTTATAATCATCCGTTGATGCTGGATCACCCGGGAACGCAGAGTTATTTGAAGAATCTGAGTGTACTTGAATTAAATCGTCTAAGCTACAAGCACAGCGCTCTAGAGCAAGATACACGAAATCCGGGTCATACTCCACTCCATGATAACGAACGATATTTTTATGTTGGTCAGATGCCAACAAAATCTGAATCTCGTTGGAAGCAACACCACAATGGGCCCGAACAAGGCGTTTCACTGCAACAGGTCTATCTTCATAGATGCCCTCAAGGACAATGGTCCCATTACTTCCTTTAGCTATTTCTTTTCTTGATACGTGGATTTTACCAAATTTTACGCCATCCAATGCCACCATTAGGAAGGCTATCCTTTCTGTCAAAACTTCCACATTTGATTTTCTTCTTGTGATCTCTTGATAAAGTGCCTACATATACGTCGAAAAACAAAACCATGAGACTTTATATAAAATAGATTAAAACGAACAATACCTCAAGTGAATTAATCAAGGGACAATGCGGTATCAAAGCAACAACCCCTCTAGTAGCTGTGTGATTTGAGGATGAACTATTCGGAAACTGGCAGGCCTATAACGACCCAGTTTGACAAGGGTAGGGAGTAATTGTCCGGATGAGAAACAACTTAGTATGGGATGGGTCAAAGCAACAATACTTTGAGTGAATTAATTCAGGGTATCACCCCTAAGATAAAAATGGATGAAATTTGAAATGACGTCCACAACATTGGTACATGAGATTGAATTTAAATTGATGCTTTTATGTGTACTGATGTAACTGTCCATCTCCAAAGTCAGCCCACCAAGAAAGAAAGTTCACTAATCAAGTGAACTCATGTGCAAGCAGCAATTTGTGCGAGTTTATTGTTTGCCTCAATCTTTGCATGTGATAGGTTGCATTTGGATTGAATTGACAAGTTATAGTACTTTGATTTAAAGCTTTATATAACAGAAATAGCATTCACTTTAATTTCCGTGAACGCAAGGGTTTACGCCTATGTCCCAGTCTCCAAAAATTTAGGTGAGTTCTAGCTTCTGTGTTTCACATGACTCTTTTCATTTGTGATATGAGGGAATAGAGAGAGCTATGGCTTTTCTAGATTTGAATGTCACACTTAAAAAGCATTTGTTTGTTCCTACTTTTCAAAGAACTATTAGTTATCATTCACCGATTCCTAAACTGCTCTCTTCCTATTAATTCCTGCCTATTTTGTGTTGTTAGTTACTATAGGAAATCTGAGCGTCCTACCTATATGCCTACTCTTAAAGTAAGAATTAGAAGACAAATTAAGCGTGCTGCATGAGCTTCAACATATGAGGAATTTGGAGAGGCACATTACCTTGTGGAACCTTGGTATTGGGTTCTTCCACTTTTGCATTCGCTAGGCGTAGCATGTCAGTCAAATCTTTAGATACAAGGTCTGGTTGGCGGATGACGCGGATGAGATGACTCAAACTCCGCGGCACATGGTAAGAATCAACCGCATGAGATTGAGGGCGTCGCGGCCAGAATGGAAAGTCCCTCTGAGGGTTCATGTTTTGAGGAGGAAGAGACCGATTGGGCAAATTTGTCTTTGGCAATGGAAGAAAGGCTGATGAACTTGCATTTACAGTGCTCATGACACCAGAGCTCAGGTCCGGCCAGGCAACGGGTAAAGTCACCGTCCAATCATCTTCATTGTTCACAGTCTCAGGCAATGGAAGAAAAGCCGATGAACTTGGAGCTACAGTGCTTATGACATCAGAGGTTAGGTCCGGCAAGGCAGCGAATGAAGTCACTGTACAATCATCTTCATCGTTCGGAGTCGCACGCAGATGCGGACCCCCTCCAAGGTAGCGTTGCCTGTTGCTTGATTTCGCCGGTCTTTTACCCTTCCACGCAGTGAGGGCTTTTGATCTCACTTGGCTATCGACGTTTTCACAGCCCTGAATCCCATATCCTGCAACTCCAGCAAGGTGGGCCCTGATCCTCGTCGTGTCTCCACTATACTCATACCCACAGAAATTACAAACCCACCTCTCGTTGGGAAGGATGTGTACATGCATGCGAAAGGAGTCCTCCTCTCTGGACATTTCCCCTGCATCCCACAGAAGAGTAAAAACAGATGTTTCAAGGAAGACCTTGGATCCTATCAGGAGTTTCAATCAATACGTTCTTTTTTTCATTTATCGGACAAGTTTGCAGGATACTTCTTCGGAAGGAAAATAGATGAATCTTCATCCAAGAAGACGAAGAGGAAAGGAAATGGCGACTCCAGCTGTCCAAATGGCGTTAGAAGAAAGCAAAGACAATCCTAAGAAGCGAGAAAATAATCGGTGGGTCTAACTTTCCACGTGAGCAATGGACAGTCCACTCATTTCGTGCCACGTGGATCGACGACCCGGCCGGTCAGAATTTTTGGAACTCCCCCTCCCCCCTCCCCCTCGTGCCTCTCTCCGATACTTCTCCGTTGGCTCGTCATGTTGTCTCTGCGCGCGCTCTGTCTCTCTCTGCCTCTTCGTTCCCGACTTCTCCTTCCCTCCAAAGAGCTCGACTTCAACCTTCCGTGCACTTCACTCCCGACCACGCCTCCTCCTCCACCTCGGCCGTCACCTCCCGGAGCCCCATTGGTGGCTCCGATTCGACGTCCGCGTCCGACGAGCTCAGGTTAGGCTTTTCGCCTTGCTCTGCTCTCTCCCTCTGCTCCCTCCCTCTTCACAACCGAAAGCTCCCTCTTTTCACTTTGAATCCAGATCCTCGTCTCTCCTAAATCTTCTGCGCGCTTCCCTCCCATTACTGTGGAGGCCTCTTTCCATTCACTCTCTACTCCGATGCCGCCTCCGACCCCTCTTCCCTTCATAAGAACTTTTCTGGGGTGGTCATTGTAGATTCTTATGTTTTTGAGATAAAACTTTCCCACTGTGTTGGTCCTAAGGCTATGCGTATTTCGATGTCCTTGTCTGCAAATTTTTTTTTTTTTTTAGAATGAAGTAAACTCTAAATCTGCTTTCTTTGGTTGGCTCAGCTTGTCCCAGCACTTAAAGCCGTCTCTCTTCCCAGTGCGAGTGCGCTCTCCTTAATCTCTGCTACTCAAGATAAGAATTAGTTTGATATCAGCAGGGTTATAAATCTAGGGGAAATTTTCCTCAAGCAGATTTCATGGATCTGTCCAACTGCTCCCACCCTTACCATGGCTTTGTTTGGCGGATTTCCTCGTACTGCATGTAAGATGATTAATCTATTCCTATCTTTTTTCCAATATGATCAATTCATGGATGTTGTAATTTAAAAGTATGTTTTGATGCATGCTCCCAGGGTTCGATGTTGGAGAGATTTCAAAAGATAGTCCAGATGACTGGGAAGGCTTAGATGCTTCGCAGTGCATATTGCCAATCTTTTGTCAACAGAACCAGCTGATGATAATTAATACCGGGAGAAATTTTCTAGAAGAAGCATTTCTTTAATATGTGCAATCTTTAACTTTTTCTATTCTGAATTACCTTCTAGAACTAATTTCCAGACTGTGGTTGTCAATTAAGCAGAAAGTTGGGATAAGCACTTCACATTTTCACAACTTTTGAAGTTGGAAAGATTACTGATAGATAAGTCCACATACCCAAGGCATTCACAATCATTTGCAACACCGCTCGTCTTTTTGGCTGATAGTGTGCTTAATTGTATGTGCCATGTGCTTCTCTGATAGTTACTAGTAAAAAATTGCTAGTCATGTTTTTGCAATGAATGTTGGCATCAGAGGCTTCGGTACGGGTACAGCTCTTTACTCAGCAACTTGTTTTGCCCTGGGTAAATACGCAATTGGAAGTTCACACCCCTATCAACTTAAGGGCGGTTATCGGTTTGAGTGGTTGGTTTCCAGGCTTAAGGTAATTATTCAAACCATTTTATATTTTTCATGTAATCAGTCAGTCCACACTCTTTTTCTCCATAAGTTTTGTTTAGACAAAAAAGAAAAAAAAAGAAAAAGAAAAGAAAAGAAAAGAAAAGAAGAAGAAGAAGAATTTGGGGAGCAATCGCATCAAGTAGACCTTTTGGTTTAGGGGACTCTGCTTCTATTGTTCTTAAAAGAATATCACGAAGTCCCTAGTAGCCAGAGTTCTGTATAGTTCACACCAAACCAACTTTTCAGGAGAGAATCAGCCTTTATTGAAGCCAAGTCTCCTAAGCGCTTCATCAACGACGCCATCAGGAATGACTTCCACCGAAATTTTTTGCAGAGATACATGAAGTAGTTGTATAAAGCTAAGAAGCTTCTGGAAAAGGAATGTAGCTTATTTGTGAGAACTTGCAAATTGCCTGTCTTTGGATTATCTTGTGCGAGCAGCAATCTGAAGTCTAATTCTCAGATATGGATTTTCCGTTCCACCGCACTTCTTAATCCTGGACTGTGAAGAGGGAGGGAGCAGAGGTCGTGAATGAAGGGAAGAGCATTCGTGAAGGGGATGGAGAGAGAGAGAGAGAGAGAGAGAGAGAGAGCATAGCAAGGCGAAAAACCTAACCTGAGCTTGTCGGGTTTGCGGGCTGTGGGATCTCTCTGTTGATCTATGCATAATAAATATGATCTTTAATCTAAGCAATGAATGATCACACGAAGTAAGCAAACGTTTTTTTCCCCCTGCTAAAACGAACTAACCAAATGTTAAATTGGGGTTTAAATTGAAACATATAGTGATTGAAGTTCTTGAACTAATAAGTTGTTTTAGATTTTAGAGTAGGATACACAGAAAGAACCTCAACACAAATACTATGACATTCTGTTGATGACATGTAAAATATCTGACATTGCATGTTTCTTTATTTGAAGTATTTGATTGCTCATTAGTTTAGCATGGTACCGGTGTAAGACAAGCGTATTACTCAATTATTCATAGGACTCCAATTTCATATTTGATTTAACTCTTTTGAGACCTCGGTCATTCCAATGGTGATGCATGAGCTTCTAGTTAGAGCAAATCATTACTTGACTTCCTTCAGTTATAAATTTTAGAGTCGGTATCATTTTCTATTAGCTCGAATTTTTCAAATTGCCAGTGATGCGCTTGACTTCATATTGTTTCCGAGCGTATTTGGTAAATCACCGGACATTTGTTCTCTACACCGTCAACTATGTATCTATCGTTGGCATACATGGATGTGAGTTTCATAGTTCTTACGTGAATTACATGCTCAAATTCCCAAAGTTCTGGTGAATTTGGCTGACTCTGAGTCTGACTCAACCAGAGCCCGAAGAAAGAGATGAGTCATTGTTCCTGCAAATATCACAAAATTCTAAGCTGATTTCTTGAGAAAACACGTTAACATGAAAATTCTTACTGAACTAGCTCTACTTTGGTTGAATTTCAAACACTCCTGTGTTGAGATCCGCCGAGAGAACCGTCTTCTCGATAAAGTAAGGCAGCCCCTAGTCACCCTACAATCCTTTGTTGGACTTTGCAGCGAGTTATGCAAACGGTAGTATGTCGGCACGATTTTTAGAGGCCGTCAGGCAGTATCAAAGATGGATTCTCCCCAATATTTGGCACTTTTATCTTGTAAAACATTCAGTTCTATATCATCCAGAGACGGAGGCGGAAAATCCGATAAACCGCAAGAACGTATTATAACTCTTCCAATCAAAGCATCGAATTCAAACACCGTGCTTTTCCAAGATCCTAGTGCTAAACTGATCCATCCGCCGATACCCATGGTGTATTTCTATGAAATCATCAATGCTCATCCCAATTTCTGCATGACATGGGACAGTCGCAAGACGCATAGGCAATATTGGCAGCAATGAACCTTTTTTTACAGATAATAAGAAAAACAGCCACTGTCATGGGTGTAAAACATAGAGATAAGGGCATTTTCTATTATAGTACAAATAGAAAAATCTGGAAATCCTTTTACAATCTTCAATAGGTAAAAGAAATCTAAGTTAACTTATATTTTGCGCGCGTAAATAATATTACTATAAATTTAGAAAAATTTGGAACTCTTGAATGATATATAACGTCGCTTCGGAACAAGGATAAGAGAAAGGGTCGTTCCAGATAACGGTGGAATATTTCCACGGTATCACTAAGTCAACAATAAACACCCGGATCGAGGTCACTAAAAATCTCAGCCGTCCATTCAACATCGCCACCTCGAGTAATACGATGGGAAACAAATAAAGGATTGGGGGCCCATGTAGAGGTTGGGGCGCATTTAGTGATAATTATATTCCTAAGGATAATTTTTTTTAATTCGATCCCCAAAAATAATTTCTAAGTAGAAGAATGGACTTAGAAACTGTCAACATTTCTATTCTCGGGATAGAAATGCATTTGGTAGGATTCTTAAATTTTTTTATTTCTTTTAATTTTTTAATACTTATATTATATTTTTCTTATTTTTCTCTTATTTTTCTTTTTCATTTATTCTTCCTCCTTCTTTGTAGCTGGTCGCCGGCTACCGTCGTCACTGGCAACCGACTGGGCGAGACCTCGCTTGGCCACTGACGAGGCTCAATCTCGTCCAACCAAGGTGAAGCCGAGCCAAGTCAGTACTAGATTTGGGCAAGCTCAACCTTGTCGTGGCTTGTCACCATTGGGCTGGGGACGCTCCAGCGAGGTCACCGGCCCTCGTTTGATCAGTCGTCGACCATAGCTGAGGTAGGCAACAGGCGCCTAGCCAAAAGAAAGAAGAAGAAAAGGGAAGAAAAGAAGAGAAAAGAGAAGAAAAAAGGAGGAAAGAAAAAAAATTATGAATTGATTATAGGAATTGTTCTTAAGACTAAGAAACGACTTTTTTCTACTTTTTATTATGTTCCTCTATTCTCAAGAACAAAAAAATATATTTTTGCTTGTTGAAACAAAAATTTTACTAAATGGGTTTCTGTTCTTTTTTTATTCTTTTTTTTTTTTGTTTTGAGAATCAAAAGAACAAAAATAGCTATTCCAGGGATGATTATCAAACAAGGCCTTAGTCATTAAATGTATTTATGATAGATTAATATATTTATTAGTGTTTTTGAATATGTACTTCTAGTCTTTCTTTAGGAAACTCCTTGTGTTTTGTTCTTGTTATACCAACTTTTTAATAAACGAATTAGTGGATATTCTTGAGGGTATCCTGTCACGCCCCGAATCTCGAGCGCGCCAACATCCCACCATGGTCGATCAAATATGCGACATTCCTAGGTAGTGTCGTCGACCCCATTTATTTATTATTACGCAAGCGAAACGTATTATAAAACCCCTGACAATGAAATACGAGATAGAAAAGTAGGAAGCAAAACCACAACATAACACTTTCATAATTCAACAGAATTACAAACAGAGGACTACGGCCAAAAGTCTACAAAAGACCGGCTCTTAAAAAGGAACTGTCTTACGTCCTACAAGTCGGACACGTTCTCCAATCCTTATGACTTCACATTTGCAACTCCTCAAGGTCAATCAAAGCTATCTAGCCGCTCCGTCCACTAGGGACTTGAAATTGTAATCCCTAAACCGGGATGAGACAATGTCTCAACAAGTTCAACCCCTAAACCCCTATTAGAAAGAAAATACACCCCGGGTGGCCTAGCCACATCACACAGAAGACTTACCTCGCCTCAGTTCCTTCCTGCAGGTTAGCACAATTCAAATCACTCAATCACAGATAGTAATAGGAACTTAAACAACCGGAATGCATTCACTTTCATATAACCAACAACTGCGGGGGTCTTGATTATAAGACTAAATCGTTATGACACGTCTCATTCCATGCCACACAATTCCGTCCCATAATCCAACACATCAACAACACTCAACATGAATTCCAATTGTTATTCACTACCACACAATGGCATAGCCTACTCGCAGTTTGGCTATCTACTGGCATATAGCCAGGCATCGCCTCCTCACTTTGGAGCGCGGCTTCGTCAGTATGTCGACGGCATTCCCGAGGAGCATGGGCCCATAATCTACTGCGACCCGCAACCACCGCGTGGGCATCCCATATAGGGGCAAGTCCGGCTCAACAACCCAAGACGATTCCTCTTAATTATCACACAACCAAATCATACTCGGCTCCAAGACACTTTGCATTTCACTCAACGCTTCCATTTAAAATAGTAATCCCGGCCATTTTTCTTCATATTAAAAATATTCTAGAAATTACTCAAGTGTGTGGGGGCACACTAATTTCGAACCAGAAAGCCAATATCTCACTTTTTCAAACCCCACTATTTAATATAATATTGAAAATCTAATTTTTGCATTAAAACCCGACACTTGGGTTTTTATGAATAAAATCTCTATTTATCACAATCAACACTCAATTTGTCACATCCATTCATCAAATTCGAATTTTAAATGCACAGCAGCGACCAACACGAAATTCTGAGAATTTAGGGTCCTAAAATGATTTTTCGGAATTTATTAAATAATTAAATTTATTCCGAAAATTAATTAATAATAATATCCATATTTTTCACAATCCGCACTCAATTTATAATATCTAATCATCAATTTCAAAATCCAATTTCACAGTAGCGACCGGCACGAAATTATGAGAATTTAGGGTCCTGACAAAATTTTCGGAATTTAATAAATAATTAATTTATTCCGAAAATAATTAAATAATAATATTTTAATAATTTCGAATAATAATATATTATTAAATTATTTAATAATTTAGAAATATTTAAATAAATCAAAGGTAAATTCATTTATGTCACATCAAAGCTTATATTAATATAACCACTCACTTAGCCTTAAATTAAACACAATTTAAGTTAATCAAACACCTTAATATAATCTACACTTAAATAAATTAAACTAACCACCTAATAACACTTAACATAAACTAAGCACCTCTAAAGCATCATTAACCCTCTAATAAAGGTTTAGTGAGCTAAACTCACCGGATTAGCGAGCCGAACAGACCAAAACGACGAGGACGACGCAATGATCGACTTTCCTCAAGGCGGGCCGAGCATCCGAGCTCGGGAAGGTGGCCAAAACGGGCCAAAACCGGGCTGCCATACCCATTTTTTTCCAACTGCTGTCCATTGCGGTTTGAGGCCGAGGAAGGGTAGATCCGGCGCTGGTTCGGGCGGAGGAACGACGAAGGAGACCGGCGAGGGCTTAGACGAGCTGAAGGGGAGGTCGACGGCGGCAGAGGGAGCTCTGGCGAAGGCCCAAGTTGCTCGGACGAGCCGCTGGAACGCGGCCTGGCACGGACGAGGGCGACGAGCAGGTGAGCTGACCGACAGAGCGGCGTGCGGGCGACGCGAGGCGGCGGTGACGAGCGGATGGGCGGAGCTGCTGGCTTCAAACGGTCTTCGGCTTACTGGTTCTTCCTACCGCAGGAACACGAGCAACAAGAAGAAGAAGATGGAGGAGAGAGGCGACAGGAGAGGAAGGGGGAAGACGGAGGGTGTGCGGCCAAGGCGAAGCGGCGACGGTGCACGGCGGTGTCAGGCTCCGGTGACGAGCGAGCTGACGGCTGAGCGGCGTGAGGAGCTGCTGCAACCGGATCTCTCCTGCTGGGCGTGCGAAGAAGGAGAAGAAGATGGAGAGGGGGGGTGCCGATGGAAGAGAGAGGAAGAAGAGAGGGAGGAGAGAGGAGGGGCCATTTCTTTTTATTTTTCTATTTCTTTAATTCAACACAAATGGCCCACCATGACCTAAGATGACATCACACCCCACTACCTCCCACAACCTTATTCCAATGGTTGCAATTCCATTTTCCGCTGGGGTCCAATTCTTGTACCTCCAATTTCTTCAATTCCCATAAATTCTCTTCCAATTGAAATCCATAAAATTAATCCAATGTCACAACACTTCAATTCACATCTTCACTTGTCCGTAGAACCAACTTAAGTCCCAAAAGCGCGACCAAAGGCGAGCCTACTAATTTCTCAAGCCAAATTAGCCATTCTTTGATTTAATTGCTGAAAAATTTTGATTACATGAAAAATCTTCTACATATGAGTTAATATTCCCAAAATGATTTGTGACACACCCAGAATTTCAATTTCCAAATTCAATCTCAATTCCACGGTTAATTTCGCTTTGGCACGATACTAGCGCTGCCCAACCTACTGGGTAGTCTTTAGAAATTTTCATGAGTTTGACCTATGGTTGATCATCTCAAGCCACAATGTACATTTTTGAAACATTGGTGATTTTCGATTGTTGGGGTAATCTCAAGGTTTCAAATACGAACACAGGGTACCCGATCGACAGAAAAGTCGTTCTAGTGCCGATTGACAAGAATTGTGCGATCTGGTGGAATCACCCACACCTAATCACATGCCTCTGTCGAGTCGACCTATCTCCGATCTCTAATCGATTTTTAATTATGCCGTAATGACCCTTACAGATTAGCTCGGTCGAAAGATCGCTTCCTGGTCAAATTCTCGAGTCGGATGCATTAGAATTTCTTAACGGCTTCACCTGATAGACTAGCTTTCACATGAGTGGTCGACTCAAGGAAAAGAACTATATGCGTACCAACGAAATGCCCATCTCAATTTATTGAAAATAGAATTGAAAAATCGGGATGTCACAACTCTTCCTCTCTTATAAAAATTTCGTCCTCGAAATTTAAGCCTTTATCAATTCTTAAACAAAAAGGTGGGGGTACAATCGTCTCATCTAGTCTTCTCTTTCTCAGGTTGCTCTTTCTATATCGGTGCTGCCAGAGCACTGCTATCTTGCCCAAACCACTTCGGATCCAAAATACTAAATACTTGCCCACTTAAAATTCCAAAGGTCTTCAACACAAAATCTGCGAAGCTAAACTGGCGATTCTGAGCAGTTTCTAAATTGTCTTTGATAATTGCGATCGAATCACTAATTTCTACACCAATTCTAGACTTGCATTTTTCTGATCTCCGATCTCATCTCAACCGACTGAAATCATGTACACTCTGCTCTGCACTAATGAAAAAGAAACTATCTGACTGATCTGCTGAAACTGGAACCCTCTGGTCAAGATCTAATATAACTCTGACACTGACCTTGGCAATTGCAATCACTGACTATTGTACTGACCTTAGCCTGTGATATTTCTTTCCTTGACTTCATCTCAACAATTGAAATTCTACACTCTCTGCTATGCACTGCTTAAGAAAGAACCATCTGAAAGCTCTGCCAACTTGGAACATTTGATCTAGATTTGAATTACAATTCATTCCCGGCACTCCATGCAGATGAATTATATGATATACACACACTTTGGTATACCTATTCTAATCGAAATCTTTTCATGCTGCACTAAGGCGAGCTAACTTTGTTCATCTGTCGACCACAACCCCAAAAGGAATTAATACTCTTCCCGACTCCTTAATAAGCTGTCATAACATTCTATCATGCTATACTTCTACTCCCACACATGACTCTCTCAAGTGCTTGAAAAAGCTTTCCTGGTTTACATTACCAAATTCTCACTTACTGGTACATCCAACACTTACAACGTGTTCGGCGATATCTATCTTCATACCGATCTACCAATCCCGATGATGTAGGTTCCAACTCATCTTCATATTGTCTGGAAAACGTTGAAATTGCTATGATGAGCTTCCCATGAGATCTCTTCTTTAATCTCTGTATCGACAATTACACACAATCGTCCTCAGAACCTTAGCGTTCTGCCTTCAGAAATCTGAAACTCAACCTCTCTCTCATTTGCATTCTCTTATAGAGTCTTATGAATTTCTAAATCTGTCCACTGAAGCGTTTTGATTCTGATATGAACTTTTAGCTCAATTCTGAGGGTAGTCATAAGATTCAAAAGGTGGCCTACTTTAGATTTGAAAACTGAATTTCGGACTTCCTTGAGTAAGATCCAATCATTGAGTACCAACTGTGCAACTAAGGACTCTCGACTCAGTGCATCTGCGATTTTGCTCACCTTTCCAGAGTAATACGAAATATCATAATCATAGTTCTTAATGAGTTCCATCCGACGATGCTGTCTCATTTTCAAATCCTGAGGTCTTAATTGATGGGACGCGCATGGGATAAGAACTTCACATTTTCACGGCTTTTGAAGTAGGAAAGATTACTGATAGATTGTCCTAATACCCAAGGCAATCACAGCAGTTTGCAACACCACTCGTCTTTTTGGCTGATAGTATGCTTAATTGTATGTGCCATGTGCTTCTTTGATATTTACTAGTAAAAAAATTGCTGATCAATCAACAATTCCATCTCGAAAAACATTTTGTGATTTAGCAACTGCTTGTCATGTTTTTGCAGTGAAAGTTGGCATCGGAGGCTTCAGTACGGGTGCTGCCACAGCTCTTTACTCAGCAACTTGTTTTGCCCCGGGTAAATACGCAATTGGAAGTCCATACCCCTATCAACATAAGGGCAGTTATCGGTTTGAGTGGTTGGTTTCCAGGCTCAAGGTAATTATTCAAACCATTTTATATTTTTCATGTAAACAGTCAGTCCACACTCTTTTTCTCCATAAGTTCTGCTTAGAAAAGAAAAGAAAAGAAAAAAAAAAAGAATTTGGGGAGCAATCGCATCAAGTGGTCTCTTTTGTTGTGAAAAGGATATCACGAAGTCACTAGTAGCCATAGTTCTGTATAGTTCACACCAAACCACCTTTTCAGGAGAGAATCAGCCTATGGTGAAACCAAGTCTCCTAAGCGCGCTTCATCATTGACGCCATGAGGAATGACTTCCACCAAATTTTTTTGCAGAGGTACATGAAGTAGTTGTTTAAAGCTAAGAAGCTTCCCGAAAAGGTATGTATCTTATTTGTGAGAACTTGCAAATTGCTTGTATTTGGATTATCTTGTGCAAGCAGCAATGTGAAGTCTAATTCTCAGATATGAATTTTCCTTTCCACCGCACTTCTTAATCCTGGACTTTGAAGAGGGAGGGAGCAGAGGTCGTGAATGAAGAGAAGAGGGGTGGTGAGGGGGATGGAGAGAGAGAGCAGAGCAAGGCGAAAAACCTAACCTGAGCTCGTTGGACGCAGACATCAAATCGGAGCTGCAAATGGGGCTCTGGGAGGCGACAGCGGAGGCGGAGGTAGAGGCGTGGTCGGGAGTGAAGCGCATGGGAAGTTGAAGCCGAGCTTGTCGGAGGAAAGGAGGAGAAGTTGGGAAACGAAGAGGGTGAGGGAGAGAGAGAGATGTACTACCTTTTTTGTCATGAAACCATAATCGTAATTAGAGGCAAATTTCTACTTCAGTTCACAGATTCCAATCTTAGACTTTTTAATTGGTTCAATGCACTACTAATCTCATATGTGAAATTTAATATGGTAATTTTGGTCAATTATTGTCTGAAATTGCTGACGTGATCATCCAGTCATCTTGATCATCTTTTGTGACATGGTTGATGATGGACAGACTCAATAAAAAGATATCATTTTTTGTTTCATCAAATCTAACAAAAAAACAAAGCAGAAGCCATAAAACCCTCAAATTCAATTCCCTCAGTTTAAAATTGACCTCTAACCCTAATTCACGAAAAGAATCCCCAATTTCCACTTTGCCATATTAACATCCATGAAGAGATAAGCGAATTTGTCGCAATTAGTGATTGTGGTTCCTCTGATAAGAATGATACCTCAATGTTTTGCTCTTGCGACTTGAAATCTCCTCTGCAAACAGCAAGACCAAAGGAGTACGGGGAAAGAAGATTTCATAAATGCCCAAGATATCAATTTGGAGGAAGTTATAGTTTTTTAAGTTAGGTTGACACATAAATTAGTCAACGATGAGTGTGTTAAAAATTTTTCAAGGGAGCAATATTGATGAAGAAACAGAATCAACCCATCATGAGGATTATGGCAACTCGATGGAAGCCAAGGCCAAAGCTCTTAATGTAAGATATTTTATTTTATTGTTTTAATATGGGCTATATTAATTGATATTGTAATTTACTGTTTACAAAATTAGTCTATTAAGGTGAAACATAAAAATTCTTAATTAGTCCAACATGGAACTAGCTATTATGGAATGAGTAAAGCCCGGCCTCTAATGAAAGGTTTGTAGCTTAAAACTGTATAGATAAAGCTCAAGTCTCTTATCTAAGCTAGAAAATGAAAACGTGTTAATGACTGTGGTGCCTACATTAGAACTTTTTTTTTTGGTTGAACTATATTAGAACCTTTCACACGCAACAATTTCAAAGTGACTTAATGATTGATGATAGTTTTGGATGGATTGGTTGCGAATAAATGTTGGTGTGATTTGTTTGATAATAATACTATTTATATGTTTGCAACCTTTTTTCCTGCACTCTAAAGATACTCTCATTCATTATATGTGGTTAGAATAAAACAAAACAAAATAAAATGCTTGCAACATCTGAAGCAATCTGAGCCTAACACGCTCCTGTAATCACAGGGAATCCAATCTTATTCTTATCCGGACCACGCTAAACTCCTATCTCTCCAAACCAACAAATATTGTGAATACCTATCTATGATGAAAGTAAAATTATAAAGCCAAATACACAAAAAAAAAAAAAAAAAAAAAATTATAAGCCAAATCATCTTACGTCGGAGGTGAAAAATAATAAAGTATATAAGTGCTTGCATAAAAAAGAATGGCATAGCGACGTTTACAAAAACTTTTACTTTTCGTCCTTATCCTTTCATTTTTACTTTGTTTTCTAATCAAATTATTTTAATTTGTCTAATGATATCCTTCTATTTTTTTCAAAAATTTTTTAGTTGGGTCCCTCCGACAAGAAATGCGGAAAAATCCAGCTAACATAACCGTCGAGTGATATCGTAATGACTATGAGATAGATTAAATTTTTTCCAATGTAGACGTCCACACAAGTGTCAACATTGGGTAGCAAGTCATAGTTTAATATTGTCTATTCCGGCTATTTTTTTCATACGCACATCTATGTGTGCATCCATATATAAATATATATGTGTGTATATATATATGTGTGTGTGTCTATATATATATTTAACATCATACTTTTGGGTCATTTGATACCACGTTCGTGAATTTGATTTGATTTTGTGTCGGATAGACTTGAGTTGACATTTATAAAACTAGAACAGCTTGATTGGATGAACTAAGGGCGTGCATAGAAACGTTTTTAAGAAACGTTTGGAACACTTCTGTACGGAAAGTGTTAACAAAGCGAATAAAAACGCGTTTGGTTACATTTATGTTCTTTTTTTGTTTTTTTGTTTACCGGAACGAAATAAAAAAAAAAAGAAAACACAAAAAACTTGTTTCTGTAGAAAAGAAACACTTCTTGAAGAACAAAAATGAAAAGAAACAAAAAAACAAAACGGGAACAAAATTGGAGAATGAACACCGGCTGAAGCTTCTCCTTCTTCGTGCGTGCTCTCTCTCGGCCGAAGCTTCCTCCGCCTCCTCCTTCCATTTCCGGCGTCTCTCCCCTCTCTCCGGCGGCTCCCACTCGGCTGACTCTCCGGCGAATCCTCACTCCGGCGACTCCTCACTCGCGTGCTCTCTCTCGGCCGAAGCTTCCTCCGCCTCCTCCTTCCATTTCCGGCGTCTCTCCCTTCTCTCCGGCGGCTCCCACTCGGCTGACTCTCCGGCGACTCCTCACTCGGGCGACTGACCGGCTGAAGCTTCCGATTCCAGGTACGTTCGTGCTCCTCCTTCTCCGGTCGACGATGGGCTTCGGCGCGGCAAATCTGGGACGCTCGCTTGAGGCTGCCGACGGCAGATCTGGGACGGCTCGCTCGAGCCTCAAGCGAGCGTTGCTCGCCTAGATCTGCAGCAGATCTGGGACGGCTCCACCCACTCGTCTCTTAACCCCGAGCACACGTTTCAACATCTAAAAACGAATGAGAAACATTCATAGCGATCCTGGTTCCAAGGTCTTTGAGGCTTTCAGTCGACGAGACTGTTGAATTGGCGTGTCTCTATGTCTCTCCCGCTTTTGCACGAGGCGAGTGTCTTCTGAACCCGTTTGCTCTCTCTTTGTCATCTGATTCTTCGACCCAGTTCGTAATTTGTTGTGCTGTTGATGGGGTTTTCTTCTCCTGTGATTTCTGGGTTGACTGAAAGAGAGAGAGAGGAAAAAAAAGCTTTTGTTTTTGGTGGTTCTTTAAGCAATTCTCGTTAGTTCTGATATGGAGCTGAAGCATCTGTTTGTTCCTGCAAGAATGATCGGCGTGAATGACAGAAGGAGATGCTTTCAGAATTTAGTTTAGTCCCTTTAGCTGAATTGATTCTTAATTTCCAAGAACTCGTGATTGATTCTGCAGAGAAACTATTGTCGCTTGTTAGTTGTGACCTCCACGTATTGGGAAATGGTTTGATGCCGTGTCTGATTATGCTGTGATTTGCGGGAAGGATTGGTGAAGAGGCTATGCTAGATTCATGGAATATTTCGTTCCTGCAATCTTGTGTAATTGATGGAAACAGCTTTTACAGTTATATTTTAATGAGTTCTGGTCATTTTCCCGTTAAAAGCTAGAGATGCTTTGGTTCCTCTGAGAATAAAAAGAGAGATTTTGGACCTTTTTTTGCTGTAAAAAAAAAAAACTTGTGATCTTCAGTATATCAGAAATATCACAACTTTGTTTCGCTCATTGTACTAGACCAAGGAAGTACTCGGCTTGCTTGAAATTACCTAGGAAACGGGAATTTCGAGTCCTTTCTTAATCCTCTCTTGAGGATGCATGACTTGAATTCTTCCACAAGATATAGTGGCGATTGTCATCTGTCGAGTAAACTCTCCAGAAGTAGCTGCTTCATTCAGCCACTTGAACTTCCAATAATCCGATTCTCGTCTGGTGATCCTTTCTTATAGGAGCCCTGGATCGCTCCTCCATACTGCAACCGTGCATCCTATTTGTTGTTTTCCAAATGATTGAATTCAAGTGAAAGGTGGTGAATCGGGTTGTTTACTGCGACAATAGACTCTACTCTTCATGCGTTCCTTTAGGGGTGGTGTTCTTCTCTTGTAGATGGATGAAGTTTGATTAACTGTCTTCAGCTTCGAAATTAAAGACAGAAATGTTCAAGACCCTTAACTCATGCGACTTTTATTGATTTAGCATTTTGTATGAGCATACTGTTTACTCATGCCACTTAATTTCTATGGTAGGGGACAAGAATGGAAGAGGGATCACCCAAGAAACCGTCTCCAAATTTCTGGGACCAAATATCTGCTGCTAGAAGCAGGGCTTGGGAAGCATATAAAAGCAAACCGATCTTCTGAGTGGCAAATTGATGCTCACAGCCTTTCCTGGTTTGAGCCTTCTTTCCCGTGTCTATTACACAAACGGCGGCAAAAGCAAATGGATCATCTCGTGGGTGGCCGTCGCCGGATGACCCTTGACTGCGCTCATCTTGCTCTTAACGTACTTCATCTGCAAAGTTTCCCCAACCCCTCTAAACGTAAAGCTCGCCCTTTCTTATTTAGTCTTAGGTTTCTTAAGCGCTGTTGACAATCTCATGTATGCCTATGCTTATGCCTACCTACCTGCGTCGACCTCGTCTCTACTGGCATCGTCATCTTTGGTGTTCTCTTCACTATTTGGATATCTCTTAGTCAAGAACAAACTAACTTTGTCTATGATCAATGGCATCGTGATAATTTCAGCAGCCATGGTAATAATCGCTTTGGACTCAAATTCAGACCGATATGGCAATGTCACCAATAGCCAATACATCATGGGCTTCATGTGGGACGTCTTGGGATCCGCACTCCACAGGCTCATCTTCGCTCTCTCGGAGCTCGTCTTCATCAAGTATCTTGGAAGAAGATCGTTCCATGTGGTGTTGGAGCAACAGGTCATGGTTTCTTCTTTCGCTTTTGTACTCACAACGATCGGCATCGCCTTGAATCATGATTTTCAAGCAATGGCGGACGAGGTAAGAACCTTCAAGGGCGGTAAGAGCTCATATTACTTGGTTATGACATAGGCTGCCATAACTTTCCAGTTGGGAGTCCTTGGAGGCACTGCCGTGCTTTTCTTGTCTTCGACCATCCTTGCTGGTGTCTTGAATGGCGTGAGGGTGCCTCTTACAAGCATCGCTGACGTTATATTGTTGAAAGATCCGATGAGCGGATTCAAGATCCTGTCGCTTGTTATAACCGTTTGGGGATTGGCATCCTTCATATGTGGCAATGCTAGTGTGAGTAGTGAAACTTCATGATTGTACCTTGGCTAACTTTCACTAATCACATTATGGTGCAACTTGTGATGCAATGTACACCGCACAGCGCGAAATAATTGATAAGACATGTTATTTGCCTGCTTTGCAGTCATCTTGCAGGAGACCAAGTCATTTTTATCAATGTTCATGAACTTTGATTGATATAACGGGCCTGAAGTTACTGTATTCTCCAAACCAGGGTACTTCCTTCGGTGGACGGAGAGAAAGCCTTTCATCTGCAGTAACTGTACAGTTCTAACCGTTGCGCTTGGGGCCATGACACAGCAGTAAGGATCCAAGGACCTCTGCAGGCGTGTCCATCGCCGGTCGAAAACTAAAAACGCAGAAATATAATGTCAATGTAGTTATTAATGCATTTATGTTTCGTTGAATAGGTACCAGTTGTTGCTCTCCTTCCCTTGCTTGTGTGAGGTTGTTTGCGTACTTAGCTGAGGTTCATTAACAGATCATAGTGATCAACAAAAGCGATGAAGTCTAGTTTTCCCAGATGAGCAAACAGCCTAGTGAAAAAATTTCTCAGCATATTCAAACTGCTTACGCATATATAAGGCCGTATGGCCAACGGAAAGAGGAAAGCCATAGTGAGATGGCTGCTAGTGTGACTATGGAAGATTGCACACTGATCTACTATCAATTTGTAGCAAATCAGATGCGGGTAAATATATCAGCATCTGTGAATGGAGATGATGGATCAGATGTGAACATATGAACAAATAAGCAAGTGAAAACAAACGGTGCAGTCAAAATGAAACCCTTCCAAGCTGCTTAAACAAGCACTTCAAGGGCAAGGTCTCCGGATCAGGTGACAAGGAATTCTTTTTGCTATCCGTCAAGCATCAAGGTTGCTTTGCACTTGGCTCTCTCTACTACATGAGAATGAAACCCCATCGAACAGGGCATGTCTAGTGTTCATCCTAAATATATGAAGCTCACAAAATGAAGAGCACAATTTCACTAGAATTCAGGCACATATAAGAAAACAGATTGATTAAGATGATCATAACTTTCTTCCATCAAGAGATAAACTATGCTATGAACTATTGATTGTCGCTTGAGGGGGCAACGCACCTCTATGATTCAAAAGTCTGCAACAGGTACAAAGCCAAACTCGGGCCATGCAAGAAACACAAGGTTCAAAAAGCTAGAATTACAGCACCCGGTAGCATCTTAGCTAAGCTTGGAAATGCAAATCTAACTAGAAAACAAATGCTTGAGAATTGAGACAGGATATAAGACATTAAACCACGTAATCCTCTTCACAGGGAGAGCAAGGTTTTACAACAGAGGTACAGGCGAGAGAGGATTAGTAGTACCTCTTGCCATTACTATCATCGGATTCATCACTCCTCATCATTACAATCACATGGCTAGAATAAGATTTAGGAATGTAAGAAAACTCTGTTAGCAAACATTAAAAAGTTTTGCTGCCATGGTAGCTAATAGAACAGTAGTGATTCATTTTAGTTCTTTGGACCAATATCTTTGAGAGCACAGATCTGCTCCTCTCCCATTGCGTTCATGACTGACACCACAAGGTCCTTTCCTTTAGTGAACCCATCTTTAATCTGTGAAAGGAGAAAGTGTGAGAAGTTAGATAAACTAAAAATAAAATCAAGTTTAAACTTTATTAAAGAAAAGGTTTTTTTTTTATAAAAAAATAAATTTAAAACAGAATTTTTTTTTTTTCATTTACCAAACGTGTTTTTGTTCTTTTTTATTCTAGGAATAGAAATTGACTCATACGATTCCAAACGTGTTTCGTTCTTTTTTTATTCCAAGAACAGTTTTTTTTTACACTTACCAAACGCGTTCTTTTGTCAAAAACTGTTAGAACGAAACACTTTTTTTTTTTACGTTCCTTTAACAAAAAGAAAAAAAAAGCAGTTTTAAATGCGCGCCGCTTAGGAAATGCATGGAGTATGTAGACAATACTTAAGATTTTTTGTTCACTTTATATGAGTTTTCTTTAATGCATTTTCTTGCCAGTTATTTCTTTTTGAGGTTTCTAAATACACGAGTGTTATATTTTTATATATAATTTAATTACATGTGGATTCATACTTTCAATTTCCAAAGCTATTAGCTCCAATGAGAGAAAATTATTAACTACGAGATATGTTAGAAATTACACAGAAAAATCGTTGACCATGTGGGTAAATACTTCAAAATAATAGAGTTATGTCTATTTCATACGTAAAGTAGAGTGACATTTCTTTCATAACTGAGAATGTTACCTACTCCATTGAGATTTATTTAACCTAAATATTTTTCTTTAGATATTTAGATTGCATATGGAAAAAGTTATCAGGCAGGGGAAGAAGTTGTCAAACTATTAACAAGCGGAAAGGTACTTTTCGTTGGCGAAAAGTGTTGGCCCAAGCGTATACCTGGGCCTTTTTTTTTGTTCTGAACTCTAAAAATAAACTTTTTGAGATAAAGTACAAGAGTTAAATTTAAAAATTGCGATATTGAAAAAATATTGCACGAAATTGAAATATAATATCTGTTTATGAAATATCAAGAACAATATATTAAGCAATTAAAGTATGCGGCGACAGTATACTATAAAATTATTTAAAAACTTGATATTAGGAACAATGAAAATAGAGTCCTACGCCCGTCCAACAAAAAGACACATGGAATATCCGTGACATTCTTGGCATCCCTGCTGGCTTGAAGAAGGAATCATCGTGGGAAGTGGCCGAAGGGTCAAAAGCACATTACTTGGAAAGTACTCCTGCAAGCAATTTCTCCTTTTTGCAGGTTTGGGACACCTTGTATGACTCAATCAAGAGTCTGGGGAATCGTTTAGCGAAGTAAGCATCCAAATCATTAGGATCCGATCCATGGATCGCCTGCCAAAATCATCAAAGAAATAACATATGCAAGCCTTGTATGCATGCGGTTATAGATATCACCACTGTTCTAGAGAGAGCAAGAGAGTACCTTAACTATTTCTGGAGCATGCCCTAGGTGGTTAAACTTATTTCGCACCACTCTCAATAAGTCTGTGACACAGCTACCGTCATAGGGCATACGTCTGTGTCGACATAGGTCATCCATAACATCTTTATCTATTTTCTCATCCCAATTCCCATCAAAAACCAATTGCGCAATGTTCTCCAATGCATTCCGAAGATCTAAATTGCCTTTCCTTGCTTCTGATTCTACTTCATCGCTGATGTCATGAAGAAAGGTCAGTCTCATCTTTGAACTCCAGAAAAATGGATGCTGAAGCACCTCTGATGCCTTTGGCCTGCTAGCCAAAAACAGTAATTTACTATTGACTTGACATGCTCAAGGAAAGCAATTGCATGAACGATAAATGGATCAACCTCCCGAGTTCAAAAGCATCGCAAGTTTGGCGTTTGTGCAATCTCTAAAACAATTAAAATTGCATTAACTCAATAAAAGAGTAAGCAAAATGTCTAAAAACTTCCATAAACTTCGTAACTCATGAGTCTAGGATGAAGGGAGTTGTTTGACTACAACAAGAACTCGGGAATTATTTACTCCAAGTACCTTAAATTAGAAATCTAATCACCCAATCCCTAGGATTCTTATTTCATAGTGAGCGTCATATACTAAACCCTTGGAATGTTCATATGAAATCCTCTTTAGTGTATGTATAGCAGATCTAATATTGCGCTAGGAATGATTGGAATTTATTTGTTCGTGTGTGGGTAACAAACTTATAGTCCTGATAACTAGGCCTCCCACAATGATCATCTTCCATTTGAATACCACAATTGTCAAAGGCATTTAGGCTATCACATGGTCAACCTTTTTCCCAGCTATTGTTGTCGATTGCCAAAGAAATGAGTGGGATCTACACTTTTTTGCTCATTAAGTAGAGCCCCACCAGCAGGACAGATATTTAAGCCATGTTGGACGAATTTGAAGTCACCTTTAATACTCACGAGAATAAATGATGTTGGAAATCAGTCAACTAGCAATGGCTATAAAATCCATCAAATGGCAGAATGAAAATGGTAGTGATGCAAATTAAGGATGACAATACACTCACCTCAGTTTGGGGTCTTGGTTTAGTAAACACGAAAATAGATCATGAGCTTCTGGTATGTCCACAAAGGATAGGTCCATTTTGTTGTGAACAATGTTGTAGTCACGTTCTAGATTTTCACCAAATGGATGTCTTCCGCGAGTGAAGAAAAAGCACAAGACACAACCTAAACTAAACATATCCGTTGCCCGCGTTTGGCGCCCACCATGACGTAGCAGTTCAGGTGCTCGCCATCCCGAGGTTCCACAACCTGCAAGACAGACATCTAAGATCAATAAAACGATCCTCATCACTTGGACCATATATAGATGAATACGATAGATTCATTAGTCAATGAAGGGAGGCCATGGCTAAGACTACTAAATCTCCACAAACTTTACCACTACATAAGAAGCGATACAATGCAGTATGGATCGTATATTGATTGGGTCAAGTATGGGTCATCAAATTTACATTACATGAAAATGGATCAATATGAGTCTAACCATTTTTTACCCAACCCGCCCATTTGACAGCCTTTTACCACTGTATAAATTCAAATTATGCATGGATCAATCTTGAGGAAAAGAAGATTAAAGATCTCGATTAAGCTGTCATGAGCACTTACCGGTATCATGATATCCCAGGGACAATTTATCTTTAGGAAGGTATTTGCTAATGCCCATATCAGATAGCTGAGCACAAAATGGTTGATTTCTAGTAATCAAGACATTTCGAGGCTTCAAGTCCCGATGGATTATTCTCGAGTCATGCAAATAGCTGAGTCCTTTCACCACATGTCTGTGTCATAAAATAGAGAAGACATCACGACTTAAATCAACAATGTATCTGGAACCAAGTAGCATCCGAGCCACTTGAAGGCATTATATACATATACTAAGCCATATCTTATTCGAAAATAATGAATTTCTTTAACATACTAAGACCCAATAAGGATGTCACAAGTACGCTGGAGAAAAAAACTGTTATAGGTTCTTTACATAAACTCTACAATGAAAACCCTGGTATAGAATTTGATCGCCATATCAATCGCATCAACATTTACCGATTTGAGTGCGTGAGGATTCTACAGCATTCGCAAATCGAAAGGGAAGAAGGCATACTGTTTTTACCAAGATGGGAAAATTGATGGAATTATTACCACGTAATTGATAATACCTAAATGATTTCCATGGAAAGAACAGACTCTAGAAAGGAAGCTGCAAGGTTCAAAACTTAGCCGACGATGGTCCCACGATGGTGATTGCATTGGGCTCACCACAGTCAAGGTAGTGACCTAATAATTCCCCGTATCATGCATCACTTGGAAGTTTTTGCAGGAGAGCTATTATGTGCTTCAACTAGCACCTGATACCCACATAAGCCAGCAAGGAAGAGTACATGAAGCTAGTGATCTCTATGAGATGCTTCTGAGTCATGTAAAACATATGTAAGCAAAGCTCACTACAAATACAAATATGTGACAGTTGATTTTAGGAGTGCCGCAATAAGATACTGCAGTTATCTCTCTATTCATACCCTTTTGGCAAATCAAAACATAGAAATTACCTCATCAGCTTCCGTAACAAAGGTGAGGGATAACCATCTGCCTGCCATAAGTTAACATCTTGCATCATACCCCTAATAGAATCCAATTTGATTTTATAATCGTCCGTTGATGCTGGATCACCGGGGAACACAGAGTTATTTGAAGAATCTGAATGTGCTTGAATTAATTCGTCTAAGCTGCAAGCACAGCGCTCCAGAGCAAGATACACGAATTCCGAGTTGGACTCCACTCCATGATACCGAACGATATTTTTATGTCCGTCATGTGCCCTCAAAATCTGAATCTCGTTGGAAGCAACATCACAATGAGCCCGAACAAGGCGTTTCACTGCAACAGGTCTACCTTCATAGATGCCCTCAAGGACGATGGTCCCATTACTTCCTTTAGCTATTTCTTTTCTTGAACAGTAGTCGATTTTACCAATTTTTTGCCATCCAATGCCACCATTAGGAAGGCTATCCTTTCTGTCAAAACTTCCATATTTGATTTTCTTCGTGTGATCTCTTGATAAAGTGCCTACATATACGTCGAAAAACAAAACTGTGAGACTTGATATGAAACGGGTTAAAACGAACAATACCTCAAGTGAATTAATCAAGGGGCAATGTGGCATGAAAGCAACAACCCCTCTAGTAGCCGTGTGATTTGAGGACGAACTACTCAGAAGCTGGCAGGCCTATAATGACCCAGTTCGACAGGGTCAGGGAGTAATTGTCGGGATGAGAAACAACTTAGTATGGCATGGGTCAAAGCAACAATACTCTGAGTGAATTAATCCGGGGTGTTGCTCCTAAGGTAAACATAGATGAAATTTGAAATGACGTTCACAACATTGGTACATGAGATCGAATTTAAGCTGATGCTTTATGTGTACTGATATAATTGTCCATCTCCAAGGTCAGCCCACCAACAAAGAAGGTTCCCTAATCAAGTGAACTTATGTGCAAGAAGCAATTCGTGCAAGTTTTTTTTTTTTTTTTTTTTTTGCCTCAATCTTTGCATGTGATAGGTTGCATTTGAAATGAATTGACGAGTTATAATACTTTGATTTAAAGCATATACTTTAATTTCTGCGGAACGCACGGGCATACGCCTATGTCCCAATCTCCAAAAGATTAGGTGGAGTTCCAGCTTCTGTGTTTCACATTGACTCTTTTCATTTGCGATATGAGGGAATAAAGAGGGTTATGGCTTTTCAAGATTTGAATGTCACATTTGTCTATTCATGTTTTCTAGAACCATTAGGACGCGTTTAGAACTATTCGTTTTGGGGCGATTTCGTAGAAATTATTATTTTTTATTCTATTCTCTAAAGCGATTCGAGTAAAAAACGCGTTTGCAGAATCGTTCAAAATTTTTATTCGGAATAGAATTGCGTTTGGTGCACCGTATTAATTGATTATGTTCCAAATTAATTTCTTTTAATTTTTAAATAAATTTTAAATAATTTCTTTACTTTTTTACTTTTTTCTTTTCTTTTTTTCCTTTTTTTCTTTTTTTTTCCCTTTTTTTCCTACTCTTCTTCTTCTTCTTCATTTTGCCGGTCGCCGGACCGGCGGCCGCCGACGAGGGTCGGTGAGGTCGGCCTTTGTCAGCCGAGCCTCGCCGGCAGTTGAGCGAGGCTCGCCCAGCCTCGCCAGTGCGCGCGAGGCTTCGCCCCGGCCATCGGTGAGTGGCCGGGCTTGCCTCGTGAGCTCGCCGGACCTCGCCTTGGCTGCGAGCCTCCGGCGACCGGTGGCGGACCCGGACCGGCGGGCGGTGATGGGCGGCGGCGGGCGGTGGTGGATGGCGCGCGGCGATGGCGGGA
The DNA here is from genome assembly GCA_016097485.1 of Eucalyptus sideroxylon x Eucalyptus melliodora. Lineage (NCBI taxonomy): Eukaryota > Viridiplantae > Streptophyta > Magnoliopsida > Myrtales > Myrtaceae > Eucalyptus > Eucalyptus sideroxylon x Eucalyptus melliodora. The sequence goes on from CM027828.1 coordinate 32,700,812, forward strand.
CGGCAACAGAGATGATGAAAGAGAAGAACGAGGATTTTACTTGTTTTGATTCTTTTCCCGATTCGGACGTAGAATCAATTTTTTTTTTATTCTCAAATCTTGTCCAAAATCGTTCGCAGGAGGAAAAGTTTTTACCAAACGCGATTCTCATCCCAAACTGATTCTGGGAACAAAAAATCAGAATCTGGCACTGTTTGGCACGTTGCCAAACAGGCCCTTAGTTATCATTCACCGACTCTTAAACTCCTCTCTTCCTATTAATTACTGCCTATTTTGTGTTTTCAGTTACTAGCGAGAATCTGAGCGTCCTGCCTACATCCCCTACTCCTAGGTAAGGCTTTAACATATGGTGAAATTGGAGATGCACATTACCTTGTGGAAACTCGATATTGGGTTCCGCTTCCGCATTCACTGGGCATAGCATGTCTGTCAAATCTTCAGGTGCAAGGTCTTGTTGGCTGACATAACTCAAATTCTGCGGCTCAGGGTAGGAATCACCATGTGGAAAGAGTTGTAAGCAGGTTAATTTGTCTTCGTCTGACATCGCGGTTTCATCAATAGAAGGAGCGGTTTCATCAATAGAAGGACTCCTACGATGGTGTGGAAAAATGCAAGAAGAGCTCGAGATTTCAACATCATCAGGAGACCTCAGCATAGCTGTAATGATATCTAGAGTACTAAGGCTTGGGGTCTGCTCTTCATCGAAATCACCCCAAGCATCTCTATCGTTCATGCGGGCCCTCTTCTGCACTGGCATGGCTGTTGGTTGATTTACCCTCTCTTTTACCCCCAACGTTGCGTGGGCTTCTGATCTCACTTGGCTATCAACACGCTTGCAGCCATGAATCTCATATCCCGCAACTCCAGCAAGGGAGGCCCTAATCCTTGTCGTGCTTCCGCCGTACTTACTCCCACGGAACCTACAAATCCAGTAGTTGTTAGAAGCTCTACAGATCTGCGAAGGGGGTCCGGCTCTCCGGGCATTCCCCTGGATCTCACAGTAATCGGATATGTTTCAAGGAAGACCTTGGATCCTACCTGGAGATTCAATTAACCCTTTCTTTTTTGATCCATTGGACAAGTTCGCAGGATACTTCTTCGGAAAGAAAAGAGACGAATCATCATCCGAGAAGACGAAGACTCACATAGACCCAACAAAGAAACGGAAAGGAAATGGTGGGGGTTTTGGATAGACCTACAAGTTAACTCCAGCCATACAAATGGCTTTAGCCGACAGCAGAGAGAATCCGAAGACGAAGAAGACTTACATGGGCAAGAAAAAGAAGAGGAGAGGAAATGGTTGGGGCATTTGGTTAGACTTATTATCAGTTGACTCCAATTGTACGAGAAAATGGCTTTAGCTGAAAGCAGCGACTTAGTGAGAAAATAAGAGTGTGCACCTTAAAATTTCTCATCATAAATTTATTTGTCAATTTCTCTTTTGGACGAGTTTCTAGATAAAGAAATGTGTTTAATAAAAATTTAAAATTTTTACTTTTGAAATAAAAATTCGTGATTTTTAAGATAGCATCCGGTGTCCAATGGCTGGCAACTAGCAGTTAGTGAACTCAACGTCCCACGAGCGGCGGATGACAACAGGTGGTGATAAGAGTCAACGATGAAAAATCTCTAATTGATATATAATTACAAATTAATTTTTTGATCATTAAAAATTATAAATTGATACATCTTTGATAAATTTATCTCTAACTAATACACTTATAACAAATTTGGCTCTCAAAATTACTAAATTGAATAACATTTGATAATTAATTAATATATCGGTTTGAGATTTTATTATTTGTTTGTCAAAATTAATAAATTTACTCATTTTTTTTTACGATATCAATCAAATTTAACGGAGGGTATATTTGTTACAATTATAATTATTTGGGGTTTTTGACAGTTAAATAAAATAGTTTAAGATAAATTTATTAGAAGTGCACTAATTTTGAGGTTTTTATAGTCGTTTAGGGTAAATTTATTAGATGTATACTAATTGAAAATTTTTCGTGATTAAAAAATTAATTTAGAATAATTTTACTGTATAGTTGGGGTTTTTTAGGATATTAATGGTAAGTGAAAATGAGGAAAAAGGAGAACGACGAGAGAGGAGATGGGAAATAAAGAAGAAATTAAAAATAAGAAGAGCCGCTTCTGCCGAGGGCTTTCAGAGCTGCCCCTTTTTCGACGAGATGGAAAGGGCGCCGGCCCGTACGGTGTTTGCGGGGCCCACTAGATATTTGTTTTCGGTCGAGGGGCCCACTCTGGATTTTTCCTTTTTTAGGTCGGTACAGGGCCCACTCTAGATTAGTGGCAAGAATTCGTGGCTTAATTTCAGCGACTTTTATCTGTATTTTCCCCCCTAAAATGCCCATTTAAAATTAAGATTCTAAAGAATCGCGTGCAAATTAAGATAATTGCGCCTATTGAATATTAAGGCAGGACTAATGATTAAAGTGAAATCACAATAAGGTAGAGATATTGAGGGTTCAGATTGAATCTTTTTTTTTAAACTTTTTTTTTATGTGTATTTAAAAATAAATTGTGTTGGTTGAAAAGAATTGTTAGAGATGACCATTGCTTGCAGTGCATAATGATGGACCAAATGAAATGTAATTTTTGAAAAAAAAATCCATGAAAAAATGTGTTTTTGTTTTCATTGTTTCCCTTTTTCCCCTTTTCATTTGATTGGTGTCGCTTGTTCCCATTTTTTGTTTGTCAATTAAAAGGTTAACACTTTTTGCTCACGTGTGACTCACTATGATGATAATTCTATAGTTGGTAATAAAGCATAGATATACTATCTCATAAAAGCCATTGTGATTTTCCTCGTTTGCCCTTCATTTGGGGTGAGAGAATGGCATGTGACACTTTTGTACTTAGCATAATGGGCTAATTGACATGAACTTGTGGAGTTTAGGGGAGCAAATTGAAAAAAAAAATGAGGTTTGGTTTGAATATTGATGGGCAAAACGGGAGGAAATCTAGAGATTTACGAAATTTAATTTAGCAAATCGTGACGTATCATATAATATAAGAAAATTCCACAGCAATCTCTAAAATATCACTCCCGACCACGCCTCCACCTCCCCCTCCGCCGTCGCCTTCCGGAGCTCCATTGGCGGCTCCGATTCGACGTCCGCGTCCGACGAGCTCAGGTTAGGTTTTTCGCCTTGCTCTGCTCTCTCCCTCTTTCCATCCCTCTTCACAACCCCTCTTCCCTTCATTAGCGACCTCTGCTCCCTCCCTCTTCACCACCGAAAGCTCCCTCTATTCATTTTGAACCCAGATCCTCGTCTCTCCTAAATCTTCTGCGCGCTTCCCTCCCCTTACTGCGGAGGCCTCTTTCCATTCACTCTCTACTCCGTCGACGAGCCCCATTGGCGGCTCCGATTTGTCCTCTGCGTCCGACGAGCTGCAAATATATTCCATTGAGCTAGAAGCAGTTCCGGGTTGTGGGGTTCTCCAATCGGGGACGGGAAGCGGGTCATTGACCACGTCGCTCGCGAAAACTGTGGGTCCTACCGGTCGTGGGTATACATTTGATTTCCATGCGCAAAGAGCTGCATCTGAACTGAGGCTTCCTACTGGTTATGTCTTGGCATGTTCAACAATTCACCGGATATTGTGGTCCAGATGATGCAACTTTGTTTTGAAGATTCTAGCTCGTGCTTTTTCCAACATATCATAGACATATATGGGTGGTATGTATGTGTGTTCTCGTGTTGTCTTATCTGAAGCTGAGTTAAGGCTTCAGCTTAGCCTGAATGAGAGAGTGGTTATATCAGTTTTTAATGATGGAGGACCACTAAACCACTGGGTTTTACTGCAGCTGAACGGCTGCTCACTGATTTTGCATAAGTATATTCCTAACTTAAACAAATATAATGATCTTGGGGAGATTTTTATGGACGCTCATTCTCAGATGATGTTATAGAGAGACTTCGCACTACGTTGTAGCTATTTAAATGATTATGGCGGATGAGAATGTCCAAATCGGGGGCATAAGAACTTTTCTGGGGTGGTCATTTTAGATTCTCAAGTTTTTGAGATGAAACTTTCCCACTGTGTTGGTCCTAAGGCTGTGCATATTTCGATGTCCTTCGTCTGCATGAAAATTTCAAAATGAAGTAAACTCTAAATCTGCTTTTTTTGGTTGGCAGCTTGTCCCAGCACTTGGAATCCGTCTCTTTTCCTAGTGTAAGTGCCCTCCTCCTTAATGTCTGCTGCTCAAAATAAGAATTAGTTTGATATCAGCAGGCTTATACATCTAGGGAAAATTTTCCTCAAGCAGATTAAATTGATCTGTCCAACTGCTCCAATCCGTACCATGGCTTTGTTAGGCGGATTTCCTCGTACTGCATGTAAGATGATTAGTCTATTCCTATCTTTTCTTTCTTCCAATATGATCGATTCATGCATATTGTAATTTAAAAGTATGTTTTGATGCATGCTTCCTGGGTTTGATGTTTGAGAGATTTCAAAAGATAGTCCAGATTGCTGGGAAGGCTTATATGCTTGGCAGTGCATATTGCCAATCTTTTGTCAACAGAACCAGCTGATGATAATTAAGACCAGGAGAAATTTTCTAGAAGGAGCATTTCTCTAATATGTGCAATCTTTAACTTTTTCTATTCTGAATTACCTTCTGGAACTAATTTCCAGACTCTGGTTGTCAATTAAGCAGAAAGTTGGGATAAGAACTTCACATTTTCACAGCAGTTTGCAACACCACTCGTCTTTTTGGCTGATAGTATGCTTAATTGTATGTGCCATGTGCTTCTCTAATATTTACTAGTAAAAAAATTGCTGATCAATCAACAATTCCATCTCAAAAAACATTTTGTGATTTAGCAACTGCTTGTCATGTTTTTGCAGTGAAAGTTGGCTTCAGTACGGGTGCTGCCACAGCTCTTTACTCAGCAACTTGTTTTGCCCTGGGTAAATACACAATTGGAAGTCCATACCAATTAACTTAAGGGCAGCTATCGGTTTGAGTGGTTGGTTTCCAGGCTCAAGGTAGTTATTCAAATCATTTTATATTTTTCATGTAAACAGTCAGTCCATGCTCTTTTTCTCCACAAGTTCTATTTAGACAACAACCAAAAAAAAAAAAAAAAAAAGGAAGAAGAATTTGGGGAGCAATCGCATCGAGTGGTCTCTTTCGGTTTACAAGACTCTGCGTCTATTGTTGTGAAAAGGATATCACGAAGTTGCTAGTAGCCAGAGTTCTGTATAGTTCACACCAAACCACCTTTTCAGGAGAGAATCAGCCTGTCGTGAAACCAAGTCTCCTAAGCGCTTCATCATTGACGCCATCAGGAATGACTCCCACCAAAATTTTTTGCAGAGATACATAAAGTAGTTGTTTAAAGCTAAGAAGCTTCCAGAAAAAGGTATGTATCTTATTTGTGAGAACTTGCAAATTGCCTGTATTTGGATTATCTTGTGCAAGCAGCAATGTGAAGTCTAATTCTCAGATATGGATTTTCCTTTCCACCGCACTTCTTAATCCTGGACTGTGAAGACTCAAGAGGGAGGGAGCAGAGGTCGTGAATGAAGGGAAGAGCATTCGTGAAGGGGGATGGAGAGAGAGAGAGAGAGAGAGAGAGAGAGAGAGAGAGAGCATAGCAAGGCGAAAAACCTAACCTGAGCTCGTCGGGTGCAGCCGTCAAATCGGAGCCGCCAATGAGGCTCCAGGAGATGACAACGGAGGCCTGGTCGGGAGTGAAGTGCAAGGAAGGTTGAAGTGGAGCTCGTTGGAGGGAAGGAGGAGAAGTTGGGAAACGAAGAGGCAGAGAGAAAGAGAGAGAGAGAGAGAGAGATAACATGACAAGCTAACGGAGACGCAATGGAGAGAGAGGCATAAAAAATTATAATAGGGCGAGTCCGTCGAGTTGCGTGGCGCACAATAAGTGGACTGTCTCATTGCTCATGTGAAAAGTCAGACTCACCTAATATTTTCTGCTCGATTGATGTCACTTTGGCACTAGTGAACAGTGTCAATGGATTTATGCTTTTGTATTTTGCCGGCTGTGGGATCTCTTTGTTGATCTGTGCATAATAAATACGATCTTTAATCTAAGCAATGAATGATCTCACGAACTAAGCAAGTGTTTTTTTTCCCTGCTAAAACGGACTAACCAAATGGTAAATTGGGGTTTAAATTGAAACATTATAGCGATTGAAGTTCTTGAACTAATAAGTTGTTTTAGATTTTAGAGTAGGATACACAGAAAGAACCTCAACACAAATACTATGACATTCTGTTGATGACATGTAAAATATCTGACATTGCATGTTTCTTTATTTGAAGTATTTGATTGCTCATTAGTTTGGCATGGTACCGGTGTAAGATGAGCGTTATACTCAATTATTCATAGGACTCCAATTCCATATTTAGTTTAACTGTTTTGAGACCTCGGTCATTCCAATGGTGATGCATGAGCTTCTAGTTAGAGCAAATCATTACTTGACTTCCTTCAGTTATAAATTTTAGAGTCGGTATCATTTTCTATTAGCTCGAATTTTTCAAATTGCCAGTGGTGCGCTTGACTTCATATTGTTTCCGAGCGTATTTGGTAAATCACCGGACATTTGTTCTCTACACCGTCAACTATGTATCTATCGTTGGCATACATGGATGTGAGTTTCATAGTTCTTACGTGAATTACATGCTCAAATTCCCAAAGTTCTGGTGAATTTGGCTGAGTCTGAGTCTGACTCAATCAGCCTGAAGAAAGAGATGGGTCATTGTTCCTGCAAATTTCACAAAATTCTAAGCTGATTTCTTGAGAAAATACATTAACATGAAAATTCTTACTGAACTAGCTCTACTTTGGTTGAATTTCAAACACTCCTGTGTTGAGATCCGTCGAGAGAACCGTCTTCTCGATAAAGTAAGGCAGCCCCTAGTCACCCTACAATCCTTTGTTGGACTTTGCAGCGAGTTATAGCAAACGGTAGTATGTCGGCACGATTTTTAGAGGCCGTCAAGCAGTATCAAAGATGGATTCTCCCCAATATTTGGCACTTTTATCTTGTAAAACATTATCTTGTAGAACATTCAGTTCTATATCATCCAGAGACGTAGGCGGAAAATCCGATAAACCACAAGAACGTATTATAACTCTTCCAATCAAAGCATCGAATTCAAACGCCGTGCTTTTCCAAGATCCTAGTGTTAAAACTGATCCATCCGCCGATACCCATGGTGTATTTCTATGAAATCATCAATGTTCATCCCAATTTCTGCATGACATGGGACAGTTCGTAAGACACATAGGCAATATTGGCAGCAATGAACCTTTTTTACAGATAATTAGAAAAACAGCCACTGTCATGGGTGTAAAACATATAGATAAGGGCATTTTCTATTATAGTACAAATAGAAAAATCTGGAAATCCTTTTACAATCTTCAATAGGTAAAAGAAATCTAAGTTAACTTATATTTTGCGCGCGTAAATAATATTACTTTAAGTTCAGAAAAATTTGCAACTCTTGGATGATATATAACGTCGCTTTGGAACAAGGATAAGAGAAAGGGTCGTTCCAGATAACGGTGGACTATTTCCACGGTATCACTATGTCAACAATAAATAAACACCCGGATCGAGGTCACTAAAAATCTCAGCCGTCCATTCAACATCGCCACCTCGAGTAATACGATGGGAAACAAATAGAGGATTGGGGGCCCATGAAGAGGTTGAGGCGCATGTGTAGTGATCATTATATTCCTAAGGATAATTTTTTTTATTCTATTTCCAAAAAGAATTTCTAAGTAGAAGAATGGACTTAGAAACTGTCAACATTTCTATTCTCGGGATAGAAATGAATTTGTAGGATTCTTAATTTTTTTTATTTCTTTTAATTTTTTAATACTTATATTATATTTTTCTTATTTTTCTCTTTTTTTCCTTTTCATTTATTCTTCCTTCTTCTTTGTAGCCGATCGCCGGCTACCGCCGTCATGGTGACCGGTTGGGTGAGACCTCGCTTGGCCATCGACAAGGCTCAACCTCACCCGGCCCGGGGCAAAGCCAAGCCGAGTCGGTGCTAGATTTAGGCAAGCTCAACCTTGTTGTGGCTTGTCACCATTAATTTGGTGACGCTCGGTGAGGTCATTGGCCCTCGTCGATCGATCGTCGACCATAGCTAAGGTAGGCAACAGGCGACCAACCAAAAGAAAGAAGAAGAAAAGGAAAGAAAAAGAAGAAGAAAAGGAAAGAAAAGAAGAGAGCAGAGAAGAAAAAAGGAGGAAAGAAAAAAAATTATGAATTGATTATAGGAATTGTTCTTAAGACAAAGAAAAAACTTTTTTCTACTTTTGATTATGTTCCTTTATTCTCGGGAACAAAAAAATATATTTTTGCTTGCTTTGAAACAAAAATTTTACTAAATGGATTTTGTTCTTTTTTGTTTTGTTTTGAGAATCAAAAGAATAAAAATAGCTATTTCGGGATGATTATCAAACAAGGCCTTAGTCATTAGATGTATTTATGATAGATTAATATATTTATTAGTGTTTTTGAATATATACTTCTAGTCTTTCTTTAAGAAACTCCTTGTGTTTTGTTCCTATTATACCAACTTTTTAATAAACGAATTAGTGGATATTCTTGAGGGTATCCTTCCCCTATTTTTCATCATAGAGTTTTTTTTTTGGATAGGCATCATAGAGTTAATATTACAAAAAATCCACCGATATATTTATAATAAATTATTTTTAAATTACATTTTTACTATTAAAAATCCGAAATTGATGCATTTTTGATAAATTTACCTTTCCTTAGTTTCCATTAAATATCAAGAAAAACTTCAAATTAATATATCTATAACAAATCTACTATAAATTAAATTTTTTATCACCAAAGACCCTAAACTGATGGCACGTAATAATTGATGGATATATTAATTTTGGATAGTAGTTTTTTGTAATATTAACCCAATTTGACGAAAATTAATAGATGATAAATTTATCACAAGTGTATTAATTTGGATTATTTTAAGATAAATTTGTCATACGTATATAAATTTGAGATTTTTTTATAAAGTATTAATTGTTTATTGTACTACTCATGTGGCAACGCTACACTAGGAAAAGTGGGACTATTGAATGGATGATTGGTATTTAGTGAACTCGATCCAATGATGTATGCTGTCGACTTGTTGATGCCGTGGAAATGGTCCACGAGGTCTCAGAGAAACTCCCCAGGAGTAAAAAAAGAAGAAGTGATTTTGCATTTATAGTAAACTCGTACTTAATATCTTTCGACAGAAGGAAAAACTCCTACCCAATTTTTAGCCCAAAAAAAAAAAAAAAAAAACTCGTATCCAATTGAAAAAAGAAAAAAATTGTACCCCATTGTGTCATTTTATGCATATGTTTTTTATCCTGATCGCTCGCTTCTTGCAATTTGACGTGGAGGTAGCGGACCCCATCAGGTTTTTCTCTAGGAATTCTGCCGTCACTTTAGGCTGCGTTTGTTATTGTTTCTTTTTTCTGTTTTTAAACAACTTTTCTGTTTTTTTGTTCATGGAAAAAAAAAAAAACAGAAACGCGTTTGTTTGCGTTTTTGTTCCAAAACTATTTTTTTGTTCCTAGAAACACATTTAGAATAGAAATAAAAAAAAAAAAAAGTTATTTCTTATTTCGGAACAAAATTCGAAATATTTCTCTATTTCTTCTTTCTTTTTTCTTTGGCCGGTCGCTGGCCTCGGCCATGGCCGGCCGACCGGCCGTCAAGGGTTGGCGACGCGTCGTCGGGGCCGGCGACCTTGCCGGAGCGTCGCCGCCCCACCGGCGAGGTCGACCTCGCACTGGCCGGGCGAGCTCGATCTCGCCCGGATCCGACGAGGCTAAGCTCGCCCCGGCCGGGGAGCGGGCCGCAAGTGAATGGCGCGAGCTCCAACTCAGGGCAGCGGCGGAGTCGGGGTTGGGTCGCCGGTCACGGAGCTGGGTTGCGAGTCGCTGGGTGGCGGCAGTGGCTGCGGTGCGAGGCTCGGCCATGGGGTCTTGAGCGGCGGATGTCGAGGAGCGAAGCGGCGAGGATGGCCAGTCGAGTCATGGGCCGGCGCGGGGTCGATGATCAAATGGATCTCGAAGTCGTGGGTCACGGTGTGGTGAGATCTAATGCGGCGGTGCCGAACTGAGGCTCGAGACCTACAGATGCGTCGATCGAGCGTGAGGCGGAGGGGCGGTCTTTGGGGCTCCGGCGTTGCTCGGTCGTCGGCAGAGGCTTCGAGTGCAGGTATGGTGTCGCGAGGGGAGAACATGGAGCGGCAAGTGATGGATCCGGGGACGCAGAGGTCGGGCCGACGCGTCGTCCGACGTTGCGGCTTGCGGGGGCACGGTGGTTGCTCCGACGAACGGCCGATACGGTGGCGGCGGAGGCGTCGAGCATGGTTGCCAATGCGGTGGAGGGAGACGACGGTGTGGCTCGGGTCACTGTCGGCTCGACTACGGCGAGTGCGTGTTGGCACGTCGTGCGAGGAGACGCCGAGGAGGAAGAGCGACTAGCCAAAAGAAGAAAAAAGAAAAAAGGAAAAAGAAAATAAGAAAAAAATAAATAAGAAAAATAAGAAAGAAAATATAAAAATAAAAATAAAAATATTAAAATTTAAAAGAAATAAAAAAAAATATAAATTTACCAAACGTATTTTGCTCATTTTTATTAGAACAAGTTTACCAAATGCGTTTTTTTTGTTCAAAAATTATTAGGAACATAAACACTTTTTTTATTTATGTTTTAACAATTTTTAAACGAAATGTTAAACACGCTTAAGCGACGGGCCCGGTTCATAATGGCTAGTGGCTAGTCTACTAAACTAAGTTCAAATGGACTTCGGGGTAATTTCTCAATTTAAGCTTTAATTTAAACTCCTTTTGCTGATTTTTTTCTCTTTACCGAGTGCTTATCCGATTGTAACAAATTTCAAACGCGCAAATGGGAGACACGTGGTCCAACATCGTAAAAATCTAATTATACGCTAGTGTTCCATGTAGCCTTCGGCACGATAGGAATAATGCCATATGTAATTTTCTTAACCAATTAAAAATTGAATCGTAAATAATCTTTTAACTAAACGTCTACAACGGAGAAGATACATAAGTAAAGAATTTGTATTTCAAATTGTTATTTGAAAAAAAAAAGGTACTTTTGCAAGCCTGTGTCATCTTATTTAAAAGCATCATTTTGCTCTTTTATCTTTATTCAATGAACATGTTATAATATGGTATGATACTCGAGACACCACTTAAATTGATAACTTATAGCTAATAACTTGCTTTTCAAAGCTTCTTTATGAGCAGTCTTGACCTTCACGCACTCGGCATGAGGTGTAATAGACTTGGAAAATCAACGTGCGTCAAGCATTAATCCCATTAGAATTAAACGTGTTAACAGAGTAATGTTTCTTTTAGAGATAACTACTTGTTAGCTAGCATATTGACATTTACTTCGTAATAGAGAAAGTTGCCTGCTCCTTTGAGATCTAGCCTAAATATATATTTTTAGATATTGAGATTTCCATATTAAAAATTACTAGATAGGTTGAGAAGTTGTTAATGATGTGACTAATAACAAATCTATTACAAAAATCAATTTCATCTTTGGACAAATATGTGTTTGATAACGACATAAAATTTCTATTTTTGGATAGAAATTCTTTTGATAACAATACAAACTTTACTCCTTCTTGGGCTGGCAACAGGCGGTTGCAATGGACGGTGGATGACTCGTAGTGAGGGCAAGTGATGAAAATATTTTTTATTTCTCATTTTTATTCTGGAAATATAAAAGTAAAAGTTTTTACTTCTTATTTCCATTCCAAACTTATTTTTGAACTACAAATTTATTTCAAAAATAGAAAAATGAAATTACATTATCAAATGAATTTCTATTTTAAATATGTTTTTAGAAGTAGAAATGTAGAAAAATTTGAAAAATAAAATATTACCATACACACCCATTCGTGGGTAATGTAGTTGGTTGAGAATCCTCTCTCATTGGTGAGATTTAAGTGGGGGGTCATGACGGTGAGTTACTGTACTAGTTTGACAAGTCTGCAAGATATTTCTTCAGAAAGAAAAAGTTGAATATTTATCCAAGAAGACCAAGACTTCACAGGCCAGAAAAAGGAAAGAAAATGAAACGATAGGGAAGTTTCGTTTACTTACTAGTAGGGGTGTTAATGGTTCGGTTCGAATCCCTTTTTTTGAAAAATCAAACCGTATCAAAACGTTAAAAAAATCTTTTGAATCGAACTGAATGAGATCCAAACCAAATATGAATCGAAATCACCACATCTTCCGTGATAGGAAGCCGAAAACTGAGGCCATAATGGCGAATGCCCTAGCACAAACTCGGAGCTTCAAAAGATGGAACCAACGCACCAGAAACAGAACAACCACAGCGCAAAACTTACCCACGAGCTGGACAGCGCCGGAAGGAGGAAACCTGAAATTGAACGTTGACTGCTCTTGGGTGGAAGGAGAATCCGCCAACTCTGTTGCAGGCCTTTTGCGAAATTCCAGCGGAGAAATCGTTGAGGGCTTCGCCAAAGCCATCCACGCCTCCTCACCCCTACAAGCGGAAACCCTAGCCGTGCTCCATGGACTGCTTTTGTTGAAGAAAGAGAACGACACTCACGTGGGGCAAGTACAAGAACCGCAGAAGTCTTTAGTTTGTGAAACTGATTGCCGCACGGTTGTAGAGTCCATTATGGGCCGGATAGAAGCACCATGGGCCGTGAAGGACCTGATCCAGGAGTGCCAGCAGATTTTGGCCCAAGTGCCCCACGCAAAGTTAACCCACTGTTCCAGAGATGCAAATTATGCTGCAGATTGGGTAGCAAAAGCATTTCGCCTACAAACCCTTCCCTCAGGTTGGCGAATCGAACCACCGCAACCCCTTTGGAATATTTTAAGTTCTGATTTCAACTTATCTTTTCCTTGTAATTCTCGTATCAAAGAATGAAATGCAAGCACTACTTTCGACCAAAAAAAAAAAAAAAATGGGGACCAAACTGAAAATCGAATCAAACAAAAAAAAAACGAATTTTTCGATCGAATTTTTAGTTCGGTTCGATTCAATTCCTGACACCCCAACTTCCTAGTCAATGCTAACTCTGTACAAATGCAATGACTTTAGAAGGAAAGCAAAGAGAATAGTGAGAAGCGCGTTTGACGCCAATCTAGCACTATTGAATAAGCACTGAACGAATTTATGCTTTTGTATTTTCCAGGCAGCGGGATCTCTTTGTTGATCTGTGCATAATAAACATGATCTTTAATCTAAGCAGTGAATGATTACACGAACTAACCAAATGTGGGTTTTTTTTTTTTTTACGATGCCGAATGTTAGGCAGGGTTTAAAATGAAATGGACATTAAAGTCTATAGTGATTGAAGTTCTTGAACTAATAAGTTCTTTTGGATTTTAGAGTCGGATACACAGAAAGAGCCTCGACACAAGCATCATGACATTCTATTGATGATATGTAAAATATTCGACATTGCATGTTTCTTCATTTGAAGTGTTTGATTGCTTATTAGTTTGGCATGGTACCGGATTAAGATGAGCGTCAGATTCCCATTATTCATAGGACTCCAATTCCTTATCTAATTTAACTCTTTTGAGACCTTGGTCATTCCAATAGTGATGCATGAGCTTCTAGTTAGAGCATACCATCACTCAACTTCCTTCAACTATAAATTTTGGAGTCAGCACCATTTACTATTTGCTAGAATTTTTGGAACTGCCGGTTGCACACTTGACTTCATATTGTTATGAGCGTTTTTAATAAATCACCATATATTTGTTTTCTACACCGTCAACTATGTATCTATTGTTGGCATACATGGATATGAGTTTCATAGTTCGTACGTGAATTACATTCTCAAATTTCCAAAGTCTTGGTGAATTTGGCTGACTCTGAGTCTGGCTCAATCAGCCTGAAGAAAGAGATGTTGTTCCTACAAATTTCACAAAACTCTAGGCTGATTTCTTGAGAAAATACAGTAACATGAAAATTCTTAGAGAACTAGCTCTACTTTGGTTGAATTACAAACACTACTGTGTTGAGATCCGCTAAGAGAATCGTCTTCTCGACGAAGTAAGGCAGCCTCTATTTCAGCCATGGACACATGTTACAATACTTCGTTGGATTTTGCAGCAAGTGATTGCAAATGGTAGTATGTCGGCATGATTTTTAGACGCGGTCGAGCAGTATCAAAGATAGATTCTCCCCCATATTAGGCACTTTTATCTAGTAAAACATTTCATAAGACATCACCAATAAAGTTTTGCCGATAGTGTAATATGATCAGCTTTACACTAAAGGTATGTTTGCTAACGTTTGTTAAAAAATTGTTGAGGAAATAGAAATAGAAAAAATCATTTCTATTAAGGGAACAATTTTTGAATAGAAGAATGCGTTTGGTAAACTTGTTCCTGGAATAAAAAAAAAAAGAATAGAAACTCATTTGGTAAACTTGTATAATTTTATTTGTTTCTTTTAATTTTTAATATTTTTATTTTATTTTTCCTTTTCTTCTTCTTTCTCTTCTAATCAGTCGATGGAGACTCACCACCCATTGCCCGCCACTGTCTTTTGCGGCTACTGGTCACCACTGACCCTCTCTTGGTCATTGGTTGTCCCTAGCTACCAATTGCCGGTTGTCGCCGCTAACTAGAGGAGAAGAAAGAAGAGAGGAAAAAAAAAGGAAAAAAAAAAAGAAAAAAAGAATTAAAAAATTAAAAGAAATTCTATAGCACAAAAAAATTTGTGGGTCATACCAAATGCATTTATGTTTTATTTATTTATTTATTTATTTATTTATTTAAGGAATAGAAATTTTATGTGTTATCAAACATGTTATTTTACTCAGAAATTGTTTCAAGGAATAGAAATAAAAAAGAAACTATTTTGAAATTTTTTTTTTTTTGGAATAGAAATATTATCAAACGCACTTTAATTAATTGCTAATATCAGTGAATCTAACCCACCTTACAAGAGGAGCTGAGAAGTCTTTTCTCTCTCCTCTCTCTTTTCTTTTCATCATCTTCTTCAATCATCAGCCTTTTCCTCTTATTTATTTATTTATTATTTTTGTTTGCATTTTATTATTCTTTTCTTACTATTTTCTCTCTCTCTCTATTTAGATTTGGGAGCTCTTTTGTCTCAACCTACTTCTCAACTTAAGAGATTGAACTATCATGATCTATTTCGAGATTTGGGTGTTATTTTCTTCCGATATAGATCTGAGAGTTTAATAAATACGTTGTGTATGTATAGAAGTTCTCCATTTCCAGTTGCAATGATGATCGCAAGAGTTTTGTCATATTTGTTCATCCATATGTTAGATTTGTGTTTGTTTAACTTATTTTGATAATCTCCATACAACGATGGTATAGAGAACGCCAAAACCTAGGTGCACACGACTTACTGGCAATGTCGTAGTTATTGGAGAAGAATTTTCCAATGTATACTCATCACTAACAGGGACACGAGATCTAGTGATCAATTGTTGATTTTGCTTGACAGATCCATTCCTTTGAAACAAGTATGCATTTAACTTTACTGGTGCCTCGTTGATCTTCCTTGTTTTCTGGATTGGGTTTTGCTTTTCAATATTCTTACTTTGTTTTGATTTGCCTTGTCACAATGATTATGTACTTCTGTATCCTTTTGAGTAATGAATATAATATTCTTTCAACCCCAAAAAAAAATTGCGAATATTGGCGAGATAAACGTATTGCTCAAGATTCTTAGGTTAAATTTGGAGAGACATAACATGATGTAGAAGGGAAAACAAGTCTTTCATTAGAAGCATTGTCGCCATCCAAATTTTACTGACGCAATCGGGGAAATGGATGAGTTTAGAGGTATTGTTCAAAGGCATGTCGACGGTCCTCGATTATGCACGAATTCTCTCAAGTCCATACCTTGCATAACGTTGAATTTTATTTTAAGTATGTTTTTAGCTTAATGGATTATAGGAGTTGCCATTAACCCTGCAAGATCGGCTGGAAACAAAATGAGACAAGGGAGTTTTGTCATGTTTTCTATGTGACCAGAGATTACTTAATTTCAGGAACCCGATTATGCTAATCATCTACAGAGTGATCAAATAATTTTATGATCCTAAAGGTGAGCCTAATCATTCTAGAAAAAAAGAAAAAAAAGAAACAACCAATATAATTAAAAGCACAAGAATTAAACACTTAGGAATTGAGATGACTTGAAGTAAAAAGCGTGGAAATAAAAAATTAGTCGGGCAAAAAATATTATATCGCCTTGTTCTAAGTCTCAGGACATGAATCCTCACAAGCTTGACCCGATGCTAAGTTAGGCAAATATTAAACAATGACATATTATATGCCTTCGAACATGAATCCCCATAAGCTTGATATTAGAGACTAAGCCTAATCCCTTAAATTGAGTTAAATTGGAGTGAGCCTAATTCTACTCGTTTTTTTTAGGCAAAAAGGCTAATCTAGACTAAACCAACCATTTATTAAAAGAGTGATCCTCACATCTAATTGTATTTTATTTTTGATTGTCTAGCTTTACTATATTACCTGAAGTCTAAGCTATTAATTCTTAGGGAAAAGTGCACTGAAAGCTTTAAAACTTATCACAAAAGTGCAATTGAGTCCAAAAACTTAAAAAAAGTGCAATTTAGTCCAAAATATTGCAAAAAGTGTAATGTAATCCTAAAACTTGTCAAGTTAGTATAATCAAGTCATTACTTTATCTCTATTCAACTTGGCTAATAGAAAATACTAACATGGCTTTTTTATTATTTTTCTCTCCTACACTGGGCTCATGTGGCTGAAACAACGTCGTTTTTACACACCCTAGTACTGTTCACAGAGCCAAAACCCGCAAGGTGCAGGTATTTATCTTTAAAAGAAGTAAAAATTACTTTTATTTCTCTTAAAAAGGAAGCATATGTTTTACACCCAACAAACAGCCATGTCGTCGATATGGGTAGAGACGTGACTAAAGCTTTGAATATAGTCAAGCACATGGCTCATTGTCAACGATTCACAATGATCAGTACTGATATTGACACACATTGGCTATTATTACCAACTAGTTGTCGATAAACAACCACGTATAGTTAACAATGATCGACAAGGGTAACATTGATAAGCTATCAAGTTGTTAGAAGAGAACTAAATGCATAAAGAGCATAAAGATACGGTTACAAGTTTAAAGTTGTTGGAACACAAGGCAATTGCGATCGTGGAACAATTAGCATGTATTTTTTAAGGAAAAATTGTACAAGAACAACCATGGTATCGTAGGAGTATGGGCACAAAATTCTCGAAAATTGAGAAACATGGATACAATAGCTGGAAATTGCTCAGAAGCAGTCATGGTATCACCACTATAAATACCATTGCTCATCTGCTGAAGCCCCACTTTCAGTTATCTTTACTTTCTTACACTGTACTTTTATATTCCAAACTTGCATTGTCAATTAAATTTCGACTTGTATCTTTATCTTGAGTGTTGCGTCATCGATTAAATTCTAGTACAATATATTTCCGTTCTAAAGCTTTGTTGTCGATTATTCTAGCATGGTTTGCTTACATTCAGTTCTGTCATAGAGTCTGTATTTTCGAGGCCTATTGGTAAAAAAGTTCCGGCACGTTTTGTGTTTGTATAGTTCTATTTCAGTTGAAATTGTTGATTTCCTTGTTATACAGAACCTGCCTCATTTAATTACAAACTGAAAAATGACTCTTAAGGTAAAAAAAAATCTCGTCGTAGGAGAAATTCCAACCAATCAGCTTTCTTGCTAATAAAAGGTATGTCAGGCAGGCTTGAGATTGCTTTTCCCACACGAGCAATCACCCGTGGCACCGGTGGCGTGTGTAGGATGAGACTCTCTTGCTCATAGGGCAAACTGTGCGTGCTTCTAGAGTAGCCAGCCGTGGGTATGGTGAGACGGTGAGAAAGAGAGGAGAAAAACAAAGGTCTTCCCGAAATTGCCAGCAAGCTGTAAGATCAAAGGGCATTTTCATTGTGTACATATGAGTGATAGTCTGAGCGTGTGATTGCAATTACAAGGAAGACAAATACACAAGTATTATATGGAGCAATCTTGCTTATCGGGACTTCGAGGTTTTCTTTTCATTGCAAAAGATGAACAGCTGCTGCAAGCAATGTGCCTCACTTCAAGCATAGAGAATACAACGTCGCTTCCCGCTGAACACTTATACCACGTACTTAGTCCGCTTTCCCTACCGACATCAAGAAGACAAAGGGACGATATACTTAGCTAGCAACGTGTTATCGTGTCTTCCTACTTATGCAGGTGTTTCCAGAGATCCCGATGAGCCTCTTGACATCGCCTTGCAGCCGTGCTTCGCGGCTGCTTTGGTGGACGTCCTCCTGCACTTCGGCCACGCTTCCTCAGCCTACTAAACAGGGCGCTCGAATTTTCCCTTTTGCAGGTTCTTTGCCACACCCTGCAGAAGCCTTGATGCTACGACTTGGGATGTGTTTGGTTGTACTTTTGGGGAAAGTGTTTAGAAAAATGTAAAGGACTTTAAATTAAAAGAGTTTTCCAAAATGCAAATTGTGTTCGTTACATTATAATCTAAAAATCCATTGTGAAGTACCTTTGAACAAAATAGTATTCGGAGAAATTATATTTAGGTTTAAAGGAAAAAAAAATTAACCCAAGCAAACGGTAGGTGGCTGCGGTGATCGAAATCTATCACCGCGGAACCTCGAGACAGCCCCTAGAGACAACCGAAGTCGGCCTCTCTCTGCCCCCCACCCCTCGCTTCCTCGGATCCTCGCGTAGCCACGTGCAACCAAGCTGGCGGACTCAACGGAGAAGAAGATGAACAGTGATATCACGAGGGCAAAAATGGAAAAACAAAAATTGATTGAGGATAGTTTTGGAACAAAATTTTTATATTAAACCTTGGAGAGGGCATGTCAAGAATGTTGAAAGCCTAAAGCACCCTAGAACCTATTTTGATCTTCTAGCCTTGTGAAGGCCAACTTTTCCAAAATGGAATTGGCAAAATTTTTCCTAAACACTTAATATTTGGCCAAATGGGCTTCGGACACCCAAAGGCCCTTCCCAAGGCCTTTCCCAAATGTTACTCTCCAACAAGCTCATCGTTGCTGCTTGTTTAGGGTCAGAGCCCCTCGTTGAGCCAAGCTGCTTTCCAATGCCGGGCAAGCTTCCATCGTATCTTCCCTTGGCAGCATCACCTCACCGACGGTCCTTCAAGTTGGCGGCCTCTCTTGCTCTCCTTGGTCCGTCTTGATATTGCCAGGTCAAATCTAGTTTAGGTAAGTCCAAGGTTGTTTGATTAACATATAACTTTTTGTTGCATATTATTAGATAAAATGACCTTATGTGTTTTGATTAGTTCTTGCATTAATAAGGAGGTGTTAAGGCCTCGGACCTTTGAAACAAGAGGTTGGACCCCTAACGTTGTATTGTATGATCTTTATGATGATTAATTGATTGCTTTGAAATGCCATATTATTGGATGAATTAGTAAATTATAAATATAACGTGTATTTCAAAGCTCGATTAAGTTGATCAATTGTGACGTATGGCATGTCATTACGTCATTTGCTTGTTTTGGACTTACGTCCATGAGTTAGAGTTTTCATAGTTAGAGTCACGGATAGAATTCATGGACTTAAGATAGTTTATAGTTTTCATTAATATAAAAAAATAGAAAAATGTCATTTAGCTTGCATGTAAATTTAATATTAAGCAGTCTCGTAGCATGCACGTTATTTAAAGCAAGGCATTTGGAAAATCATACATTCTTAGAGTTTATTATCCATAACTAAGCCATATGGATAATGTTAGTTATTAGTTGCATCACATACATCATCTGCATTCCATGTAGTTGGTAACACTTAAATTATGGCACCGCATTTAATTATTCACTGCGAAGACACGATTTGTTGTAAAATGGATTGGAATTTTGGCCAAATTCAGGCGACCCCATGAAGTGATAATTGTCAAATTACTTGGTCAAAGCAAAGATGTTTAGTTTGACTTCAAACAAGAAGTCCGAAGCGGTGGAGATGGAGAGGGCGGGAGTTTCGAGGAATTTTCAGGAGTGTTCGGTGTTGGTTCCAGAAGGAAGTTAGAAATGGAAGAAAAGAGATGACCTAGGATTAGATGGAAGCATAAAAATAGGGCTTGGGATCGGGCGTTTGTTTTGTTCTGTTCCTGCAGAGATAACTTGGGCAAATTCAAAGTAAGAGTTGAAAGCAAGAGACGCATAGCCAAAGAGATGGAGAT
Organism: Eucalyptus sideroxylon x Eucalyptus melliodora; assembly: GCA_016097485.1. Taxonomy (NCBI): domain Eukaryota; kingdom Viridiplantae; phylum Streptophyta; class Magnoliopsida; order Myrtales; family Myrtaceae; genus Eucalyptus; species Eucalyptus sideroxylon x Eucalyptus melliodora. The sequence continues at coordinate 32,721,117 of CM027828.1, forward strand.
AAAGATAAGAGTGCCCTTTTAGCTAAGTTGGTGGGATTTGACGCTATCATCGAGGACAAAGGATGAGATCGAATAAACAAACGAAATCTGGGTTTTGAAATTTCTAAGCTTCAGGGACTCTTTCCTGGATAAGACGATCTCCTCGTGAATGTATATCTCACGTCTCATCGAATTCCCTCAGGCAGTCTGCAAGGAGTTCCAGCGATCAGCAGCCAGCTCCGGTGAGGCGTCAGGGGAGTCTAGCGAGCGGCCAGCTATCCCGGCGCGCTCTCGAAAACAGTCCCGACACCCCCGCGGCTTCAGCGTCCAGCGAATCCGGCGATTCCCCAGCATCTCAACCGCTCTTCAGCAGGTCCAACTCATTCATCCTAACCGAACCTGTACGTCGCTCTCCAGCTGCTACCAGTCGTTGATCGTACTCGGATTGTGGCCGGCCCTCAAGGACATCACTGACGGCTCCAACAAGCGCCTTCCCCCAGCCCTGGCGATCCCTCCAGCTTGTGGCCTTCTTCCTACCTTGCCGTAACCTCTTTGGTGCCCTGGGTTAGTCTTAATCAAGGTAATATTGTCACCACAAGGGGCGTTGTCGTACTCCCTAATTGAAGGATTGGCTTCCCACAGAGGAGAAGGCCTGCACCTTCAAGGACTTCATAAAAAATTTCACGTACCCTACACTCACAGAAAATCGATCGAGAAAACAAGGAGTGATTTCACAAGAAGTCTTTGTAAAAGCAAAGGTGAATCATTTTTCTCTCCCTGGTGGTCTTGCGTTTTCCTCAGTGATCTGCAGGAGTTCCTGGTGACGTCTTGCAGCAAGCTCATCAACAGTCAGTGCCGAACGGGCCTGACTAAGCATGAAAAAATATTGGGTCGTCTGGGACCGCCACGTCAGCATGGTCCCGGACCACCCACACGGCGCCACGTGTATGGGGAAGCCAGACAAAGGACGAAAACCGGGGCCCACTTCTCCGATGCTCTCTCTCCTCTCTCTCTTTTGTCTCCTCCCCTCATATGTGGCGCCATATGAGTGGTCCAGGACCACGCTGACGTGACGGTCCCGGACCACCCAATATTTTCTCGACTAAGCATGCCATGTCTCTGCTAGCTGGTCCGTGACGTGACGCAAGGAGTTCCCAGCGAGTCTCCAGCAGCGGTTCGGTCTGTCGAGCAACACTCTCAGTTCCTGCAGCCACCATCGCGCCCAGTTCACCCCGTAGTGCTTCGGCCCATCGTGTCCGGCCTGTTGTGTCCAGCCAGGATCCAGCGAGCTTCGGGTGGGGAAAGTCCGGGTGACCCAGCACCGAACCCAGCTCAGCCACTACTTTTCTGCACTCCCTACAGCGTCAGCCCATCAGCGCAGCTCCTCCTCCCAGCACAGGTAAGCCCAGAAACTGCTCATCCTGCGCCAGAATCTCGGTATCAAGTTTGTTCAGCACCTTGCGGTTACGTCCTCGTAGCTTCCAGGAGGGCCTACAGCGAGCATGTTTTTGCGTTGTTCTGACAACCCATACCAGCAAACACTGGCAATTTCCTGTGAATCTTGCCGTGCGCCGACAGCCCCGGCAGTACCAGTCCAGCAATTCCGGAACCGACAAGCTTTCCCGACGCTCCTGTGCACTACTCGTTGCCGGCCATCCTCTTTGAGCCATCCGAATAAGTCAAGGTTACTGATTTACTCGTGCGGTGTTCAGGAATCAATTAGAAAACTATTTTGAGGTTGGAGGCCCAAGTCCAACCCCGAGGGAGGAATTTCATCTTTCACGCGTGGACTTCCACGACACACAACGCATAAAAGGCGAGCACCGGACTTTCCTGCGACACCTCCAACACGAACGAGCCTTTGCTTTTACATCTTGCGGGTGTCCCAGACATTGTACTGCAGCACCAATTGTCGACGGACCGTCGATGCTTCCAGGCTTCTCGGTAACCCACCTGCAACGTCCATAGATTAGTCCTCAGCCACCTCGCGTTGTGGAGACCATTAAATCCAGCTCCCTCGCCGGTGACCATCAAGTGACGGCCGCGTCCCTACCTCACATTAAATCTTTCGGTTCAACTTAAACAAGGTAGGTCAAGCTTAGTCCAATGTGCTCATTTTTATTTTAGAATTTTGAATGCGCGATGGTACCTTTGGTTTATTTTGATTATTCCTTGCATTGATTAAGGCCATTGAGACTAAAGGATGGAGCCTTAACCTTGTTTCTTGTCTTGCTGGTGACTAATCAGGTATCTTTTGCACGACGGACTAAATAGACTTTGATTGCTTTGAAATAATGTCATTAAGTTGAATTAAGTTTGAGTAAGAAACATATTTTAATGCTTCAGGAGATTTATTAATCGTCACATATATATTGTAATGTTATATGGCACGTACATATCTGTAAAACTTAGGTGTATCCATGATTTAGAGATTCCATATTAGAATCATGCATTTAATTCATGTAGACTTAGGGTAATTTATATTTTTCACAATCAAATAAAATCAAATGAAAAATGTCGTATTAGTTATATATAGACAGCATATAGGATTAGTTAGTCTCATAACATGAATGCATATTTCACATTATTATCTTCCTTTTAAGTTTATATGTTGCAGAACCTTTCGCATTGGATTGTAATGGAGCTGAGCTTTCAAGTTATTTAGCGCATCGAGGTTTTTCCTTTCCTTTAAGTACTTTATTATTATGTTTTGATTATTGAGCGTTACACTAATTGTTTGCGCACCCATATGATTACTTATGGCATGTTAATAGTTTAAAATTAAAATCGGCCAAGATTGCTTGCAAAATATTTTTTAAATAAAGAGAAAAGCTACCAAAAGGCCTAGCGTAATCAAGTCCCAAATTTATTATATCTATAGTTGCAAAGTAGAATGTATTCCCGCATTTTACGTGTTATTTAATCAACCGATAATTAATTATTGGCGACTCCAATAAGTAAGAAATTTGCTTGTCAAATCAAGTACCAAGTTGCTATGGGTGGAGACTTGGGAGAGTCTGCTAAACTCAAGTGAAGGCATCGTGAGAGGAACCTTTGTTCTCGTTTTTGTTATGGTTTAGCAGTCCATTAACTTTCCTTGTTGGTTCAACTCTCGTTTTCATTATGGTTTAGTAGTCCATTAACTTTCCTTGTTGGTTCAACTCTGGGAAGGTTGCTACAGTAGTTCATGCGACATTAAAGTAAGATAATGAGTTGCATCATTCAACTATTAGCCGCATAGTAATGGCTAGTTCATTAGGCCACACTAGAAGTTTAAGGTTTAAATTTGTTGTTTTCAAAAAAATAAAAATAAAAAGTAGCATTTCATGTAGTTTGTACTTTTAACATATGCTATATTGCACGTAGGATTTAGATTATATTTTCACTAATCTTTTAGTACTTTAGGTCATGCATTTTTAATCAAATTCGTAGTTAGAATTGCTTATTGCTTTATTTTGTAGACTTTAAGGGTCATTTGTCTTTTTGTTAATTAACAAAGAAAAGAAAAAAACTGAATTAGGGAGTATCATGTAGATTGCATTAATTAGGAGAATTATTTTTTAAAAATTCATAGTGCATGTCATTTAGTAGGCTCATGTCATTTAGTTTTAATTTTAACTTGTATCTCATATAGATATCATTTAAAATTAATATAAGTTGAATCTCATATCAAATGATTGAGAATTCATTATGCATGTCACATAGATGACATTCCATCTTGATCAATTATATGCTCTTCATGATCATGTACAAGTATTTTCATACCAACAAGGCAATTGTTTGATTGGCACAAAATACTACAGTGATACTTTCTCATATAATGAAATTCTAGCCAAAGACCGCATTCTTTGATCTGAAGTTAAGTCGGTTGCTTTATTTTCATTCAGGCCACAATTCTCTTCTTTTTTTTCCTTCTCATCGCAGTCATTTTTGTCTTTGTGTTATAAAAAAAGACACTCGAGGAAAAAATTACCAAGGAGTGGGCATTCAAAAGAAAGAGTGATGGCATGGCATGGGTTCAACTCAAGTGCACGAGCTGAACAATGCACTGCTACACTTGTCAGATCGTCAGGATAAGAGCCAACTCAAGTGGACGATCTGTCTCGAGGTGAACAGTGCACTGCTACACTTGTCAGATCGTCAGGACAAACTCACTTCAACTCCTTCTCTTCCTCACGGTAAAGTTGTAACATCCGCTAATTCTTCCACTAAAGTCGAATGCCTCACTTCGGATAAGATATGATGGATAAGATCCTGAAGTCGATAAGTTTGGGACAAACCAAGGTCAAATATGACTATTATGTCCTAAACTCCAAAATGGCAAGGGCTATTAGTGATATCAACGATATCATTTTCATTGGATAGGATAAATCGATAAAACTGTTTAAAAACGGTGATAATATCATTTTCGACATTGATGAGCACTAATATGATTGGATGAGTTTGAATAACTTGGAGTACAGGCATCTTCAATTATTCGCACATCTCTAAGTAGGAGAGTATTTCATGCTTTCTAGGATTATTACTTTTTTTTTTTAAGGGTGAAATATTAGAGAGCAATCAAATTCTATCAAATCTAGAAAAAAAAATCAAAAAATCGAAGAAAAGAGGAAAGACTTATACACAAAGAGAGTGTGTGAATAATTAAAGATGGTCCATTCTAAGCTATTCAAACACATCCAATCATCTTATTCCTCGTTAATGGCAAAGGTGGTATCAGCAGTTGCTTAGACAGTTTCATCATCCGCAAATCATTCCATCCATTGGGCGTGATGTCCTTGATATCAATATTAGTACTTGGCAGTTTGGTGTATAAGACACAGTAGTCATATTTGTTGTTTGGTTGTCCCAACGTATTGACTTCTGATCACATTCTTTATACCTCTTCCAAACATTTGACTTCCACTTCTAGGAAGAATTAGCAGATGTTATAGTGAGCTCTACTCGACTCATTGCATGTGACTTTGGGGCCGTGCCATCCTATCATTCTTTCCTTTGAGTGCCCACTTCTTGGTCGTTTCTTCTCTGAGTGTCATTTTTCTTGAACACAATGATGAAATGAGTGCGATGATAAAGGAAAAGGGAATTTATGCCTTCAATGATATTGTCCTTAGGAATGAAAACACAGCGGCTGACTTATCTTCGGATCAAACGAGAATGTAATCTTTTGCTAAGGTTTCATTATAAGAGAAAGTATCGCTCAATGGGTATCTTGTGCCTTTCAAACAATGCCCCCTGAAAAGAACATATTTGTACATGAAGGGCATATCATTGACCAAGCTAGAATCGTTTGTGTCATGCAAAATTCTAAAGTATATGATATGACATTCAACATTTAATAATCCAAAATGTCATCTTTATGAGATACCAATTAAAATTAATCCTAAATGACATGCGACCTACTCAATGACAGGCGATATGAATTTTAACAAAATCAATTCTCCTAATTAATGCAATCTATATGATACTCTCTAAATCAATTGTTTTGTTCTTTTTCTTTGTTAATTGATAGAAAGACAAATGACCCAAAAAGTCCACAAATTAAATGAATAAGCGATCATTTCTAAACATAAATTAGATTAAATATGCATGACCTGAAGTACTACAAGATTAGTGACAAATGCAATTTAAATCAGAAAACATATTTTAAATGTGTGACATGTTAAATATGAAATCCTAAGTCATTTAGCATATATCAAAATAATTATGGACCAATTCTATAATGGAAACTACATGAAATGCTATTTTTAATTTTTATTTTATGAAAACAGCAAATTTAAATCCTAGAGTATCAATATGATCTAATGAACTAGCCATTAAGATGCAACTAATTGTTGAATGATGCAATACTAACTCATTATTTTATTTTTCATGCTATATGATCTATATGCAATGCGGATGATGCATGTGAAATTAGTAACTAACATTATCTATGTGACTTAATTATTATTAATTGACTCTAAGAGTGTATGGTTTTCCAATGTCTCGCATTAAATAACAAATGTCTTGGTTCGGACGCATTTTGTAGCCAAACGCGTTGCTCTACTTTTGGCCTCCGATCTCGCCTGAACTTTTAATTAATAATTGAAAATTTCCCTCGATTTTCTCTCCGTTCAGCCGTGATTTGCCCCCAGACATATCGAGATTCCCCTAATCTTGGCTAGATACAATTTGTTTCCCTCTTGGACTTGTTTCCGTCTCTATTTTGTCGTTTTCCTTCTGTCTTTGTTCGGACTGCTTGATCTCAGCCAAAACTTCCTGCTACATGAATTTTTCTATTACAAAAGAACATGATGCGAGCTTCTTCACCGCAAGCGCGCATGCGTGTTTATTGGCACTAGGGTTTTCGTGTGCTGTGAGTTCATACGTCCAATTGAGTTGTTCTATATGTAAAATGCTATAGGTCTGGGTGTAATATAGCTATGGAAAACGCTCGAGTGTATCAGTGATTATTGCTCTATGATCCTTTGATTATATAGTGAATTATTTATTGTTAGCTTTCCCTATAGAGTGGGTACCGATACTCTGACTGAACCATGGAAATCCCCGCTATTCTCTATTGTCTCTTGTTTAATTCTTTGGTTATTTTTGTTCATTTAATTGCAAGATCCGATAGTTTTCGTGTTAATCACAACAATTCTAACGCCGATTTAACTTGTGATTTAGTTGAACGCAAATCAACTTCTGGTTATGCTAAATAATGACGCCATAGTGGGGAGAAGCAAGAAGAAGCAGTATGCTGTATGCATAACAACAATGGAGTTTGAATTCGTTGTAGGTTGTCCTGCGGTGCAAAAAGCTGTTTGTTTGGTTGAGAAAGATTTCTGGATCATTTGGTGGTCGCCGAAAGTTCAAAGGCTCCAGTGATGACACATTGTGATATTAAAGCAGCATTTGCTTTTCTGAAATTCCCCTAAAATCACTCGAAGACCAAACACATCGACTGACTACCATTATTGCTTTGGGAGAGACGTTGCAGCAGACAGAGAAGTTGCAGAGAAATACACAGCTACGCATTATAAAATAGGAGATCCCTTCACAAAGCCTCTTCCCAAAGAAGTGCATGATAGGTACGCAAATGCTTTGGTATTGCGTATAATGTAAATTCTGTTCTATTTTGCATTGCAGTATGTAATATGCTCTGTTAGAGTAAATGAAAGACGTGAGCTGTCTTCGTTAGAATATGCTTTATGTTCTAGAGATGAACTGTAATCCTCTACGAATTGGAGGCGCCCACAAACATCAAAATGAGTGTAAAAAACATGGCAGGCAGGCTTGAGATTGCTTTTCCCACACGAGCAATCACCTCTGGCACTGGTGGCGTGCGTAGGATGAGACTCTCACGCTCAAAGGGCAAACTGTGCGTGCTTCTAAAGTAGTCAGGCCTGGATACGGTGAGACCGAGAGAAAGAGAGGAGAAAAACAAAGGTCTTTCCAAAATTTGTTACGAAATCACACGTTGATTCCAGAAAATAATGCTCGCAAACAATTCACCGGATATAATATAATAATAAAATAACAGAATCAGACAAAATATAATAGTAAAAAAACAGAATCAGAAGAATACACCAGAAAATTTGTTATCGAAGTTCACCCAAACCCGGGCTACGTCTCCACGCAGAAGCACTCTGCGAATCCACTAGACTTCGGAAAAAGTTGGAATACAATGACGATCTTCTCTCAAGATCGGGCACAAAGAGATTGAGAACTCTCGTAAAGAAAAAACCCACTTTTTTCTTCTCTCTTTTTCTTGCCTCTCTATTTTTTTTTTTCAACGTCTTGACGGCTAGTGTCTTGCCATCGCTAATATAAAGATACCACTTTTAACTTAAAAGTAAATCTGATAGAAAAAGGCAAAAAAGCCCTTAAAAAATATTTGGTTTCATCTATAACAATCTTCCACTTGAAGATAAATATACCCAAGCACTAAGCAACTTTGCATCTATCTTCTTCAAAAAATAGTAGTTGAAAAACTTGTGTATTTGCGATACTCTTCATTAATCAACATGGAGTAATACCAATGGTAATAGTATAGAAAATATGCTTCTCTCTATCTACTACCTTGGTCAACATGTCAGCTAAGTTCTTTGAGCCATCAATCTTCTATAACTTTAACTCATTATCTTTCAATGCCGATCTAATAAAGTGATAACACTTCTTAACATGTCTAGTTCTTGAGTGATAAGTTGTATTCTTTGCTAAGTGCACTGCACTTTGACTATCACTCCACAGTGTACTGACTGGCTGTTTTCAATGTAGCTCCTCCATGTAATCTTTTAACCATATGATTTCCTTGGAGGCTTCTGTAATCGCCACGTATTCTGCCTCTATCGTCGATAAAGCCACTATTTTATAGTTGAGATACCCAACTCACTGTTGCACCTGCAACTGTAAAGACATATCCAGTGGTACTCTTACCACTATCTCGATCACCTGAATGATCTGCGTCTACATAACCCTGCAACTCTAGAGATGTATCATCATAACAAAGTGAGTAATTGGAAGTACCTGCTAGATATCTTAATATCCATTTCACTACATTCCAATGCTCTCTACCTAGATTCTGCATATATCAACTCACAGCTCCCACTGCATGTGCAATGTTTGGTCTTATGCTCACCATGGCATACATCAAACTTCCCACTACTGATGCATATGGAACTACCGCCATCTCATCTTTCAAAGCATGAGTGCTTGGACACATATCCTTGGAAAGTTTGAAGTGACTCGCTAGAGGAGTTGCGATTGGTTATGCCTTGTCCATGTTAAATCTCTTTAACACCTCATTCACATAGTCTTCCTGATGATTTTTTCTGTCCCTGATAATTTCTTATGTCTTTCATAGCAAATTGTGATGATAACATCTTCTTCACTTCTATGATTCTCTTCCTATTGGAACTAGCCACCAGCATGTCATACACATATAAATAGATATACATGATGTCACCATCATCATACTTGCGAAAATAAACACAGTAATCAGATTAACGTGTGCAAATCATTTTTCATTCATGAAACCATCAAATTTTAGGTACCATTGCCGTGGAACTTGTTTCAAGCCATACAAGCTTTTTTTTTAAGCGACATACCATGTGCTCCTTACATTTGACTTCAAAACCCTTAGGTTATGCAATGTGTAATTTTTCATCTAAGTCACTGTGTAAAAATGTTGTTTTTAGGTCTAATTGCTCAAGATGAAGATCATCCACTACAACTATACTTAGCAGAACTTTTATTGATGTTATTTTCACTACAGGTGAAAATATCTCGAGTAATGTCGATCCATTCTTTTTAGAAAAGCCCTTGACTACAAACCTCGCTTTGTATCTAATACTACCATCTACTTCATTCTTAATTTTGTACACTCATTTGTTTAATAAAGCTTTTTTACTTGTAGGCAACTTGGTCAACTCCCAAGTTTTGTTCTAAAATAACGAGCTCATCTTGTCTTTCATAGCACACTCCCCCTTGCAAGTAAGATGTGTCACCCTTTACCTCATTGTAAGTCTCCAGTTCTCCCAAATTTGTATATAAGACATGGCTCAGAACAGTATTAGCTAATGGATTAAAAATTACATTTAACTTTCTCGTTGTGTAGACCTTCTCAAGACAGGTACTTCAGGGTCATTCGCTTGCTCCAAATCACTGCATTCCTCTTGAACTACCTCTTCAAATGCACTTTGATTTATTGGAAACATCTTCACGGGCATTGTGTCTAATTCAACATATTCTAGTTGTTCTACCTTCTCATGCTCTATTTGACGATCTTTGTACATCTTTTATTCATGAAACACCGCATTCCGACTGTTGATGACTTTGCTATTTTCATAATCCCAAAGTCTATAGCCATACTCATCACCACCGTATCTGATAAATATGCACTTTTGGGACTTAGCATCAAGCTTTTTCCTATTCTCCTTGTCAATCAAAGCATATGCAATACAATCAAACACCTTTAGATGTGAAAAATTAATATTTTTACATGACCACCGTTCTTGTGGTATTTTTCCATCTAACGCACTAGATGGACTTCTATTGATAAGATAAACAGCCGCATCAACTGTGGCAGCCCATAAGTGTAGCGGGAGACCCGTGTGTAGCCTCATGCATCTCGCACGTTCTAGAATAGTCATGTTCATCCTTTCAGCTACACCGTTCTCTTGAGGAGTTCTAGGAACAGTCTTTAACCCGTGTATACTTTCTCAACTCAAATATTCTGCAAATTCCTTACCCGTGTATTCATTACCATTATCAGACTTTAGAGCTTTAATCTGATAACCTATTTCTTTTTCTACCATGGTCTTCCACATTCTGAACATCTCAAATACTTCTCTAAGAGCATAGACTCAAGTCTTACTTGTTGCATCATCAATGAAGGTAACAAAATATCTCTTACCGCCATAAAAGAGTTCTTGAGTAGGTCCCCATACATCAGTATGAACCAACTTTAGCTTCTGGCTTTTATTTTGTCCATTCAATTGAAAACTAACAGCGTTCTATTTTCCATAAATGCAACTCTTGCAAAAATCTAACTCAACTTTTTGCAAACCTATAAATAATTTCCTCGAGTGTAATTGCTTTACACCTTTTTCACCATGTTGTCCCAAACGATAATGCTAGAGAGTAGACAAATTACCTGTAACCATTGTAGTTGCAACCATATCACCGATATTGTCTCATTGGAGAAAGTAAAGTGTACCCGTACGCTTTCCCTTTGCTACTACTCTTGCCCCCGAGATTATCTTCTACTCTCCGCATCCAAAGGTTATTACCAAACCTTCTTGGTCAAATTTACTAGTTGAAATTAGATTTTTCTTTAATTCTGGAATATGCCTAGTTTCACGGAAAACTAGATATCTTCCACATGAAATGTTCATAGTCACAATTCATTTCCCAACAATGGGACACATGTGGCCGTTTTCCACAACTACTTGTCCGAAATCTCCACTGGCATAATCATCAAATATGTCTCTTTGCGTGGTACAATGAAAAGAAGCACCGGAATCAATAAACCATTTATTTGTTGTCAAGTCAAATCCTGCAAACAAATACAAGTTATAGCAAAGATTTATCGCTAATCACATTAGCTCATTGATTCTCATCTTGCTGCTTGTTTTTGTAGGCTTCACACTGAAACCTCCGGTGTCCGGTTTTGTGATAAAACCAACACTCATCTTTTACAACCTATCTCTTACCCCTTGATTGTGATTTGCCACGCCCGCTGAATTTTCCTCTACTTTTACTTCTTCCACAGTTCTCCATTGCGAGTGCCATTGAAGATGTAGATGCAGAAAAATTATCTCCACTTGAGACTTTCCTTTGCATCTTTTCATCCATGATACTACTCACAGCATCATCAAGAGTTAAATCATCCTTCATGGTGCTCGAAATTCCCTGCATTGCGGTATTGTAGCTTTTTGGAAGAGAACATAAAAACAATAAAGCTTGAAACTTCATATCTAAATTTATGCCTGCGGATTCCAATTAACCCGTGACCTGCATGAAACTATTAATATGCTCTACTACAGAACCTCTATCAGATAACTTCATATTAACCAGTTTCTTCAGCAAAAGTACCTGATTTGATGTGGACAGCTTCTCATAAATATTCGTTAGAATATCCATGACTTCTTTTGTAGTTTTTGCTTTCGTGATGTGGTGCCCTGTCTTTTTTGTCAACCCTAGATGAATCGTTCCTAAAGCCTTTCGATCAAGAATTTTCCATCCGGCTTTTGCTATCGGATCCACTTCCACCATCTCGAGTTTCCAACCCTCAAGTGGTGCATAGAGATCTTTTTGATAAAGATAATCCTCGATTTGTAGTTTCCACCATATGAAATCCTCCCCATCTAACTTATCGATTTTGATTTTATCTTTTGCCATCTTTTGTTTGCTTTCAATCAAATGTCACGAAAAGCCCTCGATGTTCTCGATTAGCCAACCCAGGCTCGATACCAATTGTTCTGAAATCGCACGTCGATTCCGAGAAAATAATGCTTGCAAACAATTCATCGGACAAAATATAATAATAAAATAACAGAATCATAAAAACATGCTAGAAAATTTGTTATCGAAGTTCACCCAAACCTGGATTACATCTCCGCACAGAGGCACTTTGTGAATCCACTAGACTTCGGAAAAAATTGGAATACAACGATGATATTCTCTCAAAATTAGGACACAAAAACATTGAGAACCTTTGTAAAGAAAAACTCACTTTTTTTCTTCTCTCTTTTTCTTGCCTCTCTATTTTCTTTTTCAGCGTCTTGACGGCTAGTGTCTTGCCATCGCTAATATAAAGATATCACTTTTAACCTAAAAGCAAATATGATAGAAAAGACAAAAAAGCCCCTAAAAAATATTTGGCTTCATCTTTAACAAAATTGCCAGCAAGTGTTCCATAAGATCAAAGGGAAATTTCGTTGTATACATATGTCTGATAGTCCATGCACGTGATTACACAAGCATTACATGGAGCAATCTCGCTTCTCGGGAAGAACAGCAGCTGCATGAAATGCGCCACCCCTCAAACATAGAGAATAATGTAACTTTGCTTCCCGGTGAACACTTAGACAAGGTACTCAGTCCATTTTTACCTACCGACATCAGTAAGACAAAAGGACGATATTCTTAGCTAGCAACATGCTTTTGTGCCCGCTACTTGTTAATGAATCGAGTTCGTGTTGCGACCACGAATGATTAAAGCCATCCAGTCATGATATCGATTTTCAAATTAGTAGACCGGCTGCCTCAATGTCACATGTTTCTGAGCAAAGCATCCGCACTTTTCCTCCTGATCGCACGTTGATGTCCCTCTTGGAATAGCGGCTGGTGCAACCAGCTAATCAAGCTCATGATAGCCTTTGAGAAGTTTTGAAAAGAGAATGGCCGACGAGAAGAAGGAACAAAACAATGAGTAAAAAATGTACCATCCAATTTCAATCTTGTTGATCTGTCGATCTCTCAACAGAGTCCATAATGATGTCCAATTATTCCTAACTTGAGAGGAAACCATCCTGGACAAAATAAATTACGTGCGTTTTCTGCCTGCCGAAATTTGGAAAATTTAGTTTCAATGGCTTCCTTAGTTATTGACCCTTATGTATTTGAAAGCTATTTTTCCGATTAACTATGATAACGTTTCAAGACAAACCGCAAAAGCAAAGTTCTCTACGTGCTCTGCATGAAATGAAGCTTCTTTTTAACAATTCTTCTATTTTCAGAAGTGTCAATCCATAAGTTGAAACTATTATATATCTTAGATGAAAGCAAACGACATCGTTCCTTTACATGTAATTAAAAGAGAATGGCGTGACGTGGAATTGATGCTTCAATAACCATACGCAAATTTGTAAGAGTACTGCCGATTCATTTAAAAGATTGAGCAAAATTGACATATGCTTTACCTTTTAAATGCTGTAATACTTACCCTCATATGCAGCTTGATGGTAGTTCAAATTGTGAAGTGCACAAAACATTTGTCGAAGTCCATTGAAATATCGTATTTAATTAATGTGGAGGTGTGCATATAAATTTATATGCTCTAGGCACTATCTCCTTCATTCGGTCTTTGCATAGTTTAATAACGTACCTTTGATAAATATTTCTTTTGATTTAATGTGACATTAGAGCACTTTTGATTATAATATTATCTTTAAGGCTGAGAATCATAGAAAGTGATGGAATTCCATGATCCTTCAGCTTCGCAAGATAAATGCAAAAAATTAAAGGTTGCTATGCCTTGGCTTGCTAGTAACGTTGCTTTTGGTCCTGGTAATTAAAACTTCATCTTGGGTTGGCTGGCATGGGAGGACTATGTAATTACACGAAATTTGCGCATTATTAGTACACAAATATATAAAACTCCAACGTATTAAACTTAGTGAAAACTTTCGATACTTCCATGAAATTTCTCCTGATTAGGAGTGCAAACAGGAAGGAAAACATACGCACGATCAATTGGTTAACAATATGTAATGTGATCAACTCATATGCTAGGGTAAACGGAGATATTACTTGTTGAAGTCTAGTGAGGATTAACGAGAAGAACGTTTGATTACATCTTTTATCAAACAAATGATTAGTAAATCAACCATGCAGTTTTACGGAGAAAATTATCCAAAAAGTCATAAACTTATTGTATGGAGGCCAATTCACTATTAAACATTTCAAATGTGCGAACTTAGTCCTAAAGGTTCTGATGATTTTGCCAATTTAGCTCCAAACATTTCTTCTTCTTCTTTTTTTTTTTTTTCCGATTTATCAATGTTATTTTTTCTGATCAAATATCCAAATAATAGGTTTAGGATTAATTAATAAATTTTCAAAATTTTTACGATTAAATGACACAAAGAAGGTTTAGGATTAAATTGATATTTTATTAAAAAGTGTAAGACTTAATTGGTATAATTGAAAGGTTTAAGACTAAATTGGCTGCTATACAATAGGTTTATGACTTTTCTGAAGTTTTTTTTTTTTTCCCAATTTTATATGGCCTTTCATCACAAGTGCGTGCCTAAACAGCTTCATCTCTAGAACATAAATAGCAAGTTGATAGTGATTACGAGGATAGTGAAAATAGTGGAACTATAACAACTTAATCCGATGAGGGTGTGGAGTGGTCGCCAAGGCTAGAGAACCTAAACAATCGACGGCTCTTGGTAGAGAGGGTAGGAATAAACTAAACTATGCACCGAACAAGAGGAGAGTGATAATGAGATCTATTTATGAAAATTGGAATTAACTCACTAAAGCACTTTGGAACTCCAAAGTTAAGCATGCTCAGATTGGGAGCAATTCCAGGATGGATGACTTTCTTGGAAGGTGCTCACCTATATGTTAAAGGATAAAATCGTGAGGCTCGTATGGGACGGATGCGAACAATATTTCGAGTGAGTTAAATCCAAGGCGCAGAACCTCTCCAATAGGTGTGTGGTGCTTGGATGAACCACACAAAAGTTGGTAGGCTTGTAGTGGCCTAGTCTGATAAGGGTGGAGAGTGGTTATGAGAGCTAGAGGGCCTGGACAAGGAGCGATGCCTAAAAGATTTAAGGATGGCGAAGGAGTAGGAATAAACTAAACTATGCATTGAACATGGAAAAACGATTATGAGAGACATATAAAAACTGGACTTAATTTATAGAGGCGCATTACGGCATAATTCTAATGCTTAATTGTGGAACTCCAAAATTTAGCATGCTCAGTGGGGAGCACTTCCAAGATGGTCGACATCTTGAGAAAGTGCCCACCTATACATCAGAGGACAAAACGGTGAGGCTAATGATGGGATAAGTCAAAGCGGACAATTTCTCAAGTAAGTTAAATAAAAGGCATCATATAAATCATGTAGAGTAATTATTGTCTATTCACATGATGAAGAACTACATATTAATACAGAAAACACTAGTTCCTAGTGCTGACAATGTAATATCGTTTCCTCTTTACAAGATAGTAGACTTCGGCAAATTTTACTACATCAAAGCGAAAGTAGATAAATGTGGCCATCTGCTTCCAATAAGTACTCCGCCTCATTTGCCATTGATAGCGTCGTGCCATCATCATATGCACCCAAACTTTAACCTGTCTGCGCTGTTTTGATGGTTGGCCATTTTTGTCATCACATGTCGGAAAAAGGATGATACTCAAATCGCCCCGAATCCATAAGCCCAGGAGGCGAATCCGATGGGGTTTCTCGACTGAAAAAGATAAACTAATTACTTGAATGCCAAATGTTCATATTAATTTGCGCCATCTCCAAACCTTCCTCCACGTGATGTCCCTATATACTTATAGGAAGGTTAATTATATAAAGGCGCAAGCAGCGAAATTACATCTTATTTTCAATGTTTGCCCAAATAATGCATGAATAATACAATGAAAAGATCAAATAAAATTCGATGTACCATCTCCAGATTTCGATCCCAAGATGATGGATAAGAGAGAACATCATATCCGCTTTCATGAAAAGAAAGATTGCATTGCCTGCACAAAAATTGCGACTATGATTGCACCGCCTACTTTCTTTTATCTCTACACCCGTTGCTTTCAACGTAGGCTTTTTTATCATCTTTATGCTTTTACCCCCTCACAGAAAAAGCCGCAAGAGGGATTTGGAAGCACGTGAAGAGAGAGAGAGAGAGAGAGAGTATGTAATGATCTTGCAGGATCAGTGCACACCTTTTATCCCGTCATGTCCGGTTGATCGACGACCTTTCCGCAACTTGCAGAGAAACGTGAGACTCCCAAAAAGCTTGTGCCGAAAAAGAGAAGATGGTTCTAGTTCCAGGGCCTCGCATGAGAAGAAGAGCTCAATGTAGCCAAGGACAAACTTGCCGAAAAAGGCGGAACCCGTCCTCTGGTTGGTTAACCAATTCCGGCAAGTCATCCTTGGCTGCATTAAACTCTCCGCCTCTTCATGCAAGGCACATCGACCTCGCAACAATAAATTGGCGAAACGTGACATCCCTGAAAATTTGCCCTCTTCGAACAAAGGGCGTTTCGAGCTCTCTAGTTTCTAGGTCTGTTATCGACAAGTCAGCCTCGCATGATAGAGAAAAGAGCCCTATGTAGCCAAGAACAACTTGCCGGAGCCGGAGGAATTCGAAACGCATCGAAGGAGGAGTCTTATTTTTCAACAAATGCCGGCAAGTCATCCTTGGCTGCAGTGACCTCTATAGCTCTTCATGCGAGGCCTCTCATCGCATACAGCAAGCTACTCTCTTTGTTTTTCTGTGTGTAGAACTTGAAGATGGGGTGCGGTATTTATATTGATCGGATTGTGTAGTAGTGACTGGAGAATTATGACCGCTCATATTTTAGAAATTCCGAAAAAAGCAAGTGGCTGTAGCGACAGCCAAAGGCCACACTCGGCGAAAAAACCAACAAAAGCACCGAAAACATTCGTCGACTTTTGAATATATCTCGGTTTATTTTGAAAAAAGGCATTTTGCAGAAATCTTGTCATTCACTGTCTTACTCAAATGGGTGTGGCAGAGTGGAGCCGAATTGCAAGATTTGAGGGGCCTGTTCTTCTTCATTATTATTATTTATTTATTGCCATTATTTGACGTTTAAGAGGGTGGGGTGAATATTTGAATGGCTTTGCATGGAATAGAATCTTGACAGATGTGTGATATGGCCCCACAAATTGGCCAAGACCATTCCATGCCAACCACACCATCTGCATTTGTCAACCCTTTATGGGTTCGAATAATATGCACCAATTAGGCATTTTCCTTTTTGATTTCCCCAAAAGAATAAAGCATTTCCCTTTGTGGTCCTTTTATATGTAAAAGGGGTGGAAAGGGATAATCAATGTGGACGCCCTTCTTCTCGTTTTCTAAAGAGTTTCATACCCCCAGTTAGAATGCTCGGTTTCAATATAACTACTACCCATTCTAAGTGAGCCCGTAATCGTTATGCCAGCGACCGCAAGTTAAAGTAAAACCAAAATGATCCCTGTGCGTTGCACGCATAAAATCTACGACACAAAAAAAATCGTGATTTCTTGTAATTGAGAAAAAAAAAAAACAGGGGATTTAACACTATGATTGATGGAGTTGAAAACTACATGGAAATAAGTTATAACCAACTTAGCCAACCACCTCATTAGTCATTTTTTAATCACAGCGTTAATATATATGAGGAGCTCTTAGCCTAAGAATGATTAGTCTTGATGCAATGAAGGCTACATTTAGTGAGCCGGATAATTCTAAATACAACTAATTCATATCATCTATGGTGTTTAGGGTATACAAAATATGGATATGTGGGGATAGGACTCTAATTTGGATTAAAAAAAAAAAAAAGTCCATCTGAGGAGGGATATACCCAGGTAGGATATCTCCTATCTTGGAGTTTTTTTTTTTTTGAAAAATTTTTTAGAAAAGAAAATTGTGAGCCATGGTTGATTGACATCTTAGACTAGTGAGAGATCCCACATATTTGAACAAGTTCCATTGTGGCACAAGCTTCACATTCTCCAATTAGCGCTAGATCCACTATTTCAAACCTTGAATTTGAGATGTTTTGAGGTGCGGTATCGTAGAGTATGCCAACCTTAGGTAGGGCCTTGACCTCAGCGTTGGCCATGGGATAGGGGGTGGTGATTAGACTAGTTGTTGTAGAAGACTGAAGGTTGGCAATTGAGATGGTGGAGGGATTGTGGTTGCTGAAGATCGTACAGGCCAATGGTTGCTGAAGATTTTGAATGTTGGTGATGCCCAGGTAGATTGGATGTTTGCAACGGCTCAGTATTCTAGGGAGATGCGAGGAGGATGAGACGGGATTTCTTGCGGTGGCCGCGCCTCAAGGAGATTGCAGGGACATGGCCCAATCAACGAGTACGGTTCTCATGTCGCAAACACCATATATCCACATTCATATTATGCCCGATGATTTACCGAAAACTGTATGATATATTAGAATTCCCAGACGACTTAAATTTCTTAGTCCTTACAGTTTTCTAAGGCCGCATATGTATTTTCAAACTTCGATTCGGTCCTTTGGAACATGGATCCTATAAATTTAGTTTATGAAATCATCCCCCCGAAGGACGCACCAATACATTGAGATGCATGATGCTTTCTTCGATCACTGGTTGGAGGAGAATTCGTCCAATCAAACCTCTGATTAGCAGACTAGAAAAAGGATTATGTCATTTTCCCCTAAAGTTTCCTGAGAGGCAAAATTTTTTTTCCCAAAGTAACTTCCACCTAATTAAAAACACACAAAACTCACCCGCGACCCACCTTGTCGCATCATCCCTCGCATCCACTTACGGGCGCCCACCTCCAACACACGTCAGCTTGCTGCCTCCCACTTCGCTTGCTCCCTGTCGCCATCAAATCGGCGCCAGCATCGAGGTTGCTGCGATCAATTTCGGTGTGCTTCAAACCGGACCAAATTCCTAGAGATCTCAATCGCGCTCTTTTGGCTAGAGCATCTAGATGTATATCCTTCTAAATGCCATTGCGTTGGATTAAATGGTTTTCTGGATATTAATTATGATTTGAAAGTCAGTCGGTCATAATAGAGAACCCAAAAAAATAAAGAATTCCCAATTCGGATGTATGAATGCTCAATTCAAAAAATTTCACCTTTAGATGGGGGATTCTAATGTGCACAAAGCATTGCGAAACTTTGTATTCATGCAAAGGCCTTGAGGCTAAGCCTGGCCTAGTTTGCCCATATATATATCAAAAGAGATTATGAAATATGCTATAATAATAATAATTTTACTTTGTCATTAACATTTATAAACACTAATAAGATAAATTTAGCCCAAATTTCTAATATAGTAGAAAAATAGTATAAAACTCATATATAAAGCAATAAAATAAAAATAACACAAAACTCAAATTATTTTACACTTATTTTCCATTTCTACCTTTTTTTTTTTTTAGTTGATAACTCTTTTCTTTTGAAAAATAGAAAGGTGGCTCGATGGGTAGGCCTCAACAATTGCTCAAGGCTAGTTTAGGCCTGGGTCCTGCCTGGGTGGGACCTTAGGAGGTTTAGGCTTGAGGCAAGTCCACCTACCTAGAGCAATTTTACGCACCATATATGGGGTTTGAACATGTGACATTTAGCTCTTGAACTAGAAATCCCCCAACACCCCAACTAATTGTGCCAACTTTGAGTGATTGATGTGTGATTATATTAAAGCTGTAATTTCTTACACAACATGAAAACACAACTCGGACCCAACTCAAAAGCTTTACTAATGTGAAAAACAACATGACACGATTTGATCTGAAATTGACACTGATTTGATATGTTTTTACTCTCTATTTTTTTTTTTTTTTGTGAAAAACAATGTGTAATTACTTTTGTTTTTTGTAACAGTATGAAAATAACCAAATAGTTGACACAAACGTGACATTCTAACACGAATTACCTGTCCTATATTATGTTGGACGGATAAAGATAACATAAATTTGTCTATGAGGTTTCAAGACAATAAAAATCGAGATTCTTTCTTATGCATGCAAATATAATATTTTGGAGCACCTATACAAGTAATTTATCACAAGCCTTGTCTTTTAGGTGATTAGATAATTCATCTTTTGCATTTTTCTATTTTTCTATTTCTCAACTATATATGAAAGTGTAAAAAGATTATAGGTGAGGTGAGATTCTAGCAAAAGGTTAAATTTGTAGTCAATTCAGTCCCATCTAATTTGTGTATAGGTGGTTTAAGGATGGACGTGTGTTAGAGGATTACATATATACTACGAATTCGTTTTCTGTCTCCACCATATATTTTAATAATAGATCTATGAATGAAGTCCCATCAATGGAATTAAGTTCCTAGAAATTGGTTAAGAGGCGGACTTCATAAAAGGATTAGAAGTACGACACAGTTTTGATATGTCGCGAAAGTACAAATGCAGACTACTTCATCACTATACGAAGTTTTGCCCTTTAGCCATGAAATCGTTTCCTAGATAAAATCTTATTTATTTGTCATAACAGGAAATTATTCTCAACAAGCTTGTTGAGGTTATCCAATCGAATTTTGCTTGCCTGTCCCATGCTTTATGAGTTCAGTGAAGTACCCTCTCGAGTTGAAAAATTACTTACATAAAGTGAACTTCTTGGTTATTACAGAATAATTTCATAATATGTTTGTTTTCTTATAGGTTATTATTCACCTTATTATCATCCCTTGAAAGTTAATTTTGTAATTTTTTTTTCTCGTTGAAGTTAGTAAGGGATGACCAATGCTAGCAACACCCTTTGGGCATTATTGTAAAGGGTCTCACGCCCACTACAGAGTATTCATTTTGAGTTCTAGGACTCGCTGTAGCTGTACCTCCAGTACTTGAGACCCAAAGCTGAATATTGAGGTTGGCAAGTTCGTCATTACCATCCCACCAACATGCTAGAGGACGAGAAGTCCCTCGATACGTGTAATGTCGTAGTTAGGCGACACATCAAGAGCTATTTTGAGGTTCATTCATGAAGTAAGCCGGATCGTTATCTCATGATAGACAGCTGGCCCCTAGATAGCTGGGACCCTTTTCTCACTGGGCCAGTCAATTTGGTGGTCGACCGGTGGCTTATCAGCTTTACTGGTCATAAAGCAATCCAGGGGACAACGTATCGAGTCGTTGAGCCCCACGGCGAGGCTTTCTTGTCCTAAGTCAATTTGGTATGGAGGGAATGGTGGATTGTGGAATCAAATCTAAGGGCATGCACGTATTCTTTGCATTGGGACCGATTCTTTTGGGACCATTTTACAGGCCGGCAAAAATAATATATTCAAATTCGTCAATCTCGAGGCACAACAAAAAGCTTTGTGCGCGTGAATGATGATATAAAGGAGGAAGGAGGAGCCCTTCTAAATATGGCAACTCTTGGGAATCTAATTAGAATCGCCCATCTTTCTATTGTCATATTCTCGATTACTATCCGAGTGACAAATATGCATACGGTCAAAGAAAAATCATATCTTATTCCACAATGGGATTCGACAAAACAATCCACCACATTGCGAGCATATCTATAAATATTATATTTGTCAACTAACGGTGTCCGTATGCATATCCGAGTAATATTACTCGATAGTGGTTTCGATAGATCTATCGAGTAGACCAAGTAGAGAGGGCGATACCAATCAGATTGCAGACCTTATAGGGCTAAACTCTTCCTTAAGTTTATGCTTCTTCTAAGTGGATTACATCGAGGAGAGATTAAAATATAGTCGACATTGCTACTGTCAAAAGTAATTTTCATCGGATATTTACAAGATTTATAAACTTTTTATGTGCACATGATCACCCTTCATTTATTAGCATAAATTTTTGGATTGGATATTCTAAAAACAACAATAGAAGAAAAACAAGACTTGGTCATGGTTTATATCAAGGAAAATTCAATCAATTCTAAATTTATTGTACGTATGCAAATTCAGTTTTAAACATTTTAATTTTATCATTTTAATCATAAAACTTGACTCAAAATTTCAATGTAGTTCTTTTGACCAAATTTTCCTGAAATCACATCATGAAGGTGTCACATTAAATGGCCAGTGATAACTGGACCCAGCTACATTAGCTTTTTTTTTTTGGTGAAAAATGACTAGAATGACTATATTGGAATTTTACTTAAATATATCAAATTAACAAAAATTAAAAAAAAATTAAAATCTTGCTTGGATAATTTTTCATTTTTATATCAGATAGATTATTGGAACTAATAAGCCAAGAGGGAAAAACTAGGCAGAATGACAAAGGTATTCATCACTGCAATTTCAAGGTTTCTAAGCGCAAGTACTTAGATAACTGCATGAAAATGCTTTTATGAAGCTGGGCCATACCGTCAAAGTTTTTCTGTGGAAAGCACTGCGAAATGCTAGCGTGGGACTTTCTTAGCGCAACGCCTGACATGTCAAGTCCATGGCATTCGAAATGATTGGAAAACCTGAGGATGGCACAGTCGGCACACATCTATAAATGGATGAAGTACCAAAAGAGAGGGATCAATATGTCAAAGAAAACGAGAAGAGAAAAGTCGAGGTTGACAGTCATGTTACGTGGCTAAGTTAACAAGAGAAATCAATGAGTATTTTGCAAGATTTGCATCTCTAATCAAACATTAGATTGCACTCAACAATGGAGTTCCTCAAATAAATTTTGGTTAAGAAATGAATCATTTCTACTGAGAATCGAAACAAATCTTATGACAAAATGTGGGGCTCATACACGATTGAAGTGGATAAGAAAGATGTAGCGGGGCATGGATTCGGGCGGTGCTTTCAACTTTTAACAGCCTTATTTTTTATATTTGGATGAAAGGGAGTCATGATGGGAAGGATGGGCCGACTTTCTCTTTCGTTCGTCTTTTCTAGAGCACCGCCCTCTTATCCATTTCATCATTGTCATGTTTTTCCGCCTGGGGAAAACTAGAATTTTGATGGGGGAAAGACTTTATGACGTAACTCCCGACATAGCTTGAAATTAGATGTGGTAGATAAGTAATCACTTCCAAATGGATTATAGACCGCTGTCCCCAGAGCCAAACCGTGGCTATATGTGATATCTATTGGAAAATAGAGGACTAGAAGAAGAATAAACGTATTGGGGGAAGAATATATAATACCCTTGTTGTAAAATATTAATAATTTGAGAATATGATAACAATAGTAAATGAAAGTGAAGATACATTTATCGAATCTCCTTAAGATGATTAGTTCATGTCAACGTTGCTAAACAGCTTCACGAACTTCACCTTCCAATATACAACATCTCGAACTTGTTAATATCAACACTATATGAACATGACTCTATTGAACACTTCTTGAAATTGCCACATTTTGAAGAGAGGAGATGTAGGTTTTGCTGCTTCTTGGGATGAAGATTTTAAAGTTTATTTATAGAGTTTTAGAATTCATGTATAGAAGCGGTACATGAATCGTGAATTAAATAGATAGAAGAATCTAGAATTAAATGGA